>LR824620.2:10670000-11075000 GCA_902829305.4 Spodoptera exigua | reverse complement strand
AACGCACCTACATCACAGGACAAAGTCGGGGTAAAGTTTAAAAAAAAATATCTCCTAGAGGACCTCGGGGTAAAACTAGTATAGCAATAATTATGATTTATTTTGTCTGTGTATCATTAATCCAAGTTGATTACCGCTAGAGTAATGAGAGAGAGCTTTGCTGCGTATAATATAGATTTGTACCAAAATAGACGTATCATGCAGTTGGATTTTAGTGTTTCAGTCGTATGAATATAACTTGCAGTAATGTCATTGCGGTTAGTTTGTGTGTGTATATACAGAAATATATTGTGTATATATATTAATGTTTTAATTTAACATCCAATTCAATTATACCTTAATTATTTATGTTTTCGCCTTACTCACGTAATAATTTGACGAGATACTCGACTAGTTTCAAACCATGCTAGAGGCCCATATTCATGAGCAGCATTCCGCGACACGCGACTCGGCGACTGTCGCGCTGCTACTGTCAATTATACCTAATATATATTTTTTATGGTGTAGTTTGGCAAACAAATGTGCGGATTACCTGATGATAAGTTATCAGCGCCGCCCACAACACCAGAGGAGTAATGTGTGTGTTGCTGGCCTTTTAGGGATAAGGGTTTCAGTTTTTAAGGATTGGGAAGGGATGAGGGAAGGGGTAGGGATTGGGCCTCCAGTAACCTCACTCACATGGGGGCACACAATACTGTGGTTTTATCACGCTGGTTTCCTGTGAGGCCGTGGTACCTATTACTCCGGTCGAGCCGACCCATTCGCGCCGAAGCTTGGCTCTCCCACACTTATACATATAACTAGAGCTGGAAATATTCATTCAGCAATGCGATGAACACACCACTCTTTAATTTAGAATCATATTCAAAATCAGCTTATAAATGCCCACTGCTAACCTTCATGTATGAGAAGCGGGCGCGTTAGGCTACGTAACTTACTTTCCATATACTCAACAAAGATACTGACTCCAATTAAAAATATAATGTTGATGATGATGAATACTAAAAGTTTAACGAAAGAGGTTTATCGATCGATGAAAGTTGGGAAGTTAAATTTAGACATCTATATACTCGAATTAAACTTAATAAAGAAACACCTAAAACATACTTATACCAACATTCCTTTGATACTAACTCACTCGATCTCCCCCAAAAACAAAATGAACGCGGCGAAAATAGACGGGATTAATATTCGGCCGATACGAGAAATTTCCATTTTATATTTTTTATCGACCCTCTTAATTACTTAGAGGGTCGATTTACGTTTCGCCATGACAGGAAGGACAGACTAATTAAGTTTTTTACCGTGATAATCAGGAAGCGAACATTGTTTGGGTGATAAATTTTACAAAAGAATGTCTGTCTCATTGACCAAGACAGTATTAATCCATGTATACTAATATTATAAATAGGTCAAAGGACATGGCCAAAAAAGTACATTCCACGTACACGAACAAAATTAATACACTGTAAAATACAAATAGAAATATGAATTATTACGTAGTTTTTAGCCTCTCCAGACCTGACAATTATTATTAAAAAAATGTAAAAGTAATGCAACAAAATCAACTTCGTTTGTCAAGTTTTGCCATAATAGTCCATAGAGAAAGATAAATAAAAAGACGTTCCAATTCCAAACCACGTGTCTTAAACTACACTCGTAGAAAACGTGTGACATGATCGACAAATGCATTACACTAGGAACATTTTATTCATACGAAACTGTATTCATTGGTTTTAGTTGCATTTTAAAATATACTCATATTATGATAATGTTATGTTTTATTTTTATCCAATTCACCAAAAAAAAACTTAAAGGAAACGGAACGTGTTTGGCACTTTTGACAGCGTGTTTTTGTTAACCTTGCTAATAATACTGGAGTAACTGTTTTGCGTTTTGGATTTGTTTTGTGGATTACGATGAGGTGCATCAACTGCGGAATAGGCGTACAAAGGCTGCAGAGGCGTCTTATATCCTCGCTTTCTGCACACCATCAAACAAAACTTTCACGTTGGTTAACCAGCTCAAACCCAGGTATGAGGTCGGAATATATAATACTTAGTCTGTTTTTTTATGTTTTATCATGGTATGCGATTTTAAATAGTGCATCTTTTTTTTAGTTGCCTCTGGGGACATTCATTTGTCAACCACGCTTCTTATTATTGAATACTGAGGCTGGTGAACATGAGAGACTACTGGGGCATAACATGGCTTGCCTTGGTTGTGGAAAATCGGACAGAAAACAAAGACACCATAATGTCAGTATGGACTCTCCATTGCTAGCTGGCCTAATATCACAAAATACTATTAATGTGGTAAGCATTTTGTTTTTTATTCATTGTTTTATATATGTACTTGTATTTATCTATATTAATCTATAAAAAAAGTATTCATAGTAGGTATGTGTGATTATAATATCTATCTTTATGTATTTTCCATGTTTGCATAGACTTCTTTAAAATAGGCATGTTTTAACATAATACTTCTCACTGTACAATTACATAAAACTTGAAAACATGTGTTTATTCTAACTGGGGTTTATTTTCAGACCTCAAGAAGCAACTATGTTTGTCATGTGTGCTGTATGCGGGCAAATAGACAGACAGTGCAGGACTTATCACGAAACTTGCAGGAATTGGGTTCGGACAACAAAGCAGTAGCCCCTTATATTTAAGTGGTTAGCCCACCAGAGCCACCACCATTACCACCTGTTTTAAGCAGGCCGCTTCAAATGGAAAGTACTACCATATTATTAGGTACCCAATTATACAGAATATATATTAAAGAAACGTACATTCCATACACAAACATAATAAAATACACTGTATAATAAAAATATAAAAGTGAATTATTACGTAGTTTTATTTTATTTGTTCTCCTTAATAAATAAATCATTATTCTTTATACATATTCTTTTGTTTTATTTTATAAATAAAAAATAATTAAAACGCCATGGTTTTTGAAAGCAAAATTTTATTTCGTGCACTTATGGCCAGTAATCTGACTAAAGGTTTAGTGAAACTATTTTCGTCTTGTTTGTTATAATTACGAGTTCTTCATGTGTTTTATTTTTTGCAATTTAATTTAATAATATTCACGAATGTAAATACCAAAAATCATTGATGTACATTGAATTCAATAACTATGCAAACGCCCATACAAAAGTTGGCCATGTCCTTTGTAAGTTTGTATGTATGGGGTAATCTTTGGAACCGCTGGTCGAATTGCCAAAATTCTCTGACTCATAGATAGCTACAATTTTCCTGAGTGCTATAGGCTATAAAACATCACACTATGATCAAATGGAGCCGTGCAGGGAAACTTTGAAACCGCGAGAGAGCAGCTAGTAAGAGATAAAGTCATTTGCAAAAAATTTTTAGACTTCTCGACATTTAAATTAGCGCTCTTTTAAGTGGTTTACCGACTTATTAAACTTTTCGGTTACATTTACCAATTGTTACAAATGATGAACTGCACAGTTCATTTTGTGTCTGAGCAACTGTCTGCCGTCGACGTATCGCGTGTTCCAAACAACTCTTTGTATGATCAAAATTTTGTTATTAGGAGTCTGGGTGTGATATGAAATTGTATATTTATTAAAGCAGTCTCGAAACAGAAAATAACTATACTGTTGTTAATATAAACAAATAATAATGATGATGAGGTAAATACACATCTTACTCTACTACACAACTTCTCCAAAAATGTTCAAACCTCTTCGACACGCGTCCAAAACAATTACAAGCTTCGTTACGTCACAGCTATCCATCATGTTAAAATTAAAAACTTGGGGCAAAGTGTCAACGTTAAATTAAAAAATCTAAAAGGACGTCAATCAAATTGCCACCACTCGGGTCTTTTAGGGTTCTCTGCAAGTTGTGAACTGGTCATGAGATCTTTTAAAAAAGGCTCTACTTTCATAAATTCAGTTATTATTATTCGAAAAACTTTTTTTGCATTCGCCTAAAAGAACCATAAGATCATGGGGCTTACAAGGACCGATATCCACCTTATACGGTTCCGGCCGGCCCGGTTTCAAGCAACAACTGAAAACAATAACAAGTCTGTGTTTAGAAAACAAGAGTCTGACTCTCCGTCTCGCCGCACCAATGGTGGACGTCGTCGTATGATTTCTCAACCACAAAAACGGTTATAGTTTTGATCCTTAAGTTGAAAAATTTACACCTATTTCTGATTCGATCGACTTGACAATTTGTTTTTAATAATAACTCAGCCTTACATTATAAACCGAGGTTGCGAGTTAAACGCAATAATAAACAACTGACTTGGCCTGGAGCAGAAAAAAGGAACAGGGTAGCTTATAAGACAGTAAAACTCTGACATTCCTTTACGCCATGCCTTCGGCGAGAAAGGTCACTTGATGACTTTTCTCGCTTAAAAAGAGCTTCTGTTAAGGGAATTTTAACATCATTAAGAGGTATAAGTGGCAAATTGTCTAGCAGGTTCTAAAGAAAGCACTTATTTGCTAATCAATCTTTATTACAATATATAAATCAAGCTTTATTTTTTTATATCATATGTCGGCAGATGAGCAGACGAATTACCTGACGGAAAGCTATCAGCGCCGCCCATCGACACTTGACTTATCAGAGAAGATAGTACAAGTCCTTTGCCGTTGGGTAATTAGGGATTTATGGATAGGGAATTTATGAATTGAGGATGGAGGGGGGGGGGAGGTTGGGCCTCCTTAACCCGTTACACGGCGAAACATTATAAACGTTGATATTTAAATGAAATTTGTTTTTATTTCAGCAGTTCAGCACCCTTCGTACACATTCGATACGCACTTCACCAATTTTTCATTCATAATATTATTATGTTTTTCCCGTTTCGAGCTCGGGAACTGTTTGAATCAGTGCCTGTGTCAACGGATCGAAAAACTGTGACAAATGTGTTTTGTGTGCTGAGAATTTATGGACCAACAAATTTATTTATAGGACTTTTGTCTCTTTTTTAAAAACAAAGTTGCATTCTACTAATATTATAAAAGTGAAAGTTTGTGACGATGTATGGATGATGTTTGTTATACTTTTACACGAAAACGGCTGGATCGATTTCGTTGAAATTTGGTATGTAGGTAGGTCATATCCTGGATTAACATATAGGGTTCTTCTTATCAACTTACCACATGAGCGAAGCCGCGGGTAGAAGCTAGTAAGATATATGTAAAGTACTCAGATAAACAAACATCACGTTTATTGTTTCTTTTTGAAAAACGTTTCCCATCACTAGGATCTTCCCCTGTGGCGTGGGTGCGTTTACAAACATACAATTTTACATACACATCATACAAATTGTTGTCCGTGCGGGAATCGAACCCGCAACATCTTGCACGGCAGCCAGAACCAACGCGTCAACCGACTGCACGGTCGGCGTAAATAAATAAGTATGTAAGTGTATCGAGTATCTATATTTATGTTGTGTGAGACAAGATGTTGGCCAACTGCAGTGGAATTAAGTAATTAATTTAAAAATACCTGGATGGCCTAGATTTGCTTATTTTTTAACTTTTTCTTAAAATTGTTCCTAGCTACATCGATTTATTGCCCCTGAACGATATAAACGATATACCGATACCAAAAATGCATTCAGTAAAATTTTTGTTTGTCTGTCTGTATGTTCCTACGACGGATTTCAACGAAACTCGGTACAATTCTTTTTCATACTCCTGAGCAGGTTATATGATACTTTTCATTACGCTACAATTAATAGGAGCAGAGCAGAGAAGGGAAATGTTGGGAAAATGGAAGAAATTACTCCACTTTTTAAGCTCCCGTCGCATGTGCAGCACTGATGGTTAAATATACAAAGAAATCATATATTACGGAAATGTTCAACATAAAATTATCTACAAATTATCTTACAACAGTATATGTCTATCTTTTACGGTTGACTCACAATAACACGTGTAACTCCTGATAGATTGTCAGGAACTTAACATGTAATTTATCCGTTTTTGAGTTGTTTTTAATGTGTTACTGTAAGTTTTACTTAATATTCAGTGTTTGTTTCAATCAACTCTGTCTATCTGTCTGTCTCTGCTTCACTCCTAAACTACTGAATCAACGTGGATAAAATTTTGTACAGACATAGTTTGAAACTCGGGAAAAGAAATAGGATAGTGATACCACGGCATCACAGAAAACCGGAGTGAAGCCGGTTACCGGAGCCCAATTCTTTTGCTCCCTAAATCCCTACCCAATCCCCAAATCTCCAAATCCCCAATCCCCAAAAGATCCCAAAAGGTCTGATTGATAACATCAGGTAATCGGTACGCTCATTTATCAAACTATCACATAAAACAGTTCATAACGTTAGTTCGTTTAAAAATAAATTCAGAAAATAGATAGTTATTATGTTGTTACTGTGAATTACTTGAAAAGGACGGAGCCGTTTGTAGAGTATTTAGGAAATGTCGGCTTCATCTAGATGGTTTATACAATAAGTACTTATTTATTTACACTTTTGCACATACATCTGCGTACAAGGTGGACTTAACGCCACAGGTATTCTCTGCCAGTCGAACCTTTGGGCGATGCAGAGATAGGTGCAAGAAGCAAGCAAAATCGAGATATTACTGATAAATATATATTTTATACACTTAGTTACATAAAGACTATTAAAATTAATAAAGATGAATATGCGAAATGCACTTACATATATTTACAAGCACCACATTAATAATATTATAACAATTTGCATATAAAAATATTATTGTAAAGACTCCGCTAACCTCTTCAGTAGAAGCTCCCAAGTATAATATGTATGTAGCATTGACATGTAGATGTGCTTGTTATGCCCTATTTGCATAAATTAATTGATTGTTTCATTGAAATGGCTCCCCTCCAAACTCATCCAATACGGTCAACATAATTTAAAGCGAAATTCTTCAAATAATGAAAGGGAAGAATGAAAATCAAAATAATAGTTAATTTCCTTCGAAAAAAGAAATTCCTTTCGGAATAAAACATTTGTAAATTTTCGTTCATTTAAAAAATATTTACGTTTCAACTTTTTTCATTAAACTTTTTGCGATAAAGGCAGACGTAATGCATTAGGAAAAAAGGGAAGGTATAGGGCTCACGAAATTTTTAACGTACATTTAAATCTCGACGGATTTAGAATCCAATCAATAGATTTTAACTCAACTCTGCCTGTCTGTTTGTCTTTTCTTCACGCTTAAACTCCTGAACCGATTTCTGTGAAACACATATAACAGACATAGTTTGGAACTCGAGAAAAGACATGGGGTAGTTTTTGTAGGTACCAAAAATCTGCAGGAAGTCACTATTTGATATGAGCCGCGGGCAATAGCTAAATTTTATATATAAAAGAGTAATAATGGTTTCTTTCTTGTTCTTCTTTTTACGAAACTACATTTCGTGCAACGCGGTCTTAAACAACGGCTTTTCTACTTCGCAGTGATGAGTGGATCTAAGCTTAATACCAACCATACTATTGGTAGCTTTTCTGGTAAGTATTCCGGATCAATAATATTATCTTCCCACATACATATTAGTAGTGGCTCTTCAGGTATTCCAGGTCATTAATGATACCATCCCAGAAAAACCTTGCCATCCAAGATGCTCTCGTCGATCATTTTTCCATGAGACCATACTAAACTTTAAGAGCGTGAAAAAGAAAATACACAGGTACATTATGTTTAAAGTTAGTAAATATCAACCTACATACTTTGGCTGATCTACCGGCCGGGATTACATCTTATCATCGTTACGACTAAACAGATATTGTTATCGACATTAAGATAAAATAAGATTTCATAATAAAAATACTAAAAGTCCCACGTGAGTTCAAGAGTCACTTAAATACTGAATGAATGAACCTAATACTAAATAAAATATCATATTATTATGTTAATATTATTACATGAAAAAAGGGATGTTACTTTTTCTAACAGCGAGTGGGTAGTAATAGAAATATTTTTTGTTACATTCTATGTAAAGAGGATAATAATAAATTACACAGAAAAAATAATTTATTATAATGTCTATGTGGGTTTCATAATTACATTAGGTAGCAAACTAGAAACATGTTCAAATGTTATACTTAATGGATACCAAACTAACCTGTTTAACAGTCGTAGTGGCAAGAAGTAAAGATTCTCATTTTTACATTTTATTTATATTTTTTAGGGTTTTTACGAATCAGCCAGGATTGCGGGTACAAGCGCAATAATGAACCGTGGGCCCTGTCTGAAGCAGGAGAAGGAACGAGCTGATTCTTAGTCAGTAAGAGACTGACACTCTCAGGGATTCTTTGTCAGTAAGAGACTGACACTCCCAGGGATTCTTAGTCAGTAAGAGACTGACACTCTTAGAGATTCTTAGTCAGTAAGAGACTGACACTCCCAGGGATTCTTAGTCAGTAAGAGACTGACACTCCCAGGGATTCTTAGTCAGTAAGAGACTGACACTCCCAGGGATTCTTTGTCAGTAAGAGACTGACACTCCCAGGGATTCTTTGTCAGTAAGAGACTGACAGTCCCAGGAATTCTTAGTCAGTAAGAGACTGACACTCCCAGGGATTCTTTGTCAGTAAGAGACTGACACTCCCAGGGATTCTTTGTCAGTAAGAGACTGACAGTCCCAGGGATTCTTAGTCAGTAAGAGACTGACACTCCCAGGGATTCTTAATCAGTAAGAGACTGATACTCCCAGAGATTCTTAGTCAGTAATAGACTGACATTCCCAGAGATTCTTAGTCAGTAAAAGACTGACAATCCCAGATATTTTTAGTCAGTAAGAGACTTACCATGCCTAGGGAGGGAGAAGTCATTTTATAATTCTTACGGGTTCTTAAAAACCTTGAAATCAAAATACCGATGTACACCAAGACACACCGGATTCTTTCTTATTTATCTACCGATATTTATTCCTTTTAATATTCCGACCTTGATTCCAAAGCTCTAACATCATATCAACAAAAAGCGGCAAATAAATACAGACATCATTCGATAAGTTTATTCAGTTCAGTAAATACTAGGACAAAATGCCAAAATGTAGCAAGCGATTATCCATTTTTATACGACGACGTGCGAATTACTGTATGATGACGCCTCTTTGGTCGAACGGTCACAAATAGAGCCTGGAAAAAAATCCTTTGGGTTAGATTAATTATTTTTCGAACTGCATCTAGTACTGCGTCAAAGATTCTGTTGAGTTTTTTATGTTTCAAGTCTACAAATGACCACAAGTTAATGATGGATTACCTTATGGTAAGCAATCAGCGCGAGCCATGGACACTCGTAATACCAAAGGAGTTACTACAAGTGCGTTGCCAGCCTCTTGTGGGTCATAAGTGATTTTAGGATATGGGATTTCAAGATTGAGGATGAGGAGTGGAAGGATTGGGCCTCCGGTAACCTCACTTCCAAAACACACCGCAATAAAATATTATGATTAGGAATGCTGCATTCCTTAATCACACATCGGTGACCTAACTGCAATCTGGGAATTGTGGCATACGGGAGGCCTTTGATTCACAGTGGACGTCTTCCGGACCGGGAAAATTGATAGATAATGGATATCCGAGTGAAGCTGGGAATCATTGTAATTTCAGTTCCCTAATACTACATCCAAATTGTATTATATTATACTACTAGCTTTAGCCTGCGATTTTGTTCGCGTGGAATAGTGACTTCCTGCAGATTTAAGGTATAAAAACTATCCTATGCTTTCTCGAGTTCAAAACTATGTCCGTACCAAATTTCACACAAATCGCTTCAGTAGTTTAGGCGTGAAGAAAAGTCTAACACACAGACAAAGTTACTTTCACATTTAATTTTATGATATTAGTTTGGATAAACCCCCTGCCCAATCTAAATATTGAGATTAACATTTAATATTTACAACAGTACCTTCTCAAAATAAAAGCCGTCACTTAAAGCCCTACGTTGTTGGCAAAATATATCGGCGTGAAATAATTTACATATTCCCATATGAAATCAAACGGATAGAGTTACAATGGAAGCGGCCTCGGCTTGTGAATTGGAAGGCTCAACTGAAGTATGAACGACTACGCTCAATGCTCGCAGCGGGAAATGATAAGGTGTTGCATTTAATAGAGCGTGGTTTGTATATCGTGTCACTTTTTGTAATTTAATTCTGTAATAAGAATTCTGTTAGTTTTATTTTACAAGCTTTTCCTCGGAGCCTTTGTGGTAAAAGGTAAAGTTGAACTATATCCTGATAAAAACATATCTGCAAATTTTTCAGTCCATTTCGGTTACATTTAGATCAAAGATAAGTTAGTCAAATAACATTTGTTTATTCGATAGGTCCAAACGAACGGACGGGTCATCTAATGATGATAAGCAATTAACAACAACTGTAGACACCCCAGTAGCACAACTGTATTGCAGACTTTATTGAAGGTCAAGATGAGGAGGAGAGGATTTGGAGATGAAAGGAGGGATGGAGTTTGGGAATCCGGTAACGAAAGCGCTAGAGGCTTTCGAGCCAAGACATCGCTCTCTAAATAGTGCACTTTGATTAGCAAATCAGCCTAGCCTATTTCGGATTAACTGTTATAACGTGTCATATGATAAATAACTATTTTTTCCTAAATAAATAAAAGTCACTTTAGCAAAAAAGTTCTAACACTTACGTCTAACTTAATTATAACTTAATTGAACTTAGCTTTTACTACTTACTAACGGTTAATTAATTAGCTACCAACTGCAAATTGAACCTAATGCCATAAATATATTTATACAACTTTGCATTTTCATCCACAAAAGCTGATGCTAAACGAATTTGAAACTTATGCCCAACGTAAGACAGACAATGGAAAGTTTTATGATCGGAACATAGATCCTGGTTTCCAAGTTAGTTGAGGTAAGAAGAAAATGTAGCAAAATATAAAGTTTTCGTGTAAATAAGTTTTGGTGACTACCAAACTATTTTTTGATTATTTATTTTTAATTAGCTTTTTTTCGCAACTTTGTCCTCGTGGAGTAATGTCTTCCGACTAAATTTGGCTTCTCTGTGTAATCGCCTAGTGTATTTTTAATGTCATCAGAATCGATTCAGTTTTTCAGGAGATTGTTACAGACTGACAAACTTATGTACTTTCATTGGTCTGATTCCGTCTACTGCTAATATCTAATATCACGTCTTTTCATTGGCTTTAATGTTATGTTATTAAGCTGTATTATTGAGATTTTCGGGATAAAAATGCTGCACCGACAAAAAATTTTTACATATTCGAATTCATGGTCTCAGATAAACACTATAAAACTTACGTTCGTCTATAACTATTTCAATCCAAATCGAGGAAGTGAAGTAAAAGCTAGATAAAGCTGTTCCTGTATTCCTGGCATTCACTCACATAATTCTTGTGCTCGTAAGATTAACGGGATAAAACATGTCTCCATGTCGCTTCTCGTGTTTCAAAATATACCTGTTCCCAAAATATTATCCGAATCGGATCAATTGTTAAAGCTGGAGGAAAAGATAAACCGTAACTAATTTCTGGTTATGTGTGTGTACACGAGTGTGACAGCAATACTTTATTAGGAACCACACAAAATCAGTATCAGGTAGTATAAAAAATGGCTGCAAAGTAAAATCGTTATAATACCTTCTCAAAACAAAGCTGACAATAATATAACGAGCTATATCCCCCTTCTATCTAACTTTATGGGAATCAGAGACATACAAGCATGTGATGTTAGCTATATATGTATGTATTCTACAAAGTAAATCCTGTGCAAGCAAACTGAGTCAAAGGTACTAGAGGAGCCACTTTCTCAACTGATCGTATAGTGAAATTGAATAGCCCGGTTGTGTGCCCAAGCTTGTATAAGTTACTCGAGTAAGTTATTTGATATTGCTAAACTAATAAACAAAACGTGGTAATTCAGCAATAGTTATACAAATCGTAGCTAGCCTAGTCTAGAATTCTTTAAGACATTTTTTGTTTGCAATCAATCAAATGAACCTGATGGTAAGCAATCGGTGCCGCCCATAAATACCCGCAATAGAAGAGGAGTTGCAAGGGCGTTGCTAGCCTACTGAGGATTTGGGGTGGATAGAGGAAGGAAAGGATTAGGTCTACTGTAAGCTAAGCATATGGCGCAAAACAACGTTGTAGTTGTTTCCAAGCCTATTTTCTGTGAGGTCGTGGTATCACCTCGGTCAAACTAGCCTCTTCCACGCTTAAAATGATTACGTAGCAGTAGTATACGCATATTTGTACGCAATAATGTGGTATCGCTTGGGTGTGAAAAATTTTTTGTCACGTATTTGTCTGTTCTAGCGCTAAGCGACCGATGATCACGTATTTTCCGTTAGTTGTGAACCTTGTTTTTTTGTAGAAAAGTAGGCAAACGAGCAGACGCATCACCTGATGGTAAGTGATCATACGCTCGTTGCTTGAAGGCTTGAAGGTCATTAGTCATCCAA
This sequence comes from Spodoptera exigua, assembly GCA_902829305.4. Lineage (NCBI taxonomy): Eukaryota > Metazoa > Arthropoda > Insecta > Lepidoptera > Noctuidae > Spodoptera > Spodoptera exigua. The sequence continues at coordinate 11,062,554 of LR824620.2, read as the reverse complement.
ACCAAACGACAACCTCACCACTAGCATCCAACAGCTCCTCGTGTCACCGAAATTCAAACCAAATGAACTGACATATCACACGAAACTACACCTTATCTTACAACCACATAATCCACATAATCCAATAACAAATACATCAGGCTTAATGATGATTGTATTGCGTGTTATTAGCAATGAATAGTTAATAAATTTAGACGTTAATGCTTGTTGTATAAGTTGCAAATTCATGTGACGTTTACATGATAGGTTTATTTGGAATGTAGGGTAAACTTGATGCTATGTACTACTTGGTAGTTCGTTAGCGTCGCCCACGGCTCTTTCCGACTAATGCTGATAGAGAATGACGGCTGTATTTGAGAAAGGTACCTACATAATAACTAGGTAGTCTTATAAATTTTCGTGCTAAATCGCGAGAAAAGGAAAATCGCGTGCCTAAGGCGCTTCTCGCCTTAGGCACGCGATTTTTCTAGTACAGGCATCCTAATATTGCACTAATTACAATTTTTATTTTAAATTAAGATTTTTTATGTGTTTTCAACACTAACACCCGGTTTCTGAAAGGCTTATCAACGCTAAAATTAACTAATCTCCTGTTAAATCTCTTGTCAAGTCATCTGATTGGTGGTTGATAATTCAGTCAACCAATCAGATGACTTGACAAGAGATTAAATTGATTTTAACAGTGAACAGCCTTTCGGAAACCGAATGTCAGTTGATGAATAAGAAATGATTCAAGTTGAATGTTGTTTGGCATACTTTATAGTACTTAAACCGTTTTTGTTTTTAAAATTAAACAAAAATGTATTATTATATCCTAATTATCCAAATGCAAGGAAGCCATGTGTACGGGTATTGAGTAGTTAACTCCGTACACTGATTTGTCGTGAAGATTTGTAAGTTGAGTTAGTATAGGTAGAGAAACACTTTTCCACTTAAATAGACACGTTAAGTATATTTATGTAAAAGTAAATTACAACAGTGGAAGGCGATTATTTCTCTTAGTTGTTGATAGCTACTAAGTTGTAAGTTTACTATATTATAATATGTCCGTCATCTCATTTTATTATGCGGCAGTGCGGGGCGCCTCGTTGGCCGAAAGTAGGTTGACGAGTAAGCAAGAAAAATGTACGGCGATGAGACCGTACACCATGTCTTCTTTAACCATTATTTGGTTCAATAGTCAATAACAAAATTATAGTTCGTGTCTCAGTCTCAGTCAGAATCAATCTTTATTCTCCTGACTGCAGCCTGTACTTTGTGGGCGATTCTATGACTGTGCTGATACTAAGAAGTTTTTAAACACCGCATTAAAATCGGATCATTCGTTTGAGAGCTACCATGTCACAGACAAAGAGCAGACATGCGAAACTTATTACACGACGCAGTTCGTCCGGAGCTAAAAAAATTAAAACATGCCAATCAGCCTCTACCCGACTTGGAAATTGAACGCAAGGCCCTACACTTGGCTTACAATCACTCTACAAAGAAATAAATAGGACCCTTAGAAACACAATGACATCTATACTGTCTTCCACGTATATTCATATTTCTACTGGGCCCTCAGAATTTCAATCAAATATCTTCTTTGAAATAGTAATAAATTGGGATATCACAAACAATACGTTCACGAGGAAAATGAGTAGCAATGCCCATTTCTATACGTAGGTACACATAATTATTCCTTTGTTTGAGACAAGATAAAGCGAGCTAACGTAGTCCCCATACTTTTCGCCACAGTAAAATGACAAATGAAACTCGAATAATTTATCAATGTAAAAAATATGTGGGTTGTTCACTGCGGTTTTCTGTGAATTTGCGGCAAGTATATTTTTTATTCGACGATACTTAATTTTCTTTTTTTATTTGCTTAATTTTGGATATACTCTGTGGCAAGCACATAAATGTGACGTCACGTTTTATTTATTTATGGTTTTTCTGGCTGTCTCATTGAATGGTCGATCGCAAGACTTTTTAAGGGATAGTCGATTTTATTTCCGTATAGAAAATGTTACTATTACTTGGCTACTTAGCCGCTGGTTACAAAATATACGGCTTTATTAAAAACTGAATGATTTAGAGTGACACAAGCTACTTCATCTTAATTTTATTCACGGTTAGCATGGTAGTTGGGTAACCAAATAATTTGCGGTTTCTTCTCATTCCCGCACGGAACAACCCTTTGTGTGATCCCCAAATTATTGCTCTGTGTATGCGGAGTGATGTATTTCAAATTGTATGTTTGTAATCTTACTTCTTATCTAACTAATATTATTAATGCGAAAGTTACGATGTTTGGATGTTTATTACTCAATCACGCCAAAACGGCTAACGGAAATTTGGTACAGGCATATCGGCTAGATCGGCTACTCGATCGACATAGGCTACTTTTTATCAACATACTACGCCGGCGATGCCACGAACGGAAGCTAGTTTTCAACTGTACTGACGTTAGGTAGGTATTATTGATTTACTCATATTATCTTCGATTCTAATCTCGGTGGCCTCTGGCTGGAACTAAGATATGAAGTGCCAATTGCCTATTCACTTTCTCATTTGCTGTCATAAATCCGAAGAACTTTCTGGAATTTATTGTTCTTCCTTGTTTTGATATATGTTTTCGTACGTGCTAACTACGCGAGTTCCCTGGCCTTCGAATGATTCGTGCTAGGCTTTGCATGTTATGACAAGAAAGGGGAATAAGGCAATCTATGACGTAGTAATAAACGAATAAACTTTATGACGAATAAGTCAAGCGAATGTGGTCGATCCGTTTATTGTTTGAGAAAAGCTTTTGTCAATATTATAAAACACAAAACAAAGTTGCAAATAAGCCGAAATAGAATAAGAAATAGCTAAATGTCTGAATGTTTGCGACTTAAAATATCGCAATTTGACTTTTGACGGCACAGTTGGCTGAACAGAACAACTGGCTGACGCGCCACATGTCGTAAGTACTGTTACGTGCCTGACGTCACGTTCCTGAATATGCGGGCTTGGGTTACGGGATTGGATGAAATGAAACACTAATACCGGTTTTCAGACTTTCTATTGCACTTAAGTTACAGCATCCACGGAGTTAAGTTATCGGCGTTCTTCTGCAGCAGAGTTCGGCCGACTGACACAACTTTGCCGTTCACGCTGATTTAACTCACTTAACTGACTGCACTTCACTATTTCACTGCACTTCACTATTTCACTCACTTTTCTTCTTTTCCACTTCTTCCTTTTCTTCCGAATCGCTTTAGACTTAGAACTCAACTGCCAGCGGTGAGCCGCAGTTCCGCTTATATACCCCCGGTCAGGTTCTAGAACATTCAATTTCGTTATTCTTTTTGATCGTCATGCCTCCAGAACCTTCCAATAATTTCGTTATTCATTTTTATTTATTCTCCTTCTCGCTCCTTAATTTTTCATTTCTTTCACTCAAATAATTCCAGAAAGTTCGACAAAACTTCCATCAACTAAAAAACTTCATGTTTACGGCGGGACTCGAACTCGGGGTCTCTGTGGTGTAATCCACACGCCTTACCGATTACACCAACTCGTGTTGACAATTCACGACGAAATTTACAATCTCTAGGCAACGTTTGACAACCATCCCTTGACGTCATGATGTCAAAGAGTTTTCCGTCACACTGCCCCCCTCTTAGATTCGCTCGTCCCGAGCATCGTTGCTGCCGTAATACCTCGCCAACCTGTCTATATGGACAACTTTCAAAGGGCTCCTTGAAGTCTTCCGAATTCTGTAAGTAATGTCATTGATCTTCGTGACTATCTCATAAGGACCTTCCCAACTCGGTTGCAGCTTCGGAGATTTTCCCTTCCTTCTGACTGGATTATGAAGCCAGACCAATGACCCTTCTTCAAACCCAACAGAATTGGCTCGTCGATCATAGCGCGTCTTTGCGCGATCACTAGCTTGAAGACCGGCCTCCCTGATCTATATCTATGTCCAACATTTTTGCCCTTAACTCGCTTATGTAATCGCTAAATTCGGTGCGAGAGTCGCCAGGTGGACAGCCCGATACAAGATCTGCCGGTAATCTCAATTCCCTTCCAAAATTTGCAAATGCAGGCGTCTTTGCGGTACTTTCATGTACAGCAGTCCGATAGGCAAGCAAGAAGAGAGGTATGTAAGTGTCCCAATCTCTCTGATGGCTGTCAACCACCTTTGCTAAGTGTCGTTCCAATGTTTGGTTGAAACGTTCGACCATTCCATCTGACTGTGGATGATAAGGAGTCGTTCGAGTCTTATGGATTCCCAAAAGTTTACAAGTTTCCTGAAAAACTTGGGACTCAAAGTTCCGTCCTTGATCACTGTGCATCTCCAAGGGCACTCCGAATCGGGTGAATACCTCGTTTACCAACTTCGTGGCTACAGTTACTGCCTCTTGATTCGGTATGGCAAAGACCTCCGGCCATTTTGTAAAATAATCCATAACCACTAAAACGTAGCGATTGCCCGAATCAGTGATTGGAAATGGTCCAGCGATGTCTAAGGCTATTCTCTCCCAAGGCATACCAACATTGTAGATTTTCATCGCCCCTCTGCTTCTTGTTTGTGGACCCTTGACAGCTGCACAACTAGTGCATTTCCGGCACCAATCTTCGACGTCATATTTGCAATGCAACCAATAAAACCTCTCCTTGATCTTCACCAAAGTCCTCCTAATTCCCAAATGTCCTCCAGAAGATCCATCATGGAACGCTTTTAATACATCCCTTATTTTTGAACGAGGCACCACCAATTGCAAATGCTCGTCCTTGCCGTTTGTTGATTCCCATTTCCTGCACAGAAGTCCGTTATGCAGCGTAAGGCTTTTCCACTGTGCCCATAAACCTTTCGTTACCGCGCTATATTGGGCGACGTCACTCCAACTTGGCTTGTTACCACTTCGTAGCCACTCCAGTATTGGTTTGATATCCGCATCTTTTTCCTGTTCTAATTTCATCGCATCATCTCCCCATGCCTCGTCAACAGTATCAGTCCTTATCACCTTAAGAAAAGCAATTTCCTTCTTGGCACAATGCTTGCAATCTTCCACGCATGGGCGTCTCGATAATGCATCTGCGTTGCCATGAATTCTTCCGCCGCGATGTTCGATTTCAAAGTCAAATTCCTGAAGTTGTTCCAACCATCTGGCTACTTGGCCTTCAGGATCCTTAAACTGAAGCAGCCATTTCAAAGCAGCGTGATCAGTTCTGATTAAAAATTTCCGTCCCAGTAAATACTTCTTGAAATGGTGCAGAGTTTTGACTACGGCCAGTAATTCCCTCCTGGTCACGCAATAATTCCTCTCCGGCTTGGATAGTGACTTGCTGAAGTAAGCAATAACCTTCTCCTGCTCACCATCGCGTTGTGAAAGGACACCTCCTATTCCGATATTACTGGCGTCCGTGTCAACTACGAATATTCCTTTCGCGCTGGGGTATCCGAGAATTGGCGTTTTACAAAGCCGTTCTTTTAGTTCGCGAAAGGCTTGCTCACAATCCTCGTCCCATATAAAGGCACGTTTCTCCTCTGTCAATCGATGCAATGGCTTGGCAATGTCCGAGAATCCTTTCACAAACCGCCGATAATACGAGCATAATCCAAGAAATGCCCGAACTTGCGTTTTGTCTTTAGGTGTTGGCCATTCCTTAACAGCGGCAGTCTTGGCTGGATCAGTCTCAATTCCTCTCTCAGAAATAACATGTCCTAGATAATTCACTTCGCGCTTAAAGAAAGAGCATTTCTTTGGACTCAACTTTAAATTTGCTCCACGCAGCTTTTCGAGTACCCTTTCCAATTTTCTTAGATGATCGTCAAAATCCCGTCCAACGATGATGATGTCATCGAGGTAAACTAGGCAGGTTTCGCCCAGCAGTCCCGCCAGCACCTGTTCCATCAAACGCTCAAAGGTTGCCGGTGCATTGCATAATCCAAATGGCATCACCTTAAATTGCCAGAGTCCCTTCCCAGTTGAGAATGCGGTCTTTTCCTTGTCCTTGGGATCCAAATCCACCTGCCAATAGCCGCTTTTCAGATCGAGCGTTGAAAACCATTTCATGCCACTCAGTGTGTCAAGTGTGTCATCGATTCTTGGTAACGGGTAGCTATCCTTCTTGGTTACATCATTCAATCGTCGATAGTCTACGCAAAACCTCGTTGAACCATCTTTCTTCTTGACAAGCACGACAGGTGAACACCAAGGGCTAGAAGAGGGCTCTATCACGTCATTTTTCCTCATATCGTCAATCATTTCTTCAACCTCTTTCTCACGAGCGAATGGTATGAGTCTGGGCCTTTGACGAATTGGCATTGTATCACCTGTGTTTATTTTATGCTTCACCAAACCAGTTCGGCCAATATCACCATCGCTTCTTGAAAACACATCAGAGAATCGAAGAAGTAAATTTCTAGCTTTCATAGTCTCCACTTTTGTCAGACTTTTGTTTTCGTCTAAGATTTTCGTTACAAAGTCTATTCCCGTACTGTCCTTCTTCACAAGATTCTCCGAGCATTTTCTTATCCAGGCCACTTCTTCCAAAACGCCCACAGGCTCTCCTTCTTCAATCGTAATTTTTGAATCACTGAAGTTGAATACCGGAATGCGGTTGACATCAGATGACCCCACGACAGTCCTTGCCGGTAGCCATGAGTTTACGTGTTCCGATTTATCAATCACAGCGCACCTTCGAGGTAAACTTCCTCCACTCCTCCTAGGTAATGCGATTGGTACGAGAGTCTGTGATTTTGGTTCAAGAACAGTTCTTTTTAAACAGCAAACTTTTCCCAGGGTTCCACCCTTCATCGGAATTTCCTCAGTTCCACATAGTAATACTCCAGATTTTAAGTCGATGTTACACTGGTGCCCTTGCAGGAAGTCAAGTCCCAGGATGCAGTCATCCAGAATTTTGGCCACAATAACCTCATGTCGATAAACACGTTCCCCAATTTTGATTGTTACGTGCAGTTTTCCACTTATCGGTATCCACTGGCCAGTAGCTGATTTCATTCGTAGGCCAACAATTGGTTTAACGTGTTTCCTGATGTTTTGCCCGAGCAGCCGAACATTTATCACCGTCCTTGAAGCTCCAGTATCTAATGTTAGCTGACTGTTTTTCCCATTTACTTGACCGTCTATCACCAGAGTATTTCCATCGTTAGTTTGCTTGATGTAGATTGTTGGGGTTATTCCACTATCGGCCAGCGCCCACCCCGCAGCCCTGGCTGGAATTAGTTTCCCTGCTGGTCAGAAGTTGAGACCGCCGCGTCCTGGCGGTTCACCTTCTTCGGGCAGTTGCTCCGCATGTGCCCACGCTCTCCGCATCCATAGCACATGAAGTTCCGACGGCGTGGAGGTACCTGCTCCGTAGTCGTCATTTCCCGCAGACATAAGGTACGGGAGTTACCACGCACAGCTTCCACTTCCAATGCATGGGCCAGAGCTTCTTTCATGTTCTTGTGATGGCCCAGATGAACAGCAGCTCGTACTTCGGGGTCCCGAATACCGTCAATGAACGCTTGGAGAAGCGTGCCTTCAATCATTGACGGAGTCGACCGGAAAGCTCGACGCACAAGTTTCTCGATTTCCACGGACCATTGCTGTAGGCTCTCATTAGCACGCTGAGTACGCTCTTTTAATTGCGCTCTGTACACGTGCTCGAGGTGGCTGTCTCCAAAACGTGCCTCAAGTGCGTCGAGGAGGGCACTTAAGCTAAGATCCCCACTTGCGCCGATAGCTTCCAGCACTGAGAGCGCTTGATCACGGAGGGCCAGGGTGAGGGCTGACTGTGCTTCCTTCTGAGTCCAACCATAAGCCTCCATAAGTGTCTCAAACTGTAGCTTGAACGCGTTCCAGGATGTTGTTCCGTCGTAATGGGGAATCTTGAGCCCTTTCGTTGCGCTTGAGGCCACATTTGGGGCGTCAAAAACGGCTGCAAGACGGCTTCGGCTCTTCAAAGGGCTTGGGCTTGTCACTTCCTGCTTGATTTTGGAGATCTCTTCTTTCACTCTCTCCTCTATCGCCATGACGCGATGTTCCAACTTGCCTAACCCTTCCTCCACTTCTTGTACCCGTTCGACAGCCTTTTGCAGTCCCTTCGTGAAATCCTTATGCATCTCTTCCAAGCGACGCGCTTGCTCCTCTTGGCGGCGAGCTTGATCCTCTTGGCGACGAGCTTGATCTTCTTTCAGCTCCCGTAGCTGTTCCGCCTGACAGCGTGCTTGCTCTTCTTGGCGGCGCGCTTGCTCTTCTTGGCGGCGCGCTTGCTCTTCTTGGCGGCGCGCTTGCTCTTCTTGGCGGCGCGCTTGCTCTTCTTGGCGGCGCGCTTGCTCTTCTTTCAGCTCCCGCAGCTGTTCTGCCTGACAGCGCGCTTGCTCTTCTTGGCGGCGCGCTTGCTCTTCTTGGCGGCGCGCTTGCTCTGCCATCATTTGCTGCAGCTGTAGCAGAAGATCCACCTGCACAGGCTTGGCTTCTGCATCGCTGGTTTGAGCTGCAGCACCCTCTTCCCTCACACGCTGCGCTTCTGACATTGCACGGGTACTCACTCCTCTTACGTCCTGCGGCACTAGCGGCATTTTTCTCCAATCCCACTTCTGACACCAAATGTTACGTGCCTGACGTCACGTTCCTGAATATGCGGGCTTGGGTTACGGGATTGGATGAAATGAAACACTAATACCGGTTTTCAGACTTTCTATTGCACTTAAGTTACAGCATCCACGGAGTTAAGTTATCGGCGTTCTTCTGCAGCAGAATTCGGCCGACTGACACAACTTTGCCGTTCACGCTGATTTAACTCACTTAACTGACTGCACTTCACTATTTCACTGCACTTCACTATTTCACTCACTTTTCTTCTTTTCCACTTCTTCCTTTTCTTCCGAATCGCTTTAGACTTAGAACTCAACTGCCAGCGGTGAGCCGCAGTTCCGCTTATATACCCCCGGTCAGGTTCTAGAACATTCAATTTCGTTATTCTTTTTGATCGTCATGCCTCCAGAACCTTCCAATAATTTCGTTATTCATTTTTATTTATTCTCCTTCTCGCTCCTTAATTTTTCATTTCTTTCACTCAAATAATTCCAGAAAGTTCGACAAAACTTCCATCAACTAAAAAACTTCATGTTTACGGCGGGACTCGAACTCGGGGTCTCTGTGGTGTAATCCACACGCCTTACCGATTACACCAACTCGTGTTGACAATTCACGACGAAATTTACAATCTCTAGGCAACGTTTGACAACCATCCCTTGACGTCATGATGTCAAAGAGTTTTCCGTCACAGTACGATTCCCACTCGGAACAACTCTTTGATCCACAAATTGTTGTTTCAGGTCTGTTTGTAATGTGATTGTAAAATTATATGTAGTTTAAACGCACCCTAGTGTGGGGCAAAAAATATATATGTATATCTAATTTAAAAATAACACTGGTTTTAAATACTGGTGCGTACTGAAAACATCCCACCCACAGCATTTGGTAAAATTTACAAACAAAGGTTTAGTCATCTAAAAATATCTTGCAGAAAAATTTTATAAATGAAATTTTGATATCACATTGTTGATTTTAACTGAGTGCATTTTCGATGGCGCTTACCCAAAAATTCAATTTTTAATACATATCCATTAAAAATATAAATAGAGGTTAAAACTTCAATAAGAATGCATTTGGCAATGAAAACACTTCTAGTCCAGTCATCTTAGTTTAAGTTTTATAAAATATATAGTTAGTCTCGTTTGATTTCGGTTCAGCTCGTGTTATTTCGGTTCGTCTCGTGTGATTTCGGTTGGGCTCTTATGATTTCTGTTCGTCTCATATGAGTTCGGTTCGTCTCGTATGATTTCGGTTTGACTCGTATAGTTTCTGTTCTGCTCGTGTAATTTCCGGTTCGTCTCGAATGATGTCGGTTCAGCTCGTATGATTTCGGTTTGACTCGTATTATTTCTGTTCAGCTCGTGTGATTTCGGTTTGGCTCGTATGGTTTCGGTTTAGCTCGTATAACTTCGCGTGGGACAGTCATAGGCAACGTTGATATTAAAATTTTTAATGCTTTAAAAAACCTAGTTGGTCTATGTCGAAAACTTTATAATAAAGTCCTTATTTGCGTTTAACCGATAGCAATTATGTATGAAAAAGCCTTTACACTACCTACACGTACAAAAAATACAAGCGTAGTAGCCTGTCTATATTTCAAATTTTTGGTCCATAAAAACCCAATCCTCTCCGAGTGTCCATAAAGTATAGAGTGTGTTTCAAATAAAATAACACAGCCTTTCATTTAAACCTACGTGTTATTGCATTGGTTTAACCTGTGTTTCAATTTGAAAATAGAACTGACCAATTCGAATTTTATAGGCACGTTTTAATCAAAAACTTTTTTCATAGAACTCAGCGATGAAAATAAAAAAGGTATATAGATTTCTCTATTTAGAACTTTTTTTAGAAATCCTTTGAAATTGAAGGCATAGAAGCATATGTGTGAAGAACTTACTAAAAAAGTGTCAGTTGGATGTATAGGTGTTAAAAAAATATTTTTACATTCTTAATCACTTGGTCCAAACTGCCTCCCATCCTCAATCCCCCAAATCTCCAATATAAGTAGTTACTGTGAAAAAGATGATGTGATTTTGAAATCTAATCTTGCGTATAGCTTCATAGTATAATACAAAGTTTCTTTCTTTTTACCTATATCGCTATACATGCTTAAATCTGTAAAACTATGCAACAAATTTTAATGCGGTTTTCTTTTATTTTATAAATGGAGTGATTGTCGAGAAAGGTTTAACACAATACATCAAATAGTGGAGAAACTTAGTATCAGCTTGCACTCGTTGGAAGCCGGGGCTGGTCGCTAATATATACTACTGTTGTTAATTTAACAAACAAGGGCTGCTGTGTGATATCGCCAGTTTACAAGATGGTCATCTGTACTTTTTTTGTACCTCTGGTGTGGGGGTTTTTATATTTGGGCATTGAAGGAGAGAGAAGATGGAAAAACTCAGCAAATTTTCCACTCAAAAGAATTATCATAAAAAACTGAAGTTAAAAAACTAAATGATTAAAAAAGATAGTCGTAAGCACAAATCTGCCTATTTCTTCAAGCAATAACATACGTTATAATACAAAATCAACCTCGTAATGTTTGTATCTACATACCCATACGATAAGCAAATCAGATTATCATTTCTTAAGAATTATTCGCATCGTCGGTCGTTCAGCGTAATATTACGGCTGACCGCTCAACCCAAGGTTGTAAGATCGAAATTGAAAAAGGGCAATGCCAAACAAGGGGTATACTTGTACCTTAATAAAACATTTTTTTTTTTCTATTGTGGGAATGTATAAATAATATCCCGTAAGGGAACATTAAGAATATTATAGTAATAGATAAAATTGTCGTCGAGGTCAGTAGTGGGTTTTACGAGCTTGCGGGTTTATGGGTCAAACGTGGAGGTCACTCTGGGGATCTTTGGGAGTAATAGTTAGTTTTACATAACCACAAAATGACGGTTTATATTCACTGAAAAGGTTGTCCATTGTGCAGTCATTGTGCTTTTTCGCGTTATACATTTTACTAGACCCATTTTGAATGGCAGAAAAGGGTAAAATTATCTCAATAATATAATTTAAAATCAATTTAACCTCATTAGCTAGATTAAAAATATAAAATGTACGTGTCTGTGACTTTAATTTTTCTGTTTAATTAAATTAATCTTATATAAAACGAAATAAAATTTGAAATTGGAAGGACGCTCAATATGAAATGAACTAAATCGTGAAATATGTCGTTAAAAGTATTTGATTAATTTTGAATTAATTTACCAGACGGTTGTTGAAAACAAATACCTTCATCCCTATATTTTTTTCTTTCTTTTGGAAGATTCGCTGCAAAACTTCTGCTAAGCCCAATCCAGAAATTTCACCTGAATCGGTTGCAATACTTAAAAAAGTATTACATAGCTACATAGGTAAGTATCTATACGTTGCCTTTTATCCATTTTAAGGTTGCAAGCTAATAAAGATAACAAAACTCCTTAAAGCCTACTATTAATTGAAATTGGGAAGTTTTAATGAAGACCAATCTACTTCTTTGAAGTTACGAATAAATCTTTAATCCTCTCTGAAACTTTTTTCTCAATTGAATTTTTTCCTTTTCCCCGGTTAGAAAACCTTGTAATTATATTCTCTTCACAAAGAAATTCGTTACTTTTACAGGGTTTGTAATTAGGAAGGTGTTAAGTTGAGGTATCTTACCTTACGCCTAATAGGACCAAAAAGGTTCTGTATTTCTGGTCCTTGTAGGCATTAGGGGTCGTTGGGAAAAAAAGTGTTCTGGACAGATTAACTAATATTCAGGTTATATTATACTCCGTTTTAGTATATGGAAGGGAGTACTTTTAATTTTATTGACAAAAAATTAACGGAGGGTCAAAGTCTTGTTCTAACTTCAAACTTCTATTTGCACTTTTTTACTAATTACTTTTATTCTTTTAGTATGTCTTACTATTGTTATAACATAATTTTAAAATCCTAAATTTTATATTAAAAAAATGTGGGTAAACTGATACTTTCGTTTTTTTTCTCAAGTTGACACTGATTGTCTCTTTTAATACTTTTGTTTTTCTTACTTTTTGTATAATTTGGTAGGTACTGTCTGCCTAATGTGACTAATTTAGTACGCAACAAACAGCAAAATATGAAGTTCCCGTTAAAGCCTAAAATATATTCTAACTAAATTAACTAAAATTCGCGGGTTACTCACGTGTAAATGTTGAGAAAAGCTCTACTAGTTTCGAACCACAGAGGGGTTCTTCCTCATGAGCAGCGTGCGCGGACGCGGCGACGTCGCGCAGCCTACGTCCGCGCACGCTGTGCGATTTTAGTTAATTTAGTATGTCTCACGATAGTTATTATAAAAACATATTCCAACTACTCATGTTTTACTAAATAAATTATTCTTATCTTACGAAAATGTGTGATTCTATTCAATGTTTTATTCAACACGATCACATTGACACCAAAAATTACTTTTTAAACCAAATATTCTGTGTAAAACATCAAATTGCTCGACTGTATCCCCAACAAAGGATAAACAGAAAAGTTACATCAAAAAGTAAATGTGAACCGCTAACTTCGGTACTGTACTTAGTTCGAATCGTCTGTTGAATTTCAAGTAAGCACCAAAAGACCAATAAGGACCGTACTGCAGTATCTGCTTATTGGATTAAAACACAACCTAACTGCCATTAGGTTAAAGTTCATTTTACATTTGTGGTCTACTTATTTAAAGTTTGTCCGAATACCTACACCGAAATAAGCATATGGATCCTCGCGTTGGTTTTGGATACTAATTCTATTTTGTGTGTATTAATCTATGTTGTATAAAACTATAGATACGTTGTCTACACTCTAAAATGACAACATGAAATGTGGCTAATTAGCCACATCGCGCTCAGTCACGCACCAACCCGTCGCGCAACACTGCGTTCGTTTGTTTTCAATTTATATCATGTATAAAACATGGTCAGTACAAAGAAAACATGCTCCCGTGTGTTTTCAGAGCACGTACCCATTATACCCCAAAATATAAAGACAAAAATGTGTAATTTCATGCTTAAGTTTACGAAACAATTTTTAAATGGTAGGAAAAATATTAAGTTTTTATTTCGCGACAAAAATCCAGGCTTATTGATGGACGGATGTAATCCCACTCCTATGCAATCATGCATATGCACACGCAGCAAAGGTCAGTCAGTCACGTGACGTTGGGGGAGTTTAGGATACTAAGACACTAGTCTTTTTGTTGTAATATATTTATCTCTCTCTAGCAACAGGCATCCCGTCGTACACTGTCATATTTTCGGTACACGTAGATATTTACGCGAATAAGTAGTTCTAGGATTGTGATTGAAATGTTGGTAGACAACGTGTCTTTATATTATAAGTTATTGGTATTAATAGTTACACTGAGTTGATTTTACAACTTAGTGTAGGCTTGCTTGGTGATCCTGCTTACTTATAATTAAAAGTTTATTATTAAACATTTCAAAATGCCTAAATAAAATGGCCAAATAAAGTACTTCCTCCTAAATATTTCTCTAAACAATTAATTTTGTCCAATTTTAATAAGAACAGTCGCGTCTCGATGACAACAAAGTTCTGATGTCTTCATTAGGAAAGACACTCAGTTTAAAGTACCCAAATGATCATTTAAAACCAAGTTGAATTTATACCATGGCAAATGAGATGTTTAAATAAGGGAAACTTCATAGCCTTTCATTAATTAATCTCATTTGGATTAATTACTTTGTTTCCGGAGTCAAAGTTAAATTATTTTGCTTAGAGATATCCGATATGATAAGTATTATGTATTTTGTATCTTTTTCTTGATAATAACTGTTGTTAGATTGATATACGATACGAAATAGTTTGCTCTACTATTTTCCCACAGAATATTAATGCTCATATTCAGCTAACATTAATTTGGCTGTAATTTCGACCACCATGATGTTGTAAGGCACCGATTATGGAAGGAGCTGATCAACCAATCAGCGCCGCCCATGAACTCCCGCAACAACAGAGAAGTTAAGAGTGCGTTGCCGACATTTTGAAGATAAGGGATTTTGAGATTTAGGGGTTGGGGAGAGATTGAGGGAGGGGAAGGATTGGATTTCCTGTAACCTCACTGACACGACGTAACACAACGCTGTAGTTGTTTCACGTAGGTTTTCTATGAAGCCATGGAATCACTCCGGTCGAGCCGACTCATTCGTTCGGCATGGCCTTCCCACACTTAAATTTCGTCTCGAAGTAAAAATTGATATAAAACGTCATGGTAAGTATTTTGAAAAACAACAGAAGGGAATCTATTCTTAAGGCAATTTTCTTTACAGCCATTTAAATGTTTTTCAGTTACGAAGTTCCCTGTTAATGACCACAATCATTTACATCTTTCCACCTTATGGCTGGTTTCCTCAACTTCTTAAACTTTTAGAATTTATGCGATTATTTTACTACGTTTTCGAGACTTCCTTTTATGATTTCAGTCTGGTCTTGCCGTCATACAAATTGTTTTAAATATTTAATCGTAATTATATTGACCTATTGATCTTTTTGTTAATAAAATGTATTGCTATTCTTGATATTTTAACTACATTCGCATTATTTTCGTTTTCAGTTAAAACAGACCAAAATTCAGGGTCAACAATTCCCAAGTAAAAATATAGTGATATTAAAAATCTTGTAATAAATTCTAAGGTCAGAAAAAGGTAGGTCGGGTTTTTGCGATTTTCAGCGAAATATCAAGTTCACCACAAAACTTACTGTTTTATATAATTAATTTATTGCAATTACGATAAAGAAAGTTGTATTCGTTATAAAAGAATCTCAGTCTTCTTTTCTCAATTCTGTTATAATCTAACGTTTAATTTTAAATTCAATATCTGTTTTTAATGCATTGTAATTGGTCACTAAGGGACAATCACAAAAAATAACGAGACATTTTGACACGTAATCCATCATAAATATAAGGGTTAGATTTTATTGATAGACGTACTTAAAAAGGTCCTTATTTAATTGTTTTCTTTGGAAATCTTCAAGGGATTACGAATGAGTAGTTTTAAAGAAACCTCGTGGTAGCTTATCTTAGCAATCGACTGACGCTGACGTGAATAGATTGCCTTCGTGTGAAGTCAGCTAACAGTCTGTTGTAAAACCGACGATTGTTCTAACACTTTCTTACTTTAATTTGTTTTAGAACCAGTAACCATGGAGATTTTGGAAGTAATACGCCTATTGTTTGTAAAAATAGAAGTTAAAAAGTGGTCGTAATAGCTAAAATCGTAATTTTAAAACCATTTTGTGAAATCAGTTGAACAGCCTCACTATCATCATCATCGGTATCAGGTGGAAGATGTCCAAAGTAGCTGTAGCTGAACAAAGGCTTCCCCTTTACTCTTCTGTTTTATACGACAACTCGCCACTTGCATCCATAGGCTCCTACGATGTCCTCGGTCTGCCTAGAAGGAAACCTGCCCACGCTATGTTTCTCAGTCCATGGTCACCACTCAATATGTTTTTAAATGATTTAAATTTTTACGCGGCAATCAATTTAAAAAATAGCTTTGGTTTAAAACAAAAGTTTTACTAAAATCACTGACTAAACAGCTAACTACCAATAATACCAATACAAGACCAAAATTTGATCACTCAAATATATGTAGGTAGATATGCATAAATTAAATGAAATCGAATCAATCGAAATCAATCGAAAAATCATGCTCGTGAACGAGCGCCGTCAGTTGGGACTGGTCAGCTCCAGACTGTCTATTGTCCTTAAGGTTACTTTATTTTTATATTTGAATAAATATTAGTGTTACACTGTTCTCACATAATTGAACCAACTGTTTGTAAAAGGAATCTGTATGTGAAACTGATTTAAAAAGAGTAACCATGGAGTTTCTTGCTCGTTCTTCTCCATCGGAATCTACACTTTGGAACGAGCAAATAGCTTCACTAAGAGGACTGACCGACAGACTGACACTATTTTTTATTTTAAGTTTTGTTTGACGTTCAAAAGTGCCTGTAAAGGTCTAATTGGAATAAATGATTTTTGACTTTTGACTTTTTGACTTTTGAATACCAATTTCTCCTTTACTAATTCCTAGCCTTAAACCAAACTATCAGAATTCAACGAAATATAGTATTTTGCCCTCTAACTACAAAGTTAGAAAGGCTGATAATTTCAAATTTTCTTGGTAGCCAAAATGCCAAGTTGGAATGAAATTGGACTGGCCTAATTTGCCGTACACCTGAGAACCTAATTTAGACTTGGGGTTACAAATGTAAGAAATCGTGTCAGAAATAGTTTAACTTAAGACTTGAAAATCTGAGAAAATGGAATAGGATTGGAAAGGTGAAACTAGCAAAAGTTGTATCGTTATTTTATTGATCGGTGTACATTTCAGCGCGCTTTTTATTTCACAGATAAGTCAGTGTAAGGGCATAAAAACACATTTACTTGACTGTTTAGGCTTAGTTTTATTGATAAAAATGTTCACAAGAATTCAATGCTGCTAGTTACAACAGAGGCTATTAGCGACTGTCAGTCAGTCTGTCAGCACACACAAATTCTACTGTCACACGGATAAATCGCAACACAAGCTCTCGGCCCTCCGAACCTATACCCTAATATTAAGCACGGAACATCAATGTTTACACCGCATTTGTTTATATCACCACAAATAAAAAGTAATTTGTCATTTTTTCCATTTTTTACGCGGGTTGCAAATCTCAGTTTAAATGATTCAGGTTAGCAAAGTTCAGTTCGATTTCCGTATCGCTTTAAGCAAATTTGAGATTTCTCAAGGCTATGGGCTATAAAACATCAGGATGTGAGCAGTAAGTGTAACCACGCAGGAGTAGCAACTAGTAAAATATCATCCCCTTACACGTGTTATCTCTACTAAGACGATCTGAAAGGAACGAAGAAGCTTTTAACAAAAGGACACACTATAAAATTAATACAAACAACCTCTTTGGGACTTCGGATGGCTATTTCAGTGAGTAAAAGGGATCCTTGTTACCCACAGAACATAATAGGGATAATTAAACACCGGTTTGCCCTGGGTTTGGCGGGAAAGGATGTTTCGAGTTCGGTATTGTTTTGGTCTTGATTTAAAACTGCTTTATATTATGGCTTCGGTTTTGCTAGGATAATGTGGGTATAAGGAAATTAGTTAGTTTTTTTTTTTAATTGGTCAAGGGTCACGCTCTTATTTATAGATACCTTATGGTTAGGGTTGTGTTACTCAAATCACCAAGATTAGTTTATGGAGGTAAATTCATTATTATCATCTCTTGTTTCTTTGCTTGCATCAAAGACCCACTGAAGGTCAAATATATTGTAAATCTTTGTAATTGTGTTTAACGTCTTGGACACCACACCTGCAAATATTCAGCGAGGTATATCGACTAGTTTTCAGCCACACTCATATTCAGCTAAACATCATCACAGCGGGGCCTATTGGCGCCCGCTTGCGGAGGTCCTCTTGCATGAGAAGCGGGCGCCTTAAGCTTCGGGATACCACGACCATTCAGCTTATTCATCTGATATTACACGGGTCAACCTGCTGGCTATTCGACGTCGTCACGATGCGCACGCAACACACCCATAAGAGTTCCATTGTAACTAGAAACTACACGTAGTAGATCATGTATCAGTTAATTTTCGTAACTCATTATTATCAATGAATATTGTAAATACTCTTCTAGTACATTTTTATGAAGCATCATTAATGCCACAATTCAACTTTTTTTTCTTTTTTGTAACCAAAGAAACCAAAAAATTAAAGGCACTTTACGTACATTTCCCTATCAAATCCTTGTAGAGAAATAAACTTACCGTTACCAGGCGAACCCTTTTCAATTAACTAAACAAACTTTTGAACAAATTAATATTTTGATCTGATCATGCTCTTCTTTGGAGCAAGTTTCGGAGGGCTGTTGTAATTAGAAACATTCTTCAGCTGTTGTTTTTATTTATTATTGTTTGTTTTTGAAGATTTTATATTCAACACGATTTTATTAACTTCACTTGTAACTATAAATATGTAAAATCTAAATCTGACCTACTTCCCGATCTTCAATTCAAAGATATAATTTTGAACACGTTCTCAGTTCCAATGACAATACATGACTAGCTAAAAAACGTCAATACAAATCCAATACAGCAGTTTCTCCAAGAAGATTTTCATTATTTTCGATTATTGTTAGTGTAAGGACCGTGTGAGACTTGCCGCGCTTTTTGACTACCAGTTATCTGCGTTCTGACAGTTTGAGTACTTGCGCGACCCACCCAAATGTTCTTTTGATCGGTAATGTTCGTCGGACAACTCGTTGCAAACTGACACTTGCGTGCCTGTCCTCAGAACGGATCCACTCATACTGGTGTGGTTCTTTCCTCAAAAGACCACTACAGAATGAACTTGCACGGTTATCTCACATTATGTTTGTTTTTACATTGTCTGGCTTTGAAAAGAGACTGACCTCTGAGTTTGTTTCGGCATTTTTTTTTCAGATTAGTCAGATAGGAATGGCCGGCTTCATCTAGTTTTTCACATATAAAACACACGTGTAAAAGTGCCGTTTTATGGCCTATTTGCAAAAATAAATTCATTGTTTCACTGATGGCGGAGTGGTTGTTTAAAATAACTCTGCGTAATATCGAAGTCTAGTACAATATTTCTATTTCACAAAAGTCCTATCCTTTTCTGTCCTTAAGATCCTTCCTATTTATACTATTTTGAATAGTTGTTTCTGCAAAGACAGAATAGCAGTCAATAAACCAATATTTATCAGTCATCTTTATAACATGACTGTTTACTTTATATTTGTTGTTTACTAATAATATATGTAGTCTCTATCTCTATCTCTATTTGTTGTTTACTAATAATGTATGTAGTCTGTATAATATTAGTAGTCGTAACATTAATATGACAATAGAAATTCAAGACTTGTTATTGCTATTATCTGTATGGGAAACTCACTTATTGCCTCTGGATTCGTCAGCATGGTATTAAGTATACTTTTTTTTATGTAGTAGGAGGCAAACGAGTAGACGGGTTGTGTGATGGTAACTGATCAGCGTCGCCTATGGACACCCAGAGGTACGCTTTCTTAAAAGTTTTATCGATTCGGAAATACCTCATCCAAAAGATTATTCCAAAGGTTTGCTTTTCAAGGAAATTTTTGCAACAATTGCACAGCTGTTAATTGTTGATGATGGGTATGAATTCTAGTAGGAATGCAGGAAAATAAAAAATAAAAAGCAGCCCATATCAGTTTCCAGAATGTATACTTCCGATGGTACCGGATATTTCCAAATCGTTCAAATAGTTTTGGTAACAAACAATCAAATATTCTCTTTATAATATTAGTACATAATAAACAACAGCGTATAACAATCGTAGATCGACTCAGATGATTGTGTTCAGATCAAAGGACTTTCATTTGACATTTACAAGGGGCGAGGTTGTTGTCAGTTTAGAGGAATGTTTAAGTATCTGTATCTGTATTGCGTGTGTTTTCTATGAAGTTTACATTAAGCTCAAGCTAGTTCCCTGAAAGTATAGAGAAATGTCTTCTAAGCATGCTGCTCATGAATAACATTCGCGTTGTAACTTGAAACTGGTAGGTAGTTAAGTCACTTGAGTAAATCGTTACTTTCGATTTTAAAATGCTTTCCTTTTTTAAAAAATCACTTAAAGTAATCAGTATTTTAATAAATTATGTATTTTCAATATTTGTATTTCTTTTTTAAATATGGAGACGAATAATAACGAGTTTGTTGCCGATCTTTTCGGTTAGGCGTTTGAGTATTGGAAGTTTTCATAATTAGGGATGGATTTCATTATAGGGTAGCGATTCTGCTTGTGGCAACCTCACATAGCGATTCTATTTGTAATGCCAAGGTTACAGTCAAAGACAAAGCAGATATTACAAATTGGTCAAACCGACAATTTTCAAGCTTAAGTCCAAAACCGTATTCTTGATTAAAACTAACAAAGGAATGGAAAAATTAACAATGAAGAGTTCTCCAATTACTCACCTATAAAAAAACCAAAGTATCAAATTTTAAGCTGCGTAACTTTCAAATATTTTTCATACCACATGTAGAACATTAATATTTTCTAAATGATGATGTCATGAGAATTAATGACATTTTTACTGAACGGGTTATTTAAATATGCTGTAAAAATATTTTTTTAATTCATTCATCGTGGGTTGATGATACAATCTATCATTTTTGCTTGTAATATGAGTGACCGTACTTATACGCCCTTTGCGCTCAGTCATTGCACTTTTGTGGCTTTGTAACTAGCGAGATTTCGGATAATCAAGAGTCTTCAAATCAAGGGCCTTCTGTGGTCGATATCCAGCTGATGTTGTGCGTTCAAGAGCAATGATGTAACCCCAGCTCAGCTCAGAGCGGGAAAATGAAGGGAAGGGATGGTTTTATTTAGTAAGAGTCTGGCACTGCAGGATAGGAGATGTCTTTAGATGTTTTTTCCATAGTTAAATATGTTACTTATGAATTAAATGTGTTGGTCTTGGTTTCTGAATGAATATAGACTAATGCGGTTTAGATTCTTTCATCAGGTTATATAAAATAAATGAAAATTGTTAATGCTTAAACTTCCTCCGTGTGCAAAAAACGTTTTGCTCAGTTTTGAGCATTTATACAATCCGCTGATGATGATGACGAAAAGTATCATCTTGGAAGAATTTGAAGAGTCTTGCAAAAAACAGCTTTCATTATTTTATTACCAACATCCCAAAATTCAAAACCCTACTTTTCATGGCCAACTTTCAAATTTTGAAAGCAACTCGAACTGAACTTTGACCACAACCATGATCACATGAATTTGAATTCAGAATATGAGTTTAGAGCATACGGTTTGAAAATAAAGTAAAAGTTATTGTTGTGCGGTAAAAGTGTGTAGAGTATGATGATCCTAAACAAATAATCGTTCGATTTTTTTTTATGTGTAGGGCAATTGATCACGCGTATTTATTACCCGGGGGGAAGCAATTAGCATCGCTTATGCACATCTGCTACACCAGAATAGTTACGAATACGTTGCCGCCCTTTTGTGGATTAGGGTTTTTGGAGATTTAGGGATTAGGGAGGGGGACGAATGGTACCTAACCTTATGACGTTGTAATATTGACCGTGACCGTGTTATCACACCAGTTTTTATTTGAAAACACAAATTACCTACTATGTTCGCTTTAACAAAACATTTTGTAAACGTAGCGCTGCCATGCTTCGGATCCAATTGGCCGGAATGATTACAGATACCTTACAGAATACGAGCGTGAACCAACGCTTGCATTGTGCACGAGTGGATTGTGTTTCTTTTTCGCATCTTGATTCATCCCCAAACATCAATAACGCACTTGTAACTGCTCTTAAGGACGGTGCTAAAATATACATTATACCAACTTCTTGGTATTTCTCGAGAATCTGGCAGTAAGTAGTACCTTGAAATTGCAATTGCATTGCAATTCGCTATTATCTCATCATAACTTATTGGATGAAAAAAGTTGAAGACTTATCATACTATAAAGAAGTTAATAAAAAGCCGCAAAGTTTTTGCAATCGGCAAAAACGCGTGTTGTTAATCCCCTCCAATAAAATTAAGTTTTAACCATTTAATTTAGTAGAAACTACAAACAACTTTACCAAAGCCAATGCTTCTCGGTTGCTTATCTCTAGACCCTATAATTGGACCAGACCAGATCCCAAAGGCAGATAAAGCGACCACCTAACTAATGTAGGATCACTTTATTAACATACGCCACAGTGTTGGTAGTGATTGAGCAAATTCGGGTTATAGACAAAACTGAATGTTCGGCAAAATAAAAATACTTTCGGATGTAAGATTTTCTTTTGTTTCCTCATCTGTAATACCAACTTTTAAAAACAAATAAATAATACAACTTATTTCATTTGTTTCTTTAATTAACATAATATAATTTAAAGGTGCAATACTGGAATAATGCAAAAGTGCCATAATGTTTAATAGTGCAAGTAGTGCCGAAACCCTTTCAATCCAAAAAAAACGATGAAATTCTTCCTCTTTATAATAATAATACCTATAGTATAGAAGAAAGCTATAGCGATTTTATTTTCGACTTCATAATAATTAGACCTATTTGAAATTAGTTTCGGTATACTACGCACATTTTTCATCTTTTAGTCAGTTTATAGCATAAAATTTGGAAAACCAACCAACTCAATGTATCTACACAATTCAAAATTCATAATGTCAACATAGATTTTTAGTTGCGGCAAAAGCTAGATCGATGGCGAACTCGGCTTCGGTTACGGCTGAACAACCAGTTTTAATTTCCACTAGCGAACGACTTTTTTTGAGGAGAAAAATCATCATATCGCTTCTGTCTTCGCAAGGAAAGGAGGATACGAGTATATTACAGTATTCCACTTTCAGGCTTTTAATTGCTCGGGGATGATCTCCAGCCACCGTAAGCGCAGGTCTGCGGACCAGACCCGAGCGTACGGCGCGTAGCGTTCCGCGCGTGCCTCAAAGAGCCAATAGACCAGATGTCACTTGATGATTTTCCCCTGACAAAAAAAAAAGGCTTTAAATTGTTCGCTATGATGGTCATCGAAACCATGAAACCCAAAAATGTTTTCTATTTTTTCTGCAACTCCTTTGTGTATTACGGTACAGACAAGCGTTTTCGTAATCAAGGTCGTTTTTTTTTCGACATTAGAAAATTTGGATTGAAAATACTGTAATATTGTCAATCCAAACATAAATAACTAAGAACGAAATCCTAATCGTTTTCGAGTTTAAAGGCTGCACGTTTGAGGACGCTTAGAGAATCCCTAACTTAGGGTTATAATTTTTATTCTCAGCAGTAAATATTACTTACGGACAAAATAATATATTGCTTTAATAATGTTTAGTCAGAATTGCTACAAATAACACACACAATATCGGTGTTAAATCGTTGCCCCACAATAGAATTTTCTTCTGTGCCCTCGGTGCATTTTCAAATATACAATTTAACATACACTTCATACTTAAACCCAATTGGTAGATCAGACACACAAAGAGTTCATTGGTGCATAAATGGAACTCGCAAAACGTTCGTGCCTCCCGATTTCCTAGCCTCAACTGAGTAGTCAAGTTATTTGTTCCTTGCAAAAATTGTCAATATGTCAAAACCTCACGCTGACATGATCCTTAAATTTATACGTTCTTGCATTGTCATTAAATATATTTAATTAAGTCTTATGCTAATGTAATCAAAAGCTGTTAGTCATAAAGGCGCTATTTCATTAACGAAATTGCTCTCACATGGACACTTTTAAAAGTATTACTTAGCAAAGGGTTTAAAATATTCAGGGATTGTTTTTCATTGCTTTTAAGGTAAATGCCTTTATTAATTTGCCTTTTTGTTTCCCTTAGGCTTTCACCTCTCGGGTTAAGGGCACTGGACAGTTTATCCTAAATTACTCTATACCATATTTTGTTAAAATCATCATTATAGTTTATACATAAATATTGGTACAAAATTTAAGCGTGATCACGGTGGTTCATTAAAAGTACCGCCAGAAAAAAAATACAATAGGATTGTGAATTTATTGAATTCTGAACCGTACATCAGACAAACATTACCAAAGTTATAAGGACCCTAAATATTAAGGTCTTGACTCTAACTGCAGTACCTAACAACTGAATAAAGATAGCAAAACGCTACCAAAATTACCGACAATTTCATGTATCATATGCATGTATTACTTTCCTTTAAACCGTGTTTAAATTATTAAAACGTGTTTAAACATTATCGTATGCTTTAGCATCAATCAAAACACTGATCATCACTGTCTCACAAATCGAAACAATATAGTATAAAATCGAGAAAAAAATAACGGCGCCCGCATTTTCTTTAGCTTCCCATTTAGCCCTTAAGATTGATGACCTTCTAAAGGTCGGTAGCGAACCAACTTATGGACTATCATTGTTTATCTGTGGACCGTTTTCCGATACTTTCCCTTCATCCATATTCCATGACCTTGAACTCTGACGTCATGAGTAAAAGGGATGGAAATAGGATTGCCTGGATGAGAGTAAAGGATAGCATTACTTTCTATTGTTTTTTTTGTTTTATTTGTTTCCTGCTGTTTAATGAGAGGATTCGTCTGTTTGGCTTACTAAACTTAATGATGTTTACTTTTAAGTCTGGCTATTGACTGCTTTATTTTCATTTTTGGGAGTATATTGTCAAGCAAGCACAATAATGTTTTCATGTTACTCACTGGACGGGAATTGATTTTGACAGCAAGATTTTTTTTATGGTATAGGTGGCAAACGAGCAAACGGATCACCTAATGGTAAGCAAACGACGTCGTCCATGGACATCCGCAACACCAGAGTGCGTCACAGGTGCGTTGCCGGCCTTTTAAGAAGGAATACGCTCGTTTCTTGAAGGTTTGATTATATTCAGATTCAAATACAGCAACTTGGCTTTTGAAAATATGCAGATATGAGAACACTTAATAATTTGGTCTAAAATTTAAACGTTATCAATCTTCATCATGAGCTTGTTAATGTTCCACTGCTAACAAAGCTCCATACTTTAATTTTATGTTCAGGTTTTCAGGTTTCATCGATGTCTTCCGTCCTAAGCGACTGTCATTGGCTTGTGGAAAATCTAAGAAAATACAAAAAAAAATATGTCATTCTTACTTACCAGGTTTCGTGAACATACTTCATGCCTTTTAGAATCGGGTAATTGCCTTAACTTCCAGTCCACCAAAAATGTATGTGCTTGTAGGTACTAATAGGAACCTCAATAAATTTCTAACTAGGGAATTCAATCAACTATGAATAAAGCTAATTTTCTTTCTAACATTTCTTTGTTTTAAATAACTAAAAATTTTCCACAAAACTTAGTTCGTTCATTTGTTTAGTATACCAATCCTTTCTTTTCGATACCTTCACTGAATAAAAAATGAAGGTCGAGAATGAAATAGTTTTTTTTTTTGGTTTTACAATTTCAGTTTTTGTAGCAACCTAAGTAATTTAATTTTATAAAATTTTAGTTATACGTAGTAGGTACAAATTTATATATTTCGAATTTTAAAAGCCATTTTCTGATAATTTTATTTCTATCACACAATATATTCGTTATTCCTCTTTTCTTTTTTACCCAACTACGGCAAAGCAAAAGGAGGTTTATGATTTTGACAGGCCGCTATGTATGTATGTATGTTCATCTGTTCCCTCGTAACTTCTAATCTGCTTATCAGAATCCGACAAAGGACATATCATTAGAAACGTCTTAATTGTGCGCTGGTTATAGGTAATATTGGGTATCACAAAATCGAATGTGGCGTCCTCTAGCGGACAAAACATTCAGAGTCAAAAAATAAAGTTAAGATAAATATGTCGTGTTTGAAATCATTTCAAAGCGCTTTACTTGTATATTTAGTGTAAACAAGACTAAACTACTAATACTTTTTCAGCCTCATTTTTTGTCGTAGTTGGGGTTTAGTTTTTATACTTTTTATTATTGAGCGAGATATTCACGTCCAGGTTGTGGGGCAAAAGGGAGTGTCAGACTCTTACTGACTAAAAACCACCCGTTTCTTCTCCTGCTCCAGGTCGAGGCCGCTGTACCTTTAAGCACTTGTGATCCGCTAGTAAAAGTTTTTCATCTATACTAATATTATAAATGTGAAAGTAACTCTGTCTGTCTGTCTTTTCTTCGCGCCTAAACTACTGAAACAATTTCTGTGAAATTTGGTACTGACATAATTCGAAACTCGAGCAAGGACATAGGATAGTTTTTACATCAAAAACCTGCAGAAAGTCACTATTCCACGCGAACGGAGTCGTGGGCTAAAGCTAGTTAAACTATAAATCTACTTGTATTGATTTTTTAAGGTCGTGTGATAATATTATAATATTGTATGTACCTACCTACGTTTAAAAAATAACTGTGGGGAGCCTTGGATCGGCTTGACCGGAGTGATATCACGGCCTCACAGAACACCGGCGTCAAACAACCGCAGTGTTGTGTTTCACCGTGTGAGTGAGGTTACCGGAGGCCCAATCCTTCCTCTCCCCCAATCCCTCCCGGATCCCTAAATCTCCAAATCCTTAATCCCCAAAAGGTCGGCAACGCGCCCTGTTGCGGGTGTCCATGGGCGGTGGACGCCTACAGACAAGTACACTCTGTATGTTCGGTTGCCGACTTATCACATAAAAAAACTAATATAAACGAGAGGAAAGAAACTATATTAATTTAAATGAACATTAGAATTTAAGTCTAGAATATTAATGAATCCCGAGATAAAGCCGTTTTTAATTACTTTCTTTGCTTCGGAATCGAACTTGTTTTATAGTTTTTATTTGTGGTTTTAATTGTATCTTTATATTAATAGACATTACGTGTAAAATGTATATTACCTAGGTTTGTGCATTAATCACGACGTTTGCTCTAGGTGGTGGGTGGAGGAGGCGATGTCAAGCTTACAATCAGAAATTATAAGTCTAGATTTCATACCGATTTTTTCCTTCACTGTATGTCAGTGGTGTCTAAATAATCATAGGAAGTACATATAAGTCGGAAAATGTCATATTGACATCAGTCTAGTTTCGATCCCGCACCCACATGCATGAGAAGCGGACGCTCTGACCTCCGAGCCACCACGACTATTACTGTGTTTGGCAGAGCTACATCATTATCAAAAGAAAACATTGCAAGACTCCTTATCATTGTGATCAAAAATGGCAGGCTCCTTATGTTCAATTTTTATTCTTTATGTTATAGTATATACTCTTTGTTAGCTGTTATATTTTTTTCTAACTAGCCAGTATCTCTCCAACTGGTTGTGTTGCTTATTGTTCACCGTATAGCAATGTGCCTGAACGAACGTAAAACATATAACAAAAGAAAAATACATATAGGTAATAGACGGCACTAGTCTTCCTTCCGAAAAAGATATTAAGTTTAGGTATCTTAAAAAAATAATTCATCTTAAAAAAACAATGTGGCATAAAACCTATTTTATTTCAAGTATGCATATCACTATTAGCATACATGAAAAACTCAACACGACCTAAGTTTGTCCACGTGATAACGAAAGCCTCAGAGGTGTAGGGAACTCATTGTTTGTGTTCCAGTCTCCTGGGTCTACACCTGATGTTTGCTTAGTGATATGAGCACTTTACCTTGTAATTGTTAGGTTTCTGAATTGACTTTACTGGAACTTAGATTTTCAGTATGAAGGAAGTGTAAAACATTTTCTAATAATTAGTATTATCTCATTTGCAGTTTTCTGGGAATATTTGCGTAAAACTGAATAATTTTGTGAAAATTGACGATAAGATTATGTTTTGGCAAACGAGGAGCAGAATTACCTGATGGTATGTAATTGGTGCCGCCCATAGACACCCCCAATACCAGAGGAGTTATTAGTGCGTTGACGGTCTTTACGTCATCAGTTCATTTTTACCATCAATTTTCTTATGGTTTGTTGTTGGTTTTGTACCTTTCGTATGTCTTGTGGTAAAATGTGGCTGAACCTAATTAATATTTTTACACCTTGTAGTCTACGCATATTTGCCAAATAAAGTACCTATCTTATCTCATGTGCTTCGCTACAAATAGAAAAACTATGTAGATTATTCGCAGACTTATATAAATCTTGGTAACCAACAGAAGCCTATTATGGCATATACCCATTTTTCTTTTACAAACAGTCACTAAAAGTATCAATAGAGGAAATAATACAAATGTTACATCATAATTCATTAGTATGATATTTGATCTCTTTTCTGGAATCTGTTGGATTGTGTCCAATTCGGCCTGAATGAGCCAGACAGCCAGACATCGGTAATGTCCCTTTAGCACTGGTATTCAATGATATCTTTCTCGTTTATATTACGTGTGATTATGATGAATTGTATCAATCGTTTAAGTGAATATCGGTAGGCGTATTTTATGACTAAATCTTTCCTTAGGTACTTATAGAAGCGAGTAGATGGTTACTATCTTTCCAAAAAACATCATATGAGGTTGCATCAGATACAATTCGCTATAGGTAATACGAAAATGAACCCACCTCCTGGTGGCCTGTAAGACGTTTCGTGGTGCCAAAAATGCTCCTTGATCTCTTTGAGGCGTTGGCACGATTTTATATCCCAAACAACTGCTGCTAAGGCAAAACGTACAAGGCGTTTGCTAAGTCACCAAGTTCTCGCACTCTAGTCTCGCTCGAAGATCTCTTGGAATCTAATCCAACTAGTGATTTGTTTTCATATGGATGGAAGGAAATTTTATTGGAATGCTTAAGGGACTGCGAGAGGAACTTACGAATGTTGAAAATTTTTCTTGTTGTTTCGTTGTTAATGTAATTTGATCAAATTCGTAGTACTTACGTGAATAAATAAATAAATCTAAAGAAATTCAGTGCACAGTTGAGTGAATTTAAGAAAAAAATCATCATAACATTGTAAAGCCATCTCTTTCTTTGTCAATTTTGTTTTAAGTAACTGCATTGTTAAAGTTTCTAGCTGCGTACTTAAGTGCTTTAGAAGACTTCCATTGATCCCTCTTCACAAAAAGAGAAAGAATGTCTAAGAAAACTTTTTCAGTAACTTTAAATAATGACACATTCGATGAATCTATTCATTCATAGCAAACATACGTTAAGATAAAATTGTACTCAAAGGCATAAATTGAACAAGTTTCAACAAAATAAATTTAATGTGACATCGTTATAGATAAAAATTTCCACAGAATTAGGTATAAAAAGAATTCAATAAAACGTCTTGATCACTTAAATAGGCTTTCTAAAATTTTAGTATTGAACTCACTAGCGAAATTCATACAAATGTTACAGAGCGTAGCATAATCTCAGCCACAGGCTTGCAACAGTGCAACAAAATATGCGATACATAATTATGTTATATTAAACGAGAACTTACAGCTTATTCAATTTATTTTCTTCTATCTACCATTTATGTTTTATGTATTTAGGGCTGACTTTTCAATAGGTAGTCAATAAAATTGTTGCTGTCATTGTCTTATACAAACATTCTGACGCGACAGCATCATGTTTATTCTGTAAATAAGTTTTATCTAACCATTGAAAAATCAACCCTTAATATAATAAAATTACAAACCAATAGAGAAAGATGGATGGTGAAAAACTTGTTACTCGGCTTCGTCCGCGTTACACGAATGAAGGATAGCCTAAGTGCTATTCTAGATTATTATGGACAATCTAGGTCTGTGTCAATTTTTCCATCATCCAGATCCATCCAAGTTCTCATGTGTTAAAGTGTAACAAAAGAATGCGTTTGTGTGTATTATTACCTATTCATCCATGCTTGTTACGTTTATAATATTCATAGAATTACATCGGAAAAGTTTTTTGATCGAATATGCAATGGCTTATCTCTTACAAATACAATAAAATAATACAATACGCCGTACGTGTTACCACGCAACATGTACTGTTTCACTTTCTATGTCCTGCAACATGTCACGTAACACTCATTTAAGTGATGATCGTCTAGTGAATACACTCCTTAAAAATTTCGTACAGTGTCATTGACAAAAGTATTTTAGTTTTTCTTTGACACGTTCAGTATTTGAACATTAAAAAATATTACCTTTTTCACTTGTTTCTTTACAGCCATTTAAGCTTAGAAACTGAATAAAGACAAATATCATTAGTCTTATTAATACGAATCTTTTTTGAACCAAACTAGAAAACAAACCTTGTTTATCTTCTTTTATTTTTTGTTTTGAAATGAAATATTTCTTGGAAATAAAATACTTATAAAGTGAAATGAAATAAATGTGGGTAGTAGCACTAGTATTTTCTTCTGTGTCGTGGGTGCGGTTACAAACATACAATTTCACATGCACATGACACCCAGACCCGGAACAACAATTTGTGGGTCACACAAAAAGTTGTTCCGTGCGAGAATCGAACCAGTTGCCCAGCCACCGCACCAACCGTTCAGTCAAGTCCTTTAATTAAGGCTACACTACATACGACATGTTATTATGTGAGTGCTATAACATGTATTTTTTGGTGTATGCTTTGTTAATTATCCTTAAATAAATTTATAAATAAATAAGTAAACAAAAATACTATTTATAAACTAAAACAACAACTATTTTAAACATTTATCCGCTAGAAGCTTTATAAAAGCAATTTGAAAATTACGAGCAGCTTTATTATACGATTTATTTTCTATTTAAAACTTCCAAACGTTTGATCAAAGTATACATATTTAATTTTGTAATATTAATATGCTTTTTTAAAAGTACAAGTAATTGTTACGGTTTAATTTCATTTGAATACGTAGATAAGTGCAATTTTCTAAACATAAGAGTATTTAGTGTTTACTTGAAACATCGAGTGAGCACGCCGCCTAAAAATATATGAGTCCCGGTATAAATTGAAACTTGTTGAACTTTTCTCGTTTACACTACTAACTGTTTAGGTAACTGAAAATCAAGTAAATATAAAATTATGTTATTAATTAAATATTTCTGACGATAGTTATAACAGGTTTGGCAGATACGAGGTCTCAAGAAACTTTGATGTAAACAAACTAATATGAAATTCTTAACAACAGAAAAAAATAAACAAAATAGCCTTCTTAATTTCATTTAAATAAAGTAGTATTCAGTTCACGGATCATTAAGCGTCCCAACGTCGCTATAGGGCTCCAAAATCCATTTGCTAACGATATCCAAACTATAAATTATTGTCAAGGATATTGACTATACACTTTTTTCACTGTGTTTATGAGCTGCGGTGTATTTTATTATTTATTTTAGTTTAGACAGAAACGACATCCGTTTTTTTGTGAGGGTAGAAAGTCTTCATATGATAGCTTTTCTCATCCTGCGTGAGGTGAAGAGGAGTATCAGACTTGACTTGACTAAAAAAGCGCCCCGTTCTTTCTCCTGCTCCAGATCGGGCCCGCGGTACAGTATTGCGCTTCATCCCCAAATATCGAATCTGCAAAAGGTCAATAACGCACTCGTAACTTCTCCGTTCTCCATGGGCGGCGCTGATTACTTACCAACGGGTAATACGTTTACTCGTTTGAAGACCTATCACATAAAACTAATCCATTTTTGATCCGTCATTACACGTGTACAACCCCGCGAGCATGAAATTGATTCTGGTTATAACAAATTGAGTCTGGTTACCTATAAAAGGCATGGTTTAAATAACAAAATAAGGAGCTAGGAATTTAGCTTAGGTACCTACCGTTCCAAGAATTTAACAAATTTTGTACCTGTCTGCTTCTAGTAATGAAGATAAGTAATTAAAATCTTTAGATACCAGCTGTTAATATTTCCTAAGAAATTGATGAATTTTATCAAAAGGATTTCAATTTTATTCTACGAACATTACGTAGGTAGGTACTGTTCATTTTCTTGGTAACTTCCTAAGATTTATCAAGTTTCCCATTGTTGTTTATTTGTACCTCACTTCGCCTTTCTTTCTTCTTTCATGGTACTTATGTGGTTGTGTGTGTGTAGGTTCGCATCTGATTCACAAGTTTGAATTGACTTGATTGGCTGCATGGTTTGCCCAGCCGCTGGGCAATTAGCTAATCAGTGCATGGCGAGTTCGATTCGAAAAAAAAACTGTACCGGGTCTAGGTGCTTTGTGTAATTGCTTATGTAAATTGGTAAGTTTGTAAAAAAAACCATACAAGAAAAAATACTATTAGTAAACTACTAAGTAATTATACTTTATTACGTTTATTTGTAAAGTACCGAATATTTTTGTAAGTTAAGACTCTGGATTAAGCCTGTTTCGAAAGGATTTTTTCAAAAGAAACTTGGAAAGCTGTTTAATATTTAATTCACGTCATTACTTAACCTTGTTTGTAACAATTTTTTTTTTACTTGAATCTTATTTACCTAAGCCGACAGCGTTGGGAATAGGTCATTGTGGCTCAAGGGGCTTCCCATGCATGAGGATACGGGATGCCTAGCAAGTACCAATGTGACTATTAACTACTTACTTATAATATGAGAAAGAGAGTACCTAACTCTCTCAAACTTTTAGAAATCACTGGCATACAGTCGAATGGAAGATATTCATACACCCGGTTTCCGAAAGGCCGATCAATGTTAAAATCAATTTAGGTTATCTCTTGTCAAGTCATCTGATTGGTTGACTGAATTATCAACAACCAATCAGATGACTTGACAAGAGATTTAACAGGAGATTAGTTAATTTTAACGTTGACAAGCCTTTCAGAAACCGGGTGATAATATAACTTCTCATTTCTACCTTGAGCACGCGTGACGAATAATGTTCAAACACTACTGACAATTGACATATTTTAGTAAAAAAAAAAACAAAAATTATTTATTCCAATTTATTAGACCCTTACAACTTTTGAACGTCAAACAAAATTTTGAAGATATGTCAGTCTGTCGGTCAGTCCTCTTAGTGAAGCTATTTGCTCGTTCCAAAGTGTAGATTCCGATGGAGAAGAACGAGCAAGAAACTCCATGGTACTGTTTTTAAATCAGTTTCATATACAGATTCCTTTTACAAAGAGTTAGTTCAATTATGTCTATGTATAGTCACATGTCATATCCGTATCGATATCCATAATACAGTATCCATGACATCCCTGGTTTGCACCACATTTTCAATTTGGTAACATTTGAGTTAATAGACCAACACGACGTTGATATTAGTTTTGAAACGAGAAAATTAACAGCAACGGACAGATGGGAAATGACATTTCGCCGAACCAAATGTGGAACACCAGCATTTAACTGAACGCCATTTTGAAAGGGCGGATGCCAAAATATTTTTATGTTTTGGTAACACAAGCTTAATAATTAAAAAAATGTTTTGCTTTCTAAGCAGTCTGTTTATTAGAGATCGGAGCACAGCTTATTTTAAAACTTAATAGAACATTGTGCTTTAATTCTTCAAAGGTATTACTTAGTCAAAGAGTTTGGTAACTAAACCAGACTTATTTAAGTAGGTCTATAGAAGGATATATTAACGGTAACATAATAAATAAATAATAAACAGTACTATTTTTCTTCTTTTTTTTTCCTAACATTTATAATACTGGCTCTTAAACTAGGTAAACCTGTATTTTAAGAGACAGTGTCTAGCTTATAGATTAGCAGATTTTATTTTAATTTTAACTTAATGATACTTAATATATTTTATTACACAACACACAAAAAGCCGATGCATGCGAAAGTGTATACGAGCAATATGCAAACTAAACGTAACGGATAGTTGTCAGTCATACTTCCGAAAGCTGAAAATTTTAACCCTGCCATGTCTATAGATATATATTCGAAATTGCTGTTTTTGTTAAAAGTAATATTCAGATGTTTGATAACCTTACTAGTAATAGATATAGAGGCAAAATTAGAAGTATGCCTAGTAAATCTGCCTTAATGAATAAGAGTGTGTTTTGCATGTTATCCAAAATATACAACAAATTGCCTCGTTGTATTTCAGAAATTGAGAACCTCAACATGTTTAAATTGAAATTAAAAGAATTTCTTAATGACAAAGTGTACTATAGTGTCAAAGATTATCTTGAGGGGAATCCTTATGGTCAATAATTAAAAATTAACTTTATTTATTTGACATTGCTTGTGTGACATTTATAATTGACATTTACCTTTTTACATTATATATATTTAATTTGACATTAATTTTTTGACTTCATTGGTATCAATAGTTCTAGCTTCTTTGACATTAATGTATTGTAACAACGATTAAAAATTCAGTTCAATAAACCTAATTTTATTATATAATTATTTTTACAACATATCTTGCATGCCAAGTGAAGGCAAAATATGGAGAAACTAAACTTTGTTAACATCTGTATATTATGTACCCATGTTTGCAAATGATTAAATGAATATGAATATGAATATGATGCCGACGCAACCGAGTACCTGATGGTAGGCAATTGTCGAAGCAAACACCAGGGATTTCTGGACTTTAGCACATTTAGAAATTAGATTATTATGGATATGAAAGTTCTCGACATCGTCGTAGGTATTTTTTATCTACATTACGGAACAAATGCATAGGACAGTATCTGCTCAACATCATCAGCAGCAGGTAGACGTCCACTGCTGAAGAAAGGCCTCCCCTTAGTCCTGCACGTCGAACGAAAACTTGCCACACGTACCTATCCTGATATTGATTCCTCGCGACTCTGACGATGACGGTCGTAGGTAAGTAACGGGAACTTATCCACGCTATGTTTTCCAGTCCGTAGTCGCTAGCTCCACTCAATTACTTTCCAAGCCCATTGGCCGTCGAATTTGAGCGACGTGACCTATACCTACCTATTGCCACTCCAGCATGCAGATTTTACATTATAATATTATACAGGGTGTCCGGTAAATAATAGATAACCTTAAAATGCCTTTTAGTATATCCTTTGGCCATTCAGAAAAAACAACGAAAAGGAAAGTATCATTGGTAGTACCTAAATTATTATGTCTTGAAATAAAAGAACTGGGGCTAGAGGTAATACAAAATGATCCTTTAATATTTACGTTCATTACATTATTGCATAACCACGATGATTAAACATGCTTTAAAAATATTTTTTGCACGATTTGTCTATAATAAATTACTTAATTTGCAAGTTTTTTATAAAATATTTTTTTTCGTTTTTTTTTGTATATTTTCTGAAGAATTGGGCCTCCGGTAACCTCACTCACACGGCAAAACACAACGTGTTGTTTCACGCAGGTTTTCTGTGAGGCCGTGGTATCACTCCGATCGAGCTGACCCATTCGTGCCGAAGCTCTCCCACGCTTAAATGTTAGTTGATTAGGCTCAGAAACTACTTGATGGTTTTGATTTTTTTTTTGTACATTTGGTATAATAGCCCCGGTGAAGGCAGGCGTAAAAACTACGCAAATGAAACCGTGGGGGCACAGGTAGTGTGTTTTAATAGACCTACTTTTCTGCGTCAACCCTAATTAAGTTAAGTGCAATGTGGGAGGCAGAAGATGATCTTTGAGGGTCATTGTCACGTGAAATTTACATAAACCTCCCGTCCTATATTTTCCTCCCTACAAACTGAACCATTACCTTAAAAACTTGAAGTTAGGTAGATACTTCACAGAAAACCGCACGAAACAACTGCAGTGTCATTTCCCCAGGTAGATAAATAAGATTACCGAAGTCCCAATCCTTTTTTCCCTC
The DNA here is from genome assembly GCA_902829305.4 of Spodoptera exigua. Taxonomy (NCBI): domain Eukaryota; kingdom Metazoa; phylum Arthropoda; class Insecta; order Lepidoptera; family Noctuidae; genus Spodoptera; species Spodoptera exigua. The sequence goes on along the minus strand of LR824620.2, from coordinate 11,026,764 downwards.
CCTTCATATCTCCGAAACCCCAAAATCACCCGTAACTCCACTTGCGGGTATCTAAGAGCAACGATCAATTTTAATTTTCTTACAGAGAGAGACTGTCTTAATTTCTTTTACAATGAGATTTGTACCTATACAACCTTCCAACGAAAAAATAAGGAAGTAGGTTTTATTTATTTTGTATTTTTATTCCTCAGTTTTATTTTCGCCGCTGTAAAAGCACAAAATGGCATTATTTGGCACTCATATTAATGAATTATTAATGTTATGTAAGTTAAGTATACCTACACAAAGATGGAATGGAAATAATTTTCGGGTAGCGTAAACGGAAATAAGTGGGGGGAGGGGGTGGTTAATAACTTCTAATACAAAAGGGACGCGTGGATAAATACAGGGTGGAAATAAGTCAGCGAATGGGTGGAGAGTCAATGTTTATACTTATAGTAACTTCCTCGTCGTCGTTCATATTCTTGTTTTAGGTTTAGGTACGCTTAAGTTTTAATAAATATGTAGGTATAATTTTTTTACAGCTTTTTTGGGTAAAGGACCACACTGCTCAACAAGATTGCAACTAGCCAGACCAAAAAACAAATAATAGGGGCGCCACGAGTTTGTTGCTGACCTTTTAGGGATTAAGGATTTGATAAATTATGCAGATAAGCTTTATTGCCTAGTGACTGTTGAGCTACGTGCAAGCCTCGTTTTATTAAAGGCTAGAAAGACGATGTTTGATTTATGATGCGAATGATTGAACTCTGAGAATTGCCTAAATTGTGGTCTCCACTCTTTAACAGGTCTACTCCAAGGGTCATCGTTAATTGCCACCAGGGTGCATAAACTTAGTCATGTTTCGGCACGAATAGGCTAGCTCGGCGTAAGTAGTAGACACCAAGGCGCAAAAGCTGGTGTGAAACAACGCGTTATGTTTCATCGTGTGAGTGAGGTTACTGGATGCCCAATCCTTTCCCCATTCTCAAATCTAAAACTATGATAAAAAGTCAGTAACACACTTGTAAGTGCAACTAAGAAGGTACTCTGGTGTTGCAGCAGTCCACGCGCGGCGTTGATTGCCTGCCACATTGTGATCCGTCGTACCTACGTACCTACGCTCTAAGCTCATACAAGCTTACAACTCCATTGGTGTGAATGTAGTTAATGGCATAGAATTAATTTCACCTTGGAGTCGCAGTCAGCGGTAAGACCTGCTTTGAGGAATGGCTAGAGACGCCAGGGCGTCCTCACCTTCCGCCTGGCGCAGACATTATAGTTTCAGGAGTTACTCGTTTCGGATCCAGAGTGAGGATTAGCCCGAGTGTCGTCACTGTGAGCACCACTCGGAATACACAGGGGAACATACGGTGGCGGTTTGCTTAGGCTGATCATCGTCGTTACCTCTATGGCATATTTTAATTAGCTACCTATGACTGTTCAGTGGTTATTAAGTGAAATGGTAACAAGTCCTAACTTAAACCTGCATGCTTAGTACCTACGGATGAAACCGATAAATAGTCTGGAAGAAGAATGCCACTCAAGGGGTCATCAGATCACCAGAACAAAGTTCTTAGGTTGTAGAAATCTGACAACCTCTCTTGCGCACTCAGGGCCAAAGTAGGTAGCCATATCTCAGAAAAAATCGGTTGGTTCATCATGAATTTAAAAAAAGACCCTTAAACGCACCAAAAAAACATTGTTGGTATTTATTACAATAAGTAAGTAACCTACGATATTTCAACAAAGTATTTTTATTTTATAACTAGCGACCCACTCTCGCCGGATGCAATGCTGTTTGCCAAACTTCACTATTTAATGAATGTTACAAGACACTATAAACATTCCTCTTCCAAAAAAACGCTTTATACATATGTACATAATAACATTTTAAGATTATGATATGATACTGTGTTTTACAACACAGATTATATTAATAAAAATGACATCCTTATTTATGTATTACATTTATTATTTAAGTAATACAAGTATTCATAGGCAAAACGATTTACATAATTTTTATAAAATATTTATCGGTAAAACTATAACATAATAAACATAAATATCAATCTTTTTTGTGCAAATTGTTAGTTCTTCTACACATAGGAAAAATTATACAAGTTACGACATAACTTGTGGAACTTAAGGCAGATGTAGATTGCTCATGATTTTACAGTAATTTTTATCTAAGACAAGTATAAATATGATAACAAAGATTGAGCATAATAGAGAAACGATACAAATAAATATAGACTTTAAGATAACCAGCTCAATGTTGATTATGGATCAGTCAACCCTAACAGAAGTTATTGTAAAGTCTTTAAACTATTTACAAAATCATTCATATGGACATTTCACAATCGATATTACATTTTAAACTTAATTCCTTCATCAATAACATTGAAATTCATTTAACAGAAAAGTTCTGATTTATTTTGTTAATAAATCAGAACTTATAAGGTAATATCAGAGTCTAGCATTCAATCGCCAAGAACAGCCATAGCCATTTCTTTAGATATACTATCGGACATACTGTTACGTTTTTCAATCTCCTGATCATCATTTGACCACCAACTTTCATCATCATCCTGAATGAAACACAGGAACAAATCATCTTCGTAAGTTGGAAAATAGTATTCTGGTTGGTCCCACTTTTCCTTACACAATTCCCAGTGTTTAGTTTCTTTCAAATGCTTCTCCAAGTTCTTCGCATCATCGAACTTTGTATCACAAGACAAGCATTGCTTTAAATGTATTTGCCGACGTATGTAGTTCACTATTTTGACTTTGTGATAGAAATCCATTCCCTCCGTAACTTTCATGAAGGAAAATTCATGTTGTTTCTCCATGTGGTTTAATATTTTATCGTATTCTTTCTCAGTATGTTCGCATAAGAGGCAGGTTATGAGCGGACCATTTTCTTCAGTCCAATCTGACCACTCCGGATCACTGTCTACATTAGAATCATTTTCGAAATCCACTGTTTTCCTAACATTATGATTTTTATTTAATCTATAATGCTGTTTACTTTGCTGTTTATCACCTACATAATTGACTAAAAAGAATTTGTCATATTCCTTATTTTCTGGATTAATTCTCTTGTGCCCTTTTTTACGCATATGTTCTTTAAGTATAGTGCGGTCTTTGAAATTACCTTCGCAGAATATACATTGTAATTTTTCTAATTTAGTTGCTATTGTGTTTACTAATTCATCTATAAATATTAAATTGTCTGGTTTAGCAATGTGAAAATTGTGTTTCTCATATAAATGGTTAAGGTAATTTGCTCTAGTTGTTGTTGATATGTTACGGCAAAACAGGCATTCTCGTACATAGTTTTTATCTTCCCGTTCAAATTGATGTCTTTCTAGTAATTTTTCTAGCCTTGTCTGCTGCAGGTTTGTGCGGAGTTCCTTATCTTCAGGTAGAACATCACTAAGTAAATAATATTCTTCATTTTTGGATTTTGTACCATCTGGCTTGTTGTCAAGCAACATTGTAGTGCAGAAGTATGGCAGGTTCTGATCTGGAATGTGAAACAATTACTATCAATAACAAGTAATTTAGATATTTAATTATATTCCAGTGAAACACTCATTGACCAATCTTAAGCTAATTCTTTGCTTTGTGAAAGGAAATACATAGTGAGTTGTAAGTGTTATAAGTAGTAAGTAGTAGTTAGTGTGTATAAATTCTTTATTGATAGAATGAACTAACATCTAAGATACAGGCAGGGCATAGTTTAGATGTTAGTATTATATACAATATATATATATAGGTATATATTAATCTATTGACAATTCAGTTAATGACTCAGAGTAGTGTATTATTTTTGGTTACAATACATACTTTCATCCATCTTTTTATTGTAAAAGCAAAGTTAATTTAAAAAAAAAATGCCATAAGCATTTTTTTTTAAATTAACTCTCATAATCTTGTTACTGAGATGGCTTATTATTGTTATCTATATAAAAATATATGTATAAATAATAGATATACTTTACTTTCCATTTTAAATATTTAATGTGATTTCTGTAGAAAACAAAAATGTTTAATGTGTTTCTTACAAGAACACATTGTAAAAATTGAGACATAGCTTTATTTGGACTAAAAGAGCGCTCACATCAGCTTTAACCTGTATTATTTAGTCTGTGCAGACATTTGATAGTACCAAAGAGGTTCACAAACAAACAACTAACCTTTAAATCGAAGTCGCCAGTACCGCAAGTATTCTTTCAAATCTGCGATTTGGTTGACATCAGCTATAACTAGACGGTGCTTCATAAACAAATGGGTAAGCAGATCCTTCTCATTTGATGGCAATAAGAAATTTTCTTCACACAAAACACATGAACACTCAGCCACATCTTCGCTTTTGAAAATAGAAGGGCATTCGGTTTTTTCGTGAAGGGTCAACGGACCAAAGAATTCTTTCTCTTTGACGGACATTTTTATGTTATTAACAACTACGATTTGTTGTTTCTATTAGTGATATTCAGTTTAAATTGCAAATCACAAATTCGGTCACAAAACAATGCAGTTTTAATGACAGTGGCAGATTTGGCAATGTTGACAGCTGTCATGTCAAAAATGAAGTTTTATGTTTGGATACCTACCTACGTTACAAGAACGATTGTTGCGTTCGGATTCATGTAAGTTAAATAGTGCTCAACAATAATTTTATTAAAGTTAGTACTTAGGTACTTTATTTATGGTTTTGTTTAAGATGACTTTTACTTGTCTACTACTTTACTATCTCAATTACCATAATCTTAGTTTCCAACAGAATTATTAAGTGACTTTAAGTTTTTTTGAGAGTAGAAGCAAATAACGTTTATCACCCAGTGTGAGGGCGCGAGGAAGAATTATACGCTTACTGATATAAACCCTTCAGTTCCTGCTCCTGCTCCAGACCGAGGCCGCAGTTCCTTATTGCACTTGCCCTACAGCCCTGGCCGAGAAGGTATTGTCTTCATATTATTATATCGACATTTACAATAACAAGTATAGGTACCTACGTATTTAAGGGGAAGACGGATTTCAGCCGTGGACATCTTTTGGCTAGCATTGGCGCTATTTTTTTAAGGGAAAGTCGGAGTTTAGCCGTGGTGACATTATTTCATACGTAGAACTGATTTGATAAAAAAAATTGATAGTAAAAAGGAAAATACTTGATTTTCTTATGTAATTTTTATTATTTATTTATAGATTATGCATTATACTTATTACAATCAACTCTATTTACATACAAAATAATAGGAACTTATAGATTTCATAATCAATTAAAATAACAGTGATACATTTATAAACGTAGCCTACTTAGAATTAAATTAAAAACTAAATGTTTACTTAATAACGCTAATAAAGCCGGGACAGATAGATTAAACCTATCTATTTAAAATGAAAATAGAACAATATTTTTTAAGTTTGTTCAATTTCTTAATTAATTAGGTAAGTACCTATGCATTACATATATGAAATTGGACTACAAACTATAAAAAAACACAAATAATTGCCATATAATTTGAAAATAATAGGTAGGTACTTTAGTTTCAGATACTACTTACAAATTTCAAAATTTTTGTCATGGCAGAAACTGATTTATTTACATTGAAAAAAATGACATAAATAGAAAAAATAGTCTAATCTAAACTATAAGAAAGGAAACAACTCAAACCATTTTTTACTCTACTAATACTGTTCCCAAAAATAGTTTTTGTTCTGCAAGAAGTATGTAAGGTAAGTAGATGTTTGAAAAAGAAATAGGAACATTTAGATTGGGTAAATGGGCAATAATTTAAATAAAATTTCTGTTTAGTTAATTTGAATTAAAAAAAAAAGATTTTAAAACAAAACAGATAACGATATCTCAAATTAATGAGGATTTTATTAGTCCAATCGTATTACCTGTTACACGTTTCAGCTTAGTGATTTAAAATCTATTAATTTAAATTGTATTATTGGTCAACAGATTAGAAAACTGCACCATCGTCCTTAGCCATACGAAAACCAAAAACAAACTTCGAAAATCGAATGACCGTCATCTGTTTTGGTAGATAAATAAGCTATTATGCCCACTACAAAAAAATCTATGGATTTTCGTTTGCTGAAGCATATTTTTTATACATTCCTTCTTGCTGAACAAAACATTAGATCTCTACATTTCAATCCTCCTTGCATGAAACCTTCGTGTCTACGTACAACGTATTGTATGGCACCGAATATCCTTTATTTGAAGCTATAACTTGGATCGCATACTTCCTTCCAGCTTTAAGGCCTCCAATTTTTTGCTTTATTACTCTGGATCTGAAAATGTTATTTTTTACATTAAAACATTGTATGAAAAGCAACAGAGCATTTTAATAGCAAATGTTGAATACTACGTAATTAAAAAAAAAACATATTTTTTAAATGCTTCCCTAGTACTATGTTCTATCGAAATTCAAATTAAAAAAAAATTAAAATGGTTATAAATATTCGACCTAAATAAAATATTTTCGTGTCTTAAAATTAAGTCAAATAAGGTTTTTCACATACGTTTTCTGTGTATGGTTAACACATTGGCCCTTGACTGCTTTCCTCGTCGACCAGCATCCGTATGCCTCTCCGCTTATCGTCTCTCTAGCGATGATGCAGTATCTAAAACATTTACAACACAAAATAGGTTATTATTTACCCTTTCATTTGCAAAACCTAAAGCTATAATTGCTCAATAGATGTCTTTTCTTTTCTTCTCTTTATTTCTTTGGAATAAGGTAGCAAACGAGTGACAGATCAGCTCAAACCAAAGCACCAGAGGCAATAAGTTATTTTTTTTAACATTGGAGGTTGCGAATCACAATAATGCATCGTGCCTGGATCAAAGCAGGACAATAAACAGGATGATTTTTTGTAGTAAGAGTCTGATAATCCCTGTCGTCTTGACCAGGGCGAAAAAATAATTTGTATAGAGAGAAAGAAAGAAAGAAAAAGTATTTATTCGCGTCTGGGACGCATACACTTACACACATACACTTTCTCCACTCAAAAAAGGCCAATGTTGTTATTATTTTAGTATTTTTACCTGATAACATCCGTAGCATTATGGGTGGCTGGTAAGAAAGCTACATCCACGGATCTGCAGGACCTGATGGGCCGAAGTTCTCTAACGTTGGCACCATCTTCAGTTAGTTCTGGAGTGTTCATACCCCATCGCGTTGTTGATGCTGTTAACTAGAAAAGATTGGAAAGGTTTTTTTTATTCTAAATGGTATTTCATGATTATTAATTATGAAATATATCCGATAGTTATTGGAAAAAATAAAAAAGCTCTTCTTTGACTGAGCTCTTTTTAGAAGTGCTGCATTATAATTCAATAAATGGTGATTATTTTTCATTTTAACATTGAGACCAAAACCATCCACGACTTGAATGAATCCAAATTCCTATTAAATCGAAAACCACTTACTTCAATGCCAACAGCGCCATCTCTGTCCCATTTACTGGGCACGACTTTGATGACGTATCTCATTCGAGCTTCCTCAGAACTAGAGTCAAACTGCACAGATCCTTCATCACTGGTCTCTTGTATTGAAGAAGTAGTTATTGGTGCTGGCACGAAGAACTTGGAGTGTGGGTCTGAATAGAAAAAAAAGGTTTTAATTTTAGTACCAATCTCCTGCCACTCCTTCTTATTTTTATTTTGAAGTAAAGGTAAAGGTTAAAGTTGCTTGCACCGCCTTGCTATGATGGTGTTAAAATTTTGAATAACCAGCTCCTAAACTTCACTTAAAAGTTGTAATACAAATCTATAACTTTCGGCTCACACATATATTAAATTTATTTATTTATTATTAGTTATTTATTATTGCTTAAAAGGTACATTTTATATTATAAAAAGTATAAAATGTCCAACAAAACTGTATACACAATTTGTCTGTTGGATCAGATTTCAAAACTATTGACTTACTATAGGTTCTATTAAGTTAATTTTACAATAATAATAAAATTAATATATTAGTATATATTAGTATTATATATGTTAAGTTATATAAGTAGTATTAGCAGGTTAATTAAATATGTTGTATAGCTTCACTCTAGGTCCTCTAAGAGGACAGACAGGCAGATTTATTTTTTTGTTTGACGTTTAAAAATGCCTGCTAGTCTTTTTGAAACAAATGATTTGACTTTTTTTAGGGGCTGACTATTTGGGTAGACTTATTTAGATTATTTACAAAGGTTTAAACAATATGAAGTAAATGCATTTTATGGAATTAACAAATTTAATTCTTACCAATATTCCTGACCATGTGAAGTCTTTTACCCCTGACTAGAACTTCGACATCGACTGCACCTCCACACGTAGATAGGGTCAACCAAAGACCACCTCCAGCACCGATTGTTGCCTGAAACATGAAATGATTATTCTGCAAATGTTATCCACACTAGATAGTGAACTATTCCATAATATTAGTACTGCGAAAATGCATTCACAGTATTAATCTTCGATCTTTGGATAGTAGCACTATGAATGTAGTCGGACAAAGTGACACAACTAATTTGGAATCAATATCAGCATCTACGTTTGTAGCGTTGTACTACTTAATTTACGTTGTAAGGGCAACTAAAGTGGGCTAAAATAAAGTGCCTTTTCTACCAAAATTGTGTACTTTATTTCGACCCCCTAGCTACCAAACTGTCGGCCAGCCTGACTACCAAGCTTAGCTAGTGCCGCATGTTCTAAAAACTAAACAAGATAAAAACGAACCCTGATAGTACTAATTTTGCTATTGCACTCAGATAGTAAATGGGTCTGCTGAGTGGGATCCTCAATTATGTAGATTACATAAATGTCCAAAGGTGAGGTACCTTAAAATAAAATACGCTTCTTCCTCTAATATCAGCTTTGGTTGGTATGTTTTCTCGAAGCCGCTTTGCCGTGGACGTGCGTGGACGTACGCTGCCCGTCGCTAACAAAGACCCAGAGCGACGGTCCTTGGCTACACCAAACACGCTAACGAAGTAAGTCTGGAAATTGAAGAATAATATCACATTTAGTTTACCATATAGATGAAGAAAAAAGCTTCTACGTCCATATTCAAAGTAAATAGGCTCTTAAAAAGTACGCATTATCATCAACGATTGTATAACTGTACTAGTTTATAGGATTTAAAAAAATAAACTATAGTTTTTTTGATCGGCAAACGAGCAGACGGATTACCTGATGGTAAGCAATCAGCGCCGCCCATGGACACTCGCAACGGAGGAGTTACGAGTGCGTTGCCGACCTTTTAGGGATTAGGGATTAGGAGATTTCGGGATTGAGGAGGGATTGGGGGAGGGGAAGGATTGGGTCTCCGGTAACCTCACTCACACGGCGAAACAACGCTGTGGTTGTTTCACGCCGGTTTTCTGTGAGGCCGTGGTATCACTCCGGTCGAGCTGACCCATTTGTGCCGAGGCATGGCTCTTCCGCACTTAAACTGTTTAGTGTTTAGTTTAGCTTTAATAGTTCTTTGTGTGCTTAGTTGGAATTGGGCTAATCATCTGAACTACTGGTTCTAATTGATTAAATCTTTTTGTATTAGATATTCCATTTAATGATCACAAAATCTTGCGAGACCAGCTAGCTTACTTCGTGGAAAGAAAAATAAATATCAGTATTTTTATATTCAATTCTAAGATTTATATTCAACAACTTCAAAGAACTATTAATGAGCTAAGTTAAGTTACAAAGATCATTATTATAAGCTGTCATTACCGTACTCGGATCCAGGTTTTCTATCAAATGATGCGTTCTTCCACCAACGCATGCAATAACTGGATCCTCATCTGTCACTTTAGTGCTGCGACCTGAAGTTATAGCACATAAAAAATAAATTATTTCTGGAAATTCAATAACAAAATAATAAGAAAGCCTTTTTAATCTATACTAATATTATAATAAAGAGGTATTTGTATGTTTGTAAGTATAGGGTAATCTTTGGAACCGCTGGTCGGATTTCCAAAATTCTTTCACTGATAGATAGCTACAATGTTCCTGAGTAGCGGGTTAAACAGCGCGAGAGTAGCTAGTTTATAATAAAAACGAATAGGTATCAGTAGGTATTAAGAAGAGCCTTATTTCAATAGTATGATAACTTTCGGAAAAATTAAGTAGGTTATGGAATAGTGTAACTTAACTGAAAAAAAAACTGGCATATTCATCACTCAAATATCCGAAAGCCCTTAACCCCAAAAGGCCGGCAAAGCACTGATATCGCCTTTGGTGTCCATGAACGGCACCTATTGCTAACCACCAGGTAAACCAACGGTTTGTTTGCCGGCCTATCACATAAAAATCCATATCTACTCAATGACGTCAATTTCAACATGAATTAATGAAAAGCAATTACCAAACTTCTTCCTTCTAAACACATTATTGAAATTTCCTTCATAGATGTTAAAAGAATCAGTATCCACATTGATCTTATTATCTACTTCAGATATTATATCAAAACGTGTTTCATTGTCTAATCGTTCATTTTGTTTGATACGATCCATTTCTTGATTCAGCCTGTTAGATCTGTTCTCCAAGCGACTCATTTTTATATCGTGGTGAGCAGCACAGAGCGAAGTGTAGTTCTTTCTGTGTGATGCCACTACGCAGTATGTTGTTTCTTGAGGGTCGATTGGGCTGGAAAGAATAATGATTTAATTTCACTTCAAGAATTAGTGGATCTATTGATTGTAATGAGTGTCGTGTGGAAGGGGCCAATGAGTACGTGACTTGGGCAGTATGGGCTTGCAATTGTAATTGGATTATGGCGATAGGTTTACTTCTATTTTTTGGGATTCAAAACAAAACTGATTAGAATTAAGTTGTTTTCAATGTTTACGTGCAGTTCTAACTATCCTGTTGGGGATTAAATGAAGTTATGTCCATACCTATAATGTTAATAAAAAACTAATTATTTAAGAGCGTTTAAGCTATAATACATATAAAGAAGCAGTGGCTTGTGTATAAAAATTGGTTTAGTAGTTTCTATAATTTTTGACTTCAAAATTTGTATAGAAAAGAGTCAAAAGAGTCTAACCACTTGATTAAAAGTAAACTTTACGAAGAAAAACATAAGAAATGCAGACATTGTAATAACCATACGTCCAATACCATAAGACCCGTCATTTTAATGAATTATTAACTATAAGAAAGACCAGGAAATACTGGAAATGTATAGGTTGTCTTGACACCGCCTGTTAACTTACAATCGAGGACGAGAAAACTAGCAACTTTCTTAGCAATCTTTATAAGGAGTCAATTATTGAAGTTAAATTGACGAGCTACGTTGAAAACATTGAAAATCCTATTGAATTACTTTAAAGGTAGGATGAGTTCTCAGATATCTGCTATACGTGTTGAACTGAATAAAAAGTTGTTTGGACTAATACAAGATGGCGATTATAAACGCATTGCTGTTTTAAATTAATCGTTTGATCATTTTGATTAATTAAGATATGGTTGATCTGGAATCATGGCTGAGTAGTCAAACTGGTAAGTAGGAAGATCTCAAGATCCTATGTATCAAGAAGTCGAATACAGTTTTTTTAACGACAGCTTAACAATACGAATACGTATAAAACAACATAGCTAAAGAAAATTAAAAATGTTACTGATCTTGTGGAGTTAATAGTAGTCTTAAATAAAACAAAAAGAAATTCTACAGATAAAAAGTAAAAAGTAAATGTAAGATAGCCAAGGAACATATTCAGACACAATTCAAAAAAAAGAAAACGTCAAACTGGAAATAATCATAAATTAGAAAAATATTAGAAACGACACAATACAATTACAAAAGTCTGTACACATTACGTTCAAGTAGATCAAAAAATGTTTGAATTATCACGAACTTCTGTGCCTCGAAGGAATTCATAGAAATAAAAACATAGAAACGAAGGCATGCCTGCATACTTAATCGAGTCAGGACTATGCATACCTGTAAGTGGTCTTAATTAATATGTTACTTGTCGTTACTTTAATTAAGTTCTTAATATATTACAAGGATGAATAAAGGAAATTAAAACACACCTTCAATTTGATTACTTAATCTTTATTTACTTTGTGTTTCGAGTTCCAATTAAAGGCCTTTTAAATTTAATCTAGTCCCTTCAAAAATGTCTTCTATAGACAGAACAGATTACTGAGAATCTTAGTAAATATAAGGAAAACTAGAGGTCCGAGATTACTTAGTCTTGGAATTTTGTATTGATCAGATACCATTTTAGTAGAAGTCTATCTTTGTTTTATTATTTTGATTAGCGAATTAAAGGTAGGTAGCCTAACTCAGAAGACCGCGGGATCAGCACAGACGATATAAAGAAAGTAAAACAGTTTGATGATGATAGGATATTAATAATAGCTGGTATAACAAGTGTCAAGAATCTCTGGAGAATAATTTTTAGAAATAATGATAAAAAAATATTTTTGGTCCGAACCTTAAAGAAAAAACAATACGTAAAGGAGGATTTTCAACAAAGTCTTTAAAGATAATCTTGATGCTGTTATAAGCTAACGAATTAATATCAATGTATAGCGGCGACACGACTTTGAACCCGGACGCGTTGAATTAGCTTTACAAATATACTGACTTACGAGTTTAAGAATGAGGACGAAACTGCCAGTTGTACGTCAATTTGATGGTGTCCTTATTACCAATTTGTAAATGGAATTCCTTTAATGCTTTATTAATTGTTTCATCGTTATTTTGTCTTAAATTAAGCTTAATGTATATTATAGGTCTTTACCTATGAAATTGCGGTTCGCATGAAAAAATTTAAACGATTTTTTTTATTTGAAATGCGATGAAAATGTAACACTAAGCAACAAACAAATGACTACTTTTGGAAAAAGAATCCCACGTTTTTAAAACAAAATTAATTAGCCTTACACCCGGTTTCCGAAAGGCCGATCAATGTTAAAAACAATTTAATCTCTTGTCAAGTCATCTGATTGGTTGACTGAAGTATCAACAACCAATCAGAAACCGGGCGTTAGCCTAACAAAAACTATTTTGATTTGAAATGGCCAGTACTGCAGAACGGCAATTTCATAGGTAAAGACCTATTATTATTATTAGTGGAAACAGAGTTAAGAGCAACTAATTAATGTAACAACGCTGTTCTCATAATGACAAAAAAATAAAAAAATGGTAAGAAAAGAAATGTGTGTGAATAGGTTGATTGTGTAATAAGAATCAAGTTCTCAATAAAAATCTTCTCAATATAACTTCAAATATAAAAACAATCAAAAACATAAACATAAAAAAGAATTCAAACTAAAATATCAATTCTAAGAAGAAATAGACAGCCCTGTTATTGTAGCCTTCAATAACGGGACATCAAGGCATCTCAAACAAGCACATGGGTTTATAGATCCTACACAATTAAAAGCTAAGGAATTTCAAGACACAATGTTGCTAAGCAACATCTATGATTGATAGACGACGTGGGACGATAAATAACATTTTGCTCATAAAAAACATCATCAGGAAATATTTGTAACTGTACAAAGACATCTTGGAATTTCTCGTGGAGTATTTTCATCTGAAGGGCAAGATAAGGAAATAAAAAAGGCCATTGATACGGAATGGGAAGTATTGATGAAAATGTTTGAGTGCAAAATCTTTACGATTGTTCAAATTAGGATAAGACTTAATGATAATTTTAAGATAGTTGAGGAACAGAAATAATTTGAAATGGTTATTACAATCTTTTGTAACCTATTAACCATTATTGTGTATTTAGGTACAAAACACCAAGAAATCGAATCGGAAAATCTGAATCGGAATAAGCTTTAAGTAAACCGATAAATCAAAGTCTTCATAAAAATTTCATTACCTGCAGCAAACAGCTACGGCTTTAAAAGGCATAGTGTTATAAATTCATTGGTTTTCTTGTAAGGAACATATGTATGTGAAACATTTATTTCTAACGGTGCGTCTGCGCAACTTGTTTTTATTGAGATATTTCTGAGTGTCAACGGACGAGGTGATTTAGGTGTGTGTTATATTGATTCTGATGTATGTTGCACTAAATGCACTCTGGATATGGTTTAGAAGTGTTAATTTTTAGGCGACTGATATTTTGGAATGTTTTTTAAAATTAGTTCCATGTTTATTTGGTAGACGCCCAATTCTTCAAAAACAACTATGAGATAATTAAGCAAATAGTTCTACACTGTGTCAATGAAAAGACCCTTCTTTGTGAGCGCAACGTAATATACTTAGGTCACAGAAGAAGAAACCTTGAGTTTGCCAACAAAGACAACAAATCAGTTAATTTATTTAAATTATTTATACACTTTATGCAAAGCAATGTACATCCAGACTTAATGCCTTAGGCATTGTCTAACAGTCGACCTTCAGGTGGTGGAGAGATGAGAGTGACAAGTGACAAAAGTATATATAACAAATTGTATGACCATATGATAGATGCATTACTTAGATACGTAAATATAATAAAAATATGCAATATCATTGTACAAATAAACATCAGGTAGGGTATTCTATAATACACGAATACTAAATATAACTATAACGCACAAATTTACATTGTCTATAAGAAAAACACAACAAACAATAATTTGCCAGTCGACAATATAACACATATCCACCTTCAACCTGTTCCGAGCGCCACAGTCCAAGATTAACCAATACTTAATTCACTTAACGGCCGCATAGTTACTTTATTACGAGTTACCGATAGCAGACTTGATAACACATGACTTGTGTAACGAGCTTGTAACTTACAAGGCTTGGTCACTTCGAAATTGTTGGGGTATTGTGACTGTTTCGATCTCAAGTTTGGTATTTTGATGCGCCTCTTTATTAGATGGTTATTCTTATTCAGATGGTATTTGAAAAAAAATAAGATTCTTCCAAACATACGTTTGAAAGAAAAGTAAAAAAAAAATTTTGTACTCATAAAATACAGTGATCGGATTGTTTGACAAAATTTAAACTAAAAAAAAAATATGTGAACATGTTTACTACAAGTTATCTATACTAATATTATAAAGAGGAAAAATTTGTAAGTTTGTATGTAGGGGGTAATCTTAGGAACCGCTGGTCAGATTTCAAAAATTCTTTCACTGATATGTAGCTACAATATTCCTGCGTGCTATAGACTATAAAACATCACACTACGATTAAATGTAGCCAAGCAGCGGGTAAAACCGCGCGATAGTACCTAGTAGTGTGTAGTGTTCTAAATTTTGGTGAAAAATATTCTGTTGTGTGTAAGATCTAATCTTAAGTTTCATTATACTTTCTTTCTAGACCAACAGTTTCGGGAAGTACTTCTTATAGCAGTGTCTTATAGTCCAAATGTCTCGAATTATTTCAGATCTCACCTGGGTTCCCAATTAGCAGCGAGCCTTCTGCGCGAACGCACCCTAAGCCGCATGCGCACATGTCTCGTGGCCTCACCGCGAACACTGACTACAGCAGCGCCACCTCGCGTTGTTGATAGCTAAAAGTAAATAGAATTATTTCAAAAAATGCGGTTTTTGATAATTATAGTGCATATTGGAAGATGTAGTTAATCAAAAAGAAAGTATTATCCATAGTTTTCTCCGCTGTGTTATTTCTTAACGCGATGGTTTACGCTTATTCTGATGTGGCCAAATAATGTCAATGATCCTATAATGATTTTTGTCCAGTTAAACTACAAAATTGTAGTTAATCGATATGTTCATCGGCTAGTACCTAATACGACAATGCTGAGCCCTACTTTTCCTGTATTATATTAAAAATGTTGAATGGCCTGTATACTTACAACCATGACATATTTGTCGTATTGTGATATGTTAACAGAAAATGTGCTCATTTCTCCACTCCCACTTTCTTTCTGAAGTATAAGTTGGCCTGAAAATAGAAAGATATGTTTTAGGTACTAGTAGGGGTTAACTTTTGCATATAATGGTTTTGCCTAATCTGGATTTGGTTGCCATAACCTAGAAGTCTTTCTGTACCTGTATCAAGATAAATCAATTCAGTAGGAGTTTTTTTGTACGTTAGCACCTATACATATAATAGACAAGCAAATTCGCTTATAAACCTTCAGTTTAAATGAGAATTTTGCCTCAAATATTGCCTTGTAAAATTGCGAAGTAATTTCTTTTAAAAATAAAATAAAAACATACCATTATTATTTCCAGCTTTCCCATAATATAATGCCCAGTGAAAATCTCTGGAACACGGGCTGATGGTAATGTACACTATAGTCTGGGATATGGATGAAGTGTTCAGCTCCAAGCTGGAACAAATCACAGTAACAATAATATGAAATATCTTCCTGTTTTAACTTTTTTCTGATATATAACACAATAACTTGTAAAAAAATAGTTAGTCGCGTAAGTTAAATGAGAATAGCTCGCTACTATTCTTGAGCAGCATGCGCGTCATGACGATTCACAACGGGACTCATGAATATGAGCCCCGTTGCAACTTGAAACTAGTAGATCTTTTCTGAGTAATTCACGTGAGAATATAGTTATATTCATTATTTGTCACTACGTCATATGTATACACGCATGACTTAAACAGACTCCGGAAGGACTGATTTTAATGGAACTTCTGTAAGTAAACTAAGCAATTTAGATTTTAACTCAGAAGCAATAAAAAGATGGCGCTAAATTCAATCTGAAATCAACTGCACCAGCTTTGAACCATTGAATATTCTTATTGAACATCTCACTATAGGCAACTTTGTATCCCACTACAAAGTTAATGCTACTGAAATCATCAAGTCTATGACTTTTTACACGCAAGTTAAATGAGAAAAGCTCGTGACTATTCTTGAGCAGCATGCGCGTCATGACGATTCACAACGGGACTCATGAATATGAGCCCTGTTGCTATTTGAAACTAGTAGAACTTTTCTCAGCCAATTCACGTGAGGAAGTAGTTATTCAATAAAACGTTTGTTGACTATAAAGTTTGTATGCAATGTTGCGTCGAGCAACGGTGCTTATAAATAAAAGTCCCTAGCGTGACTTGAAACTAGTCGAATCCTCAGCAATCAGATACACAAATCAATCATCAAACACATATGAAACATTATTAGAATCCCAGCTTATTTTTTCTTACGCTAAGTATTAGAGTTCACTGTTTCTAACTATAGATTATCTCAATGTTACAAATTACAAATTCGAAATATATATTTTTTTATTCGTTTGCATCAAAAGAGGTTTTAACTTTTTCAACATAGGTTGTCATGTTCGATACTTTATTTTGATTCTTTTTTCCACATTTTTATGGTAATGCTAAGCTAAGGTCTTCAGATAATATCTTAATAACGTTTCAATAATTGTAGGCATCTTGTAAGTGGCTTGATAACTGTGAATGGCGTAAAAATATAGTCATTACGTGTTAATTCATGGTACTAAGATAGCTCCGCACTTTTGTAGTGATACAAGCTAATGCATTGAAGGTTTTGTGGTTTGCATCTGCTGTCTAGACAAATTAGTTTTCTATTCTATCAGGTACCTGGTTGATTCTTTAAGAAATTATGGAACAAATGTCGTCTGTTTGTTATGGCTACTTAAACTTATCTTTGATAAATTATCAATTTTAAAACATTTTCTAAATCAAATTTAGTTTACCATGAAATTAAATGAAATTCGATATTTTATATTATAAGAATTTATCACAATAAAGCACAAAAAAATTAGCTTTCTCTATCTCTATATCCTTATGTATGCTTAAATCTTTAAAACTGCGCAACAGATATTGATGTGTTTCTTTTAACGGATAGAGTGATTAAAAAGGAGGATGATAATAAAATCGATTAAATAGTAGATACATTTTCATATAAACATTGGACCTTTGCGAGGCCGGGGTGGATCGCTAGTGTATTTATAAATAATTCTTCGATAACTCTTTTCTCTCTTAAATCTTAAAAGTATCAAATATCCTTCATCCATTCATACTAAAACATTAAAAACCAACAGAAAACAATTAACAGTAAAGCATTCGCCAAAAAACATAATTAGGTACCTTCTACTTTCCCCTTCACCCAACCTATAGACAGTTTGGTTGTCTATTGGCAACCATTCCACTGGAACTTTGGAGACAGGCCTGGTGACCAGGACTGTGGGTGAAGCAAGACCTGCTCCCGCTGCGTGGAGGACCAGCAGACTTGCTAGTCTCATTGTGAAGATGCTTAGTTTTCTGAAACAAAAAGGAGAAAATTTGAACGACGCATAGACTTGATGATTTCAGTAGCATAAACTTTGTAGTGGAATACAATGTTGCCTATTGTGTGTTTATTAATAAGAATTTAACTAGTCAATGGTTCAAAGCTGGTGCAGTTAATATCAGATTGAATTTAGCGCCATCTATTTATAGCTTCTGAATTAAAATCTAAATTGCTTAGTTTACTTACAAATTTTCCATTAAAATCAGTGCAGTCGTTTCGGAGTCTGTTTATGTTGTGCGTGTATACATATGACGTAGATACAAATAATGGCGTATTTAAAGATAATAAAATTTTATAGGCTTGGCCTTGAATGGGTCGTAGTTCCTAAGCAAAATCAACTCGCAAACTTCTTTTCTAAATTCGTGATACGACAAACAGAAACGGAACTTGTAAAATGTAATACGATGGAATTATTCAGGTCATAATAATATTGAAATCTATGTGCAAAAACATCCGGCCAGGAATAAAATATATTCACACGACCTTCGATATATTAATAATGTTTTCCAATAGAATCAGGACAAATAAAAAAAAATCGAGCGGCCTGTCAAAACTAGAAATCTTGAGCAACATTTCAAATCTAGAGCATAATTATATTCTACCTCATTTTGACACGGACCAAGAAAAACTGGCCACACACAACTTTATGAGATGCTAATTATCTTTAATCCATACAACATTTTTCGATTCATAAATAGAACACTGCTTAAAAAAGGTACTTGACAATAGCTTTATAACGGTAGATTCGAATAATGTTAATAGAAAATATCAATCAAAATGCCATCGAAATTTGTTTCGAACAAAGAAAATCCTAAAAGAAACCCCAAAAAGGTTTAAAATTAGATACCATGTCACTTGTTATAAATCGATTATTCAATGAGTGTACTCGATTATACAACAGTGATCGATTTAAATCGGTTCGTTTCGGCGTGGTTAGTGCAAGGAGGTCAGTGGTCTTGGCAATTATTTTTGACACGTGTATCGGAAACGTGGGTTGGTATCAATTTAAAAGAACTCTTATGTTAATGCAACATTGTATTAAGTCAAAATCAAAGCCATCGTACCTTATAATGGTAAAATAGCACAGTAAAAGTATAATTAGTTTCTTAAACTATTCAAACTCGTATGTGATGATAAGCTTGTGTCCTATTGCATGGGATTCACTAAATGACAGCCCAAAATACTACCAACCGTTTTATTCATCTATTATTTTCTACCATTGGGACAAGCCTTTACGTGGATGTTGTGAGTCAATTAAAAAATTACATTTATAAGAGATTAAGTAGCAGTGCTCTTTTGCAAACCAGATTCTTTCAGACAGCGTTCTCAGACTCTTGCTGGGGTTGCAGATAAGGGTCGTAGGACAATTATCGTAGCCCACTTATCAACTTGGATAGGGGTCGTCACCATTTTACTGAGAGTCGTTCAGTATTCATTGTATAATTTTATTTTAATTCATACTCCCTACTTCTGAGCAAACCTATCGGAATCGTTGCGTATTCGCCACGAATAACCTCACACTCTGCAGGTGCGTTTTTTTTTTGTTAAGGGAATATCATCAAATGGCTTCTGACACCTAGGGTGAGATGAGAGGTAGTGTCAGATCCTTACTGACTAAAAACCCCCGTTCCTTCTTCTGTTCTAAGCCGAGGCCGCGGTGCCTCATTGCGGTGCACGGTTGACTTACAGTTCCCACACTTACGGGTACCACCCCGTATTCTATCTTACGGCTCTCTGCATCTAAGCTTCTACTCCTTTGTCCAAACCCTCCACAATCAGCTTCGTAGACGTAGTTTTGTTGCTGTTTATCATTTCCATTTTCTTTTTCGCCTTCATCAACTACAAAGCTAACTTACAGTAAGTACCTACCTATTATTACAGTGAGTTCAGCAAAAAACATTTACTAGATCGAACCTTTTCATATGCAGTATTTCATAAAGTAAATACTAAATACTTAAGTTATCCCACAATTAATAAGTATACATTTATTAATGGAATTTTATTACTATTACAAGATAGAAAACAATTTTAACTCGACCTTGGTCCCGATACATCTCTCCTATATTTTTAACATAACGTTTTAAATGTTTTATAATGCTAATCTCTTTGGTCTTCCATTTATTCATTAGGAGATTTTCATTCATAAGTGACGTCACTTTGTTTTTTTACGACTAAACGAATTTTGTACTACCGATTTATTTTGTGAATGGGAGCTACTGTTCTTTTGATCGCTAGTTGACGCCACTATCGAATTAGAGTTTGACAAACAAAGTCTCTGTCACTCATTTACATGTTGTTGAAATCTATAGTTATTGAAAATATCAATTAAATCTCAACAACAATTTAAGAATAATAAACGCTCAAAATCTAAAATTAAATGATAAAGTTAGAATCATTATAACCATCACTGAAAACAGTCCCAAAATCACTGATCGAAGGCGGTGACCTCTCGCGACCGGCTTTAGTCGGTGCAAGAGGAACTGGGAAGCTGTCTCCTTCTCAGAAGCAGTGATGCTCTCAAAGAAGGAGGCGTCGCGAGCCAGGGAGCTATTCTCCTCACGCCCCAGCCACCGCATTTATTTACAAAAAATACTTGATAAAATACCCATTTAGTGTGGGAGAGCCATGCTTAAGCACAAATGGGTCGGCTCGATTGGAGATACCACGGCCTCACAGAAAACCGGCGTGAAACAACCACAGCGTTGTATTTCGCTTTGTGAGTGAGGTTACCGGAAGCCCAATCCTTCCCCTCCCCAAATCCCTACCCAATCCCTAAATCTCCCAAATCCCTAACCCCCAAAAAGGTCAGCAACGCACTCGTAACTCCTCTGTTGTTGCGGGTGACCATGGGCGGCGCTGATTGCTTACCATCAGATAATACGTCAGCTTTTTTGTTTGCCAACCTATTACATAAAAAAAATGTCATCTGATTGAGAGTACCAAAACCCCAATCCCCGATTCTCCCAATCCTCAAAACGCTGACAATGCAATCACAAATTCCTGTGTGTTGTAAGTGTCCATAGAACGCTGCTTTCCATCAAGTGATCCATCTGCTCGTTTGCCGATAAAAAAGCATAACAAAACATTAAAAAAACTACAATAAGGAATTCCAATTAACCAAGGCCACAGCGCAAAGACGTAGGTTTAATTAAACTTGCTCATACTGCTACACAATATATTGTAACTGGTAACCCCATATGCGTCGAAATAAAAACATTGCGATGCCCCTGTTTATCAATGTTTCGCCATAACCACTTAGAATATAATTCTACTAGCTTTTGGCCGCGACTTCGCTCGCGTGGAATAGTGACTTTCTGCTGAATTTTGGTATAAAAACTATCCTATGTCCTTTCTGGAGTTCCAAACTATGTCTGTACCAAATATCACAGAAATCGGTTCAGTAGTTTGGGCGTGAATAAAAGACAGACGGACAGACAGACAGAGTTACTTTCGCATTTATATGATATTAGTTTGGAAAATCGGTTCAGTAGTTTAAGCGTGAAGAAAAGACAGACAGACCGACAGACAGAGTTACTTTCACATTTATAATACTATAGTCAGGATTTTTCTTTAGGAATCTCTTTCTGGTTCTGCGTCATTTTTTTCTATTGTTGCGTAACATTCTTGAGTGTATGATTGAGCCTGTTTGTGTTGTATGGTTGGTACGTATGAAACCTACTTGTGGAATATATAACGTGTAAAAGATGGTTAAATAAAAGTCTGTCTTATTTCCATTGTTGATGTGTCATTATCGATTGCTATAAATTTGAATATGAGTATTTAATATTTTTTGAATTTGTTTTTTATTTGATATGTCGGCAAACGAGCAAACTAATTACCTAATGGAAAGCGAGCATCGCCGCCCATGGATACCCACCACAACCGCGGAGGATTACGAATGCGTTTCATACCTTTTGGGAATTAGGGATTTGAAGATTTTTTGATCTTTTTTCCCCTCCCCCAACTCCTAAATCACCCTAAACTCCAACAGGCAGCAACGCTATCGCGGTAACTCTGGCCTGGGGCGATTGATCTTAACACCAGGTAATCCGTGTGACGTTTGCCGTCCTGATCATCTGCTAGTGTTAACATAATACCGAAAAAACCTAACAAAACTAAACAAAACCTAGTACCGAAGAACAACAAATACCAATATACCTGCCTACATAAAGATAAGTATATATATATGACGGTTACGTACGTACGTACTAAAATCAGCTCATAAGAGAACCAAGTACCTCGTATTTTATAACAACAATTATTTCCTTACATAATTTAGCTAACGGTAGGGTCAATTCAGCGTTTATGAACCCTAGAATGACCATCTGTGACCACAAAGGCTCTTTGACTCGTAAATTTTAACTCCACTTTGTTTAATTGTTTAGCGGAATTTATTATTGAACGGTAATTTGATTTTAAGATTTTTAGAAAAAAAAAACCTTAATGATAAATAGAATTTTCAATTGTTTCTCTTTTTAAAAATTCTTTCCGTTTTTTTATCGTGAAAATCAGCTATTGCCTTCTAACTCCCCGTGTAATGCGAGATGAGAAAAATTGTTGCCTCACATAAGGATTTTCTCATTACGTCATGGGTCATGTAATGCATTTATAAACGTACCATTTCACATACACATCACACCCAGATCCGAAACAACAGGATTGTTGTTATTCCGTACAGGATTCGACCCGCGTTACTTTACGGGGCAACCGCTTGTCCAGCCAACGGCTTACAGGACAATGTTTAAAAAAATATCACAGTATAGCAAAGTAGGAAATGAAAAATAAATGTAATATTACCATATTAAGAGGTGTTTTATGTTTTTGATAATCTGTTATTCGTCTTATTGTGGGAAAGCTACGCTTCGGCACTAATAAGCTGTCTTTTTTATTAACGTAAATTTGTAAAACCTCAATTCATACAATTTAAAATTTTGAATTAGATCCATGATAGCGTATATAGATAAGTTCCGTGGTTTTTGGTTGATATTTTAAGTTGATAATCTTGTATTTATATTTTTCATTTATTTATCATATTTACAGTAATTAGTACTGTAAATATGATAAATAAATGAAAAAAGAAACCAGATGTACCTATACCACTACCTTAAAGAAACCTTTAAGATATGTTTGTTAGTCTTATAGTATTCCATATGCTTCTGACTACATAGAAATATCATTAATTATTTTGAAACTCTTATGGAGCAAGATATAGGATAAATAATATTGTAAAAGCTTTGAAACTGATAACTCAGAGTTTAGTCTTCTCACAATAATAATAGTCTTTACATAGACATCTAGTAATTACATGTAATAATAATTCGTGTAAATTAAACCTCAGAGGTTAAAGTCTAGAATGTGTTTGAAACAAAACATAATAATTTTAAATTACACATTTTATTGAACGATAAAGAAAATTTATTCCGTACTTACAGGCAGCCGTAAGCCTGTAAATGATTGTAATATATTGTTTAAGTATTTGTTATTAGATAGTTGTATTATAGTAATAGATTATTGAGGAAAACAGACATATTGTCTGACCGTTATGTAGGTACATCCTGGCGTTCTGTTACATCAATAGGTATTATTGTGATTTTTATTTATAATTTTTTTGTTTTATTTATTTGGAACTAACACATTAAATATTATACAATACAGGAATTATAATTAATATAACCTATTTCTAAATGTACCATTGCTCACGAATTTAATGATGACGATGTGATCGCCTATTTATGAACGTGTCGTAGATTTCCATGTACGTATTTTAATTATTTTAATGTTATTAAA
This sequence comes from Spodoptera exigua, assembly GCA_902829305.4. Lineage (NCBI taxonomy): Eukaryota > Metazoa > Arthropoda > Insecta > Lepidoptera > Noctuidae > Spodoptera > Spodoptera exigua. The sequence continues at coordinate 11,002,782 of LR824620.2, read as the reverse complement.
AATGGTTTTTGAGAAGTGAGTTACCAAAACTATTGTCACGAGTAAAATCACTTTCAAAATAATATAAATATTTCTTGTGTGTTCAATTTACGCATTATTTTGTGTTATTTTATGGCATTTTATCCAGCTCCGTCCAGCCGTTTTTGAGTGATAGAGTAACAAACATTCAAACGTTGTAACTTTCTAATTTATAACATTAGTAAGATTACATAGACAACATCGCGAGCTTTTCCAGTTACGTCTTTAGTTTTAAACCACACGAAAAATAATTTATTTAAAAGAATTTTAATTTAATATTTAAAAATAATACATAAATTTCTTCATACGACTTTTATTGCCAATTTAAATTGCTTTAAATTACAGCAATAATTATGAGACATTATCGATTGAAATTAATAAAATTGTTGGGATACACTAATTGTTTTTACTCAAGTAATTATCCGTTTAAGGGAAAATATATGTGAACTATAAAATAGCCATAAAGATCGGCCACCTAAGTGGTCATTACCTAGTATTCCAACATTCACACAGTTAAATGGTATCAAGACTACGTGAAGACGTTTCTAGGGTTCCGTGTTAAAAGTTTCTCAGAAAACACAAATGTATATGCTGAACTCTTAAAACTATATCTCTTAATACCTTCCACCATTGGAGATCTACTTACAAAATGCCACTTTTTTTTTATTAGTAACGATGGATTTCTTTCTCATTCTTCTCCATTACAATTTACAATTTAAAACGAGCACTTAGCTTCACGGACGAGCACAGATCGAAGCAGACTATAATTGTATTTTAACGTTTCAAAAGTACCTGTTTATTAGGGTTTAGTTAATAAATGATTTTAATTTTGACTTTGTCGCCATAAGACCGTAATTTTACGTTAAATAATTCTATGTGACAAGAGGTGAGCTTATACAGCGGGTATAATACAAGACTACGTACTATTAATAATATATTTTCGAAACACTTATGAAATGCTAATAATATTTTGCCCAACCAATCGACCAACTTCACAGCGACTGTAGTTGCGATCACGCGACGAACAAGGCAGCAATTATACTATCCTTTACTTTTTCTGATCACATCACGTCATCAACCAAAAGTGCCCACTGCTCAGCAAATGTCTCTTCTCACACGGAGAAGGTTTGAGCATTTAATCACCACCCTTGCTTAAGGCTTAAGAAATTACAAATCCAGGTTACCTCACGACTTTTCTTTTTCTTTCGTTTGTAAATTGTGTCTAAATAATCACAGAAAGTACAACAACTCGGAAATAGTTACATTACCCGTCGAACACATGTCGAACCCGCACCCTCATGCATGAGAGACTAGGCTTAACTTAACTTCCAGGCTACCACGACGATATTCTGATATTTCTGAGAATATAATTATAATTGAACTTTGATTGCCACTTTGATTATACTTTCACTGACCCGTAAATATACCCAGAAATCAAGTCCGAACCGTTTACACAGAAGTTTGGTTCATTACCAATATTTTAAATCAAGGATATATTTGGGTTCATTCAATTCAATATTCTAATTAATAATAAATTTATTTCAGACCACAGATAGGTCTATAAACTAAACACACATTCCGATCTAACATACACACAGAAAAAAAATATAAACTAAAAACAACAACAAACAAAAGCTTATTTTAATTAATGGTATGACGCACGATGGCTGGCAATCCATTGCCACATTATTACTATCCATCCTATCGGCTACTATAACCACTAAGCTTCTGGAGCTGCTATTAGGGATGGTATCCGAGTGCTAATCAGTACGTAAAAATTTGGCACACCGGTCTCTGCCAACATCCCTGGTGCTCTGCAAAAGCAGCAGCCCTAACATAACTCTGAAGGCGTTATGTTAAACGGCTTAATTAATGTCGTAATTGTTTGACAAGGAACTCGTTGGTTCCTAGAGGACTCCAAGCCACGCTAAGGGTTTATATTCATAAACAAAATTACGCGGCACATGAAGGACGGAAAACGTTGGTGTTAAACATAATAGATAATTAATCTACATAGTATGTCTTTTATAAGAGACTTTTCAATCTTTAAAAAGTTTCCAAGTCGTTTGGAATATCGATCTAAATTGAACTCTATGCGCTTGACAAGTTTGTATGAAATTCTTCTTTTCACATTATACGTTCAATTATTTCTTAAGTTCCAGGTTCAGCGAACGAGTAGAAAATTAACGTAAACCAAGTCTGAGACGAGTAAAGAGTAATTTCACTTGGCAAATCTTCACAAATCCATTACCCATACCTTCAATAATGAGTCAAGCTAAACTCTTGGAATTGCAATCGGCTTACACCACGAAATGGTCTCATAAATCCTTCAGACGCAAAAAAAAATATTTTTCAATAATGGCGAACTGGAATGAACCTGTCACCTTCGCACTGAGAAGTATTTGTTCTGGAGGAAATATAGGCAATAATGTTTATTTTTAAACGACCAACGCTGATGAGGTTTACGAGTAAGTACCTACTCTTTAAGATGGCCAAATTACCTTTTTGGTTCGGGATAATCTTCTTAAATATTTTTTTTTGTTTTCACAATTTTTAGCGGCTTTGGCTTTAGCGTGTCTATTGTTTTAGATATTAAAGAAATAGAAAATGTTAAATAAATAATAATTCAGCCTATAATTTTTTTCGTGATGTTTTTGTTTACAAATTACACCCACTAGTGTGCAGTACACTATGTCTTTTGAGTCTATAATTTAATGATTCCCTTATGTCATAAAATTTTAAACAAGTTTCAAAAAGATTTGCTGTAATAAAAATCACTTACAGAGCACTCTATTTTGCAACTGTTTTATTAACGTTTTCATATTTATTTCATGTTTCACGAGTGTCACCAAAAATTTATGTAAATTGAAACCAGCCGGGGTCGCAGGTCCAAGACTTGATGATCTACTATGGCCTGGTTAGCAGCAGGAGAAGAAATGAGATGGAATTTGTTGTCAGTTCAATTGGATACCCACTCTCACCCACCCAGAGCGAGAGAAAAGATTTGATGATATCCACCCTCAAAAACAAATTACTAAATCAAAGTTAAGTAATCAAAGTTTAGTAATAACTAAATACAGTCAAGTCTTCTGCTACAAAATGGGTCTCTTATATATCTATTTCTTTGTTGGTTTATCCCCCTCTCGGAGTTGCAGGGCAAGCGCAATAAACTATAACGGCTCTTGCCTAGTGCAGGAGAAGAAACTGCGTAGCTCTTAGTCTGAAAGAGTCTGACACTCCCTCTCGCGTCTGCGATAGAAGCGACTGGACGAACTTCCCTTAAAAAACTCCAAAAAAATAAATTCATGGTCACAGAAGTACGAGAGATTGAAGGGCCTATTACACATGGGTAGTTTCCTTCGCCGAAAAGGTGAAATAAATGTGCCAGTTACAGTCGTTTCCTTATTATATTTTTATGTTTGACGGTAAACCACAGAGTACAATTATCGATCAACCAATTTTGCTACCCTGGTATCTTTAAGTAAGATTTTCAGGCAGTTTTTTATATTATAGAGCGGCACACGAGCAAAGAAATGACCTGATGGTGAGCAATCGATTCACACCCGCAACACCAAAGAAGTTACGAGTGCATTGCCGGCCTTTTAGGGATAAGGGTTCCGTTCACACGGCAAAACACAATGGTGTAGTTGTTTCACGCCGGTTTTCTTTGAGGCCGTTGTATTACTCCGGTCGAGCTGATCCACTCATGGCGAAAATAGGTTCTCCAACACTTGAATAAGTTGTAAGTAATTTGGTCTACATTTTTAATGTATTGTTGTTTTTGCTATTCTTGATTAGTAATTTTGTTTATTCTTGCTATCGATGCGTTATTGGTGTTTCAGATGTGTCAAGTGATACTGATTGCTTATCAGATGAGAAGCCATCTACTAGTATTTTTATGGGATACGCAAACGAGCATGAATGTCAACATGGTATGCAATAGCTCACAGATACCAGTAATACCAGCGGAGTAACAACTGCCTTTTGGGGATTAGGGGCTTGTGTATATGAGAATAGTGGATGTTGGGGAGAAGATTGGGCATACGGTAATGATGAAGGAGATATAACGATGTGAACGCAAAATACCTATATGTCTGATGCCGTTTTTTTTTATTCGTGCCGAACTTAAATAATTATGTTAAAAACCCTAAAAAAGAATTAAGAATACTTAACCGTCTCTATAACACCTGAGCCATTTTAGATAATTATTTGTTTGGATGACTAGACAGAAAACGAAAACTAAAGAGATTTATTACGAATAAAACTAAGTATTTACTAGAAACAACAAGCTTAGTTAGAATTTACGGCCATGTTCAGCCCTAAGACAAAACACCCAGTAAATCTAAATTGGTTTTAGTAATTAAGGATTTATAGCTTAGTACTAATTATTTAGAAAAACATTATTTAATGAGGATTTCTGAATTCTAGGTAAGTATAGAAAAATTAATTAGGAGACGTTAGACAAGCTAAATCAATGTATTCAGTTTTTTTAGGGTTATGTAGCCAAAAACGGAATCCAAATATTAATTTTGACATGTCTGTCTGTCAGTGGGTTCGTATGTTGCAGCCACTTTTTCTGGAAACATAAGAACTATACTGTTCATATTAAGAAATCAGGATGGAGACCATTTATGTTGCAAAGATTACTCTACGTGAGCTTCATAAAGTTTCCAAAACAGGTGGCGAATTCTATTGAGACGTAGCTAGATTTCTTTTAATTTTGAATATATGTATGTATTATATGTACACATAACATGTATATAAACATGCATAAACATGTATGTATATGTTTTTATTCGTGTATTATAATATTTAATTTGTTATATGTAAGGTCCTGTCACTCGCATCTCTGTATCACTTTTAAATTAACTGTAAGAGAATATGTTTGCAAGAACATACTTTTGTGTAACAAGATTTAATGAAGAAATAAATAAAAATCTTCATACAAAATTGACATTGCAATATATAATGTATAGACAAAAGATAACCAAGTATGAATTTATAATATTAACTAGGGTACAACTAATTAAAATAGTCCATTAATAAATTACTTTAAAAACATCACAACAACAAACCTATTCATACCACAAAACAAAGTCCAAGAGTCAAAGATAAAGAATAAAAATCATCAGATGTTTTTAGACTAGGAGTCACCGCGCTAGGCGGCCGGTCAGCGACCGCGGGGTCTTTTCAACCCGATGACAAACCCAAAATCCAAGCCCTTTCATCTTAAGACATTGACACCCAGACAGACAGACAGACAGACATAATACTAACATATAATACAAGAAAACGATACAAAAATAACAAATCTAAATACAAAGAACCAACCATTGAGTAGGAACTAAGTCGTTTCAAACCTTGAGTTTATTTATAAACAGGAGACGTTTCTGAATTCGCCTGCATAAAGTAAAATATATCAAAATACAGACAGACAGAAATACAAAACAGTGGCAGACAGACGCCCGGGCAGACTGATTGTATTTATAGATTCGACAGCTTTTTCTTGGTTCACTTGTGAATTATTTTTTTGAGTGGAAGAGTAATGTGTTAGAGGCGTTTGAGTTTGTCTTCTTCATTGAAAGCTTGGCTCTCAATGTCCTTGGTGATGAATGGAAGTTAAAGAGTATTTTGGAAGGAAATTTCTATTTGTGTGTCAATGTTAAGCGGTGCAAAAATACCAACAAAGAGTATAATAAAGGAGTTTCTTACGAATATAAGAGTATAGGATGCTGTTCCAAAATTAAAGCAGTAGTTCAATCAATCTAAAAAAATCTATGAATTAAGGTCTAAACAATACGTGCACATAAAAGGTCGTTGACCTATACAAGCTCCTTCTAATTATTACAGAAAATTATTACCAGTTTCGAATCAAAACTGAAATATAAATAGATTTAATAAAAAAATCTAGCACAACTACCTAATGGCTCCCAATATAAAAACTAAATTATTTACCAACTGTTGTACTTTAGAATACTTTAGAAAAGATTTTTCTCGAAAACAGTTAATATAAGTTCTATGTTAAGTAGGGAGGTTGAAGAGACCTAAAACTCACTAAAAATGTTGATACTGACAAACGAATTGAAAATCCCGTAAATATAAACGCTTCACTGGAATATAATATTATAAATTTTATGTCTACAATAAGTACCTAATATTATTATTGCAGATACATCGTTCATCGCTGTACATGGTTGCGCATAATTGCGAATAGTTTCCGAAGCGCAAATATGCGGAAAGTACAATAAAATTACAGTAGTGGGTAAATGGCGTCTCAGCAACTTTTACTGGTAGTCAAAGGAATTTATACATAAAATATATCAGCTATCGCTATGCTAACCTTTTTGTTTTGTTCTATACAGGGTCAGACATGAAACATGAAAATTTTGATAGAGTATTAGTAGTACCGTTCATTAGCCAGATCATCAGCCTTGTCATGCGAGCTTTTTTTTATTTTTATTTTATAGGACGGTAAACATGCAAGCGCAACACCCACAACAACGGAGGAGTAACGAGTGCATGGCCGACCTTATGGGGATTAGAGATTGGGAAGGGAATGGGGAAGGGGAAGGATTGGACCTCGGTTACCTCACTCACACGGCGAAACATAATGCCGCGGTTGTTCCACACTAGTTTTCTGTGAGGCCGTTGTATCAATCCGGTCAAGCCGACCCATTCGTGCATAGCTCTCCCACACTTAAATCCACCAAGTAAGTTTAAGTGTCGGAGAGCCATGCTTCGGCACGAATGGGTCGGCTCGACCGGAGTGATACCACGGCCTCACAGAAAACCGGCGTGAAATAACCACTGCGTTGTGTTTCGCCGTGTGAGTGAGGTTACTGGAGGCCCAATCCTTCCCCTTCCCCAATCCCTCCTCAATCCCTATATCTCCAAATCCGTATCCCTGAAAGGTCGGCAACGCACTCGTAACTCCACCGTTGCGAGTGTCCATGGGCGGTGCTGATTGCTTACCATCAGGTAATCCGTCTGCTCGTTTGCCGACCTATTAAATAAAAAAAAAACAAAAAACTAAGGAATCTGCCACAAGCAACTTTGAGGATGACAGTGCCATATATCACTAACTATTAAAGACTGTAAGAGAAATCAAAGAAGCAGTCGTTAAATATCTTGACAATGACGTAGAAATTATTAGAAAAGTTGGCAGGGCTGTCCAACGATGATAGATTTACGGGGCGGACCGAGCCTAAGACCGGCACGTATGAGAATGAGGAAGCAATTAAGTATCGGTTGTTAAATTACTATGTAGAAAAGTGACATTTGTTTTAGTAGCGACTATTTTATTATGGAAGTAGGTATATGTATTTTGTTTTCGTTTTCTTTAAGTTTTCTTAGTATGTTTTACCATCATCATCTTCTTCATCCTCTTGTTTATGTCTACAACTGGATAAAGGCCTATCCAATGCCATTACCAGCTCAGCTTATACATCTCCTGCCTTGCGAATATCGTCACTCTATGTACTAAGAGATGGAGTCCAATAGGGCTGATGTTCAGCTGGGGTTGTGTTTCAAGAGGAATGGCTCCAAACTCGAGGTCAAGTCAGGTGCAGGGGATAGAACACCCTCTTATGTAGAGACTATCGTTAATTTATACAACGCAAGCAATACGCTACGTTAAGTAAAATTATGGAAACGACAGATTTAACAAATTTACTAACATTACATGGAGGGAGGAGGGTTTGGTGCCATCTTTACATATGAAAAAGGTTAAAAAAAACTTATTCAAGTGTTGGTTTATTTGTGGCAGTGCATTGTATTGAAAAATATTTTTGATAGAATAACTAAAATACCGGTAACATAGATTACAGTTAACGAAAAGTATTACAAAAAAAAGAAAACAGGTAGGAATACTGACTGAAAAAAAAGAAAATTACAGATTCAATTCATGATCACAAAAAGGCTTAGTACTCTACAATGACATTTGTTACTATTTTAACGAACAGATCAAAAATACAGAGCATAAAACACTGTCCAGTCATACGCTCACTTTAAACATTTTAGTAAATGTCCCGTACAAGTGACACGATTGAATTATACACATTGCATTCGGCAGCAACATCTGTGATTGGTTAGTGATTTATGTGTCACAAACTTTGACACCATTTTTTTGTTTAGCGAATAAAATAAATGCTTTTAAGTGCTTGCGAAATGACGTGTTGTGATAGAAATAGCTCAGAAATAATAAATACATTTTAAGATGTTATTTTTTCGAAATGGGTAATTATGAGAGAAATAGTTTAAGAAATAAATAAATATAAAAATATTTTTTTTTAATTAGTAATATTTCTTGTATTTTAAAATGGTTTTTCATAAAAGGAGGTTACTTAATTGTCACATTACTAAGCATACGATGATATAATATAGCTACGTGAGACAGTGGTTGCTAAAGTTGATAAATCAAATGGTGTCTGGATATCTAACTACATATAATGTGACACTATACTAATTGTGTGACGCTTGTTTAGAGCCTATAGTTACACTTCTTTATATCACCCTTTTGTTTACTGGTAGAGAATGCCTTCCAGCATTAATTCTTTGAACTATAAACCGTTTAAAAAATTATGACACCGAATTCCGAAGTCAACCTTAGGACAGACTCTGCTCAACCCTACACATGTACTTAATTTGCACGGCTAATAAGTGTTCAAGTAAGAAAATAAAGTATAACTCAGTACAGATACAATAGCTATTATTACACTACCAAAATAAAAAGATGATTTATTTTTAATGAATCCACTTTTTTTATAATCAATGTCTCATTACAATGCAAACTTTATCTAAGTACTTACTGAGTTAGTTAATCTTTATTTATTTTACCTGCATATTAAATACCAGTACAGTCTGTTCCTGAAATTCCTTAATCATAACTTACAAACGACTAATAAACAAAATGTAACCTATAACACAGCAAAATTGTAATTCAAAACAAATTAATCTGACTACACCTTTAAAGATAAATAGACGCATTGGTTTATTAAACCACCATAAAGATGTGCTAAGCAATTTTAGTCCTTAACGGCGTGTCGTCGAATATCTAATTTCCTCAAATTATATGTCATAAACTAGGTGTTTTGATGGTTCTAGGTATAATTGTCTGGTGCGTACCTAGTTATTGGTATGGTACTGGATAATTTGAGGAAAGCTAACTTGGTTTATTAACATTCCGTTTTCAAAATATTGTCATTAGTAGAATCTGTTTTTTTAAACCTTGATAGGTCAGCGTTTGGTCTCAAAGTCTACTGGTGTAAAGCGACGATGTGGCCGATGATGTAGCCTAACAAGCAATATATTGGCATGAGTACATGCCAATACATGGTACAGCATGGGTGTCTTCAAGTTCGTAAGTCTATCTTTGTTATTGTTGTTACTGTTATTACTAGTATTTTTTTTTTTCTTTTTGTGTAATTTATTTTTATTACTTTAAGTTCATTTTATACTAGGTTAATCCTCACTGTCGTATTGGGAACATAACCTGTAATGAGAGTGTAGGTAGATATTTTATACTAAATAAATAAATAAATAAAAATAAAAGTTTTTGGTGTCTTCGGTACATTTTACAACACACTTGATGTGTTGTGTAGCTAAATTACTAATGTACGTGTACAAAGAGAATGTGGATTAAAAAATATTTAAAATCAATATTTACTTCACAATAAGAGAAAATATGGAACTTAAAGTTAGAAAGAGAAATTACATTGAAGAATGTACAGTTGACGCGGTTGGGCAACTGGCTGCCGTAGAACTTGTCGGCTGTGACAACAATTGGTGGTTCAAGTATCCTGTTACAACAAATTTTGGATCACTCGAACAGTCATAACAGTTCAAATGAAACAGTTAGGTATGTCGTTTAACATAAAAAATTTTTTTTAGTTGTCGACATTTTTTTTACTTGACCACATGTTGCCGGTCATTTGGGAGGCGTACGAAGGCCAACTATGCAGAGGTCCTTTAGACAACCTCATCTACGTGAAATGGGACATTTATGTTATTATTATTGATCCGCAAGGCAGCTTGTGGCGAGCTGTTGGGCAGTGGCGACCCCACGGACCTGACTCCCGGGAGGTGTCTTGTTCTTCATCTCCGGTTAGTCCTCGTGACGAGCTTGAGTGAACACTGATGAGGAAGAAGCCCTCCTACCTTATTCTTGTGTAGAAGTGGAGATTCGCAAGAGTAGGAGTTGAAGGAGACCCGGGGTAAGGATGAAAGAACCTCATCTACATGTAATGGGACATATGTTATTATTATTATTAATCTGAATAGATAGCAAATCAATTGCAAGCCATTATTATCGGGACTAAAATTCATTGCGTATGTCAACGTATCGAGCGATTAATAGTTATTCATTAAATCTATTATTGAATGTATAATAAAATTATTAATAAAATTATCCCTATGCAAGTCTTGGACGTAAGTAATTGTCGTACTTTATTTCTTTGATCACTGGCGCTTTTATTCCTTTTGACTCCAAGTGGCCACTGGTTATACCCGCTTGAATACTGGACACAATTGCAGACTGTGTGTGAATAACGAGAATTTAGAATACAAGTTCCCAAAAATGTTTAGTCATCATCATCATCAGCCTTTAATGCCCACTGCTGAGCAAAAGCCTCTTCTTACACGGAGAAGGTTTGAGCATCAATCACCACGTTTGCTCAATGCGGGTTGGCGATTTCAAACTTATGGTTAGAAATTATACGTCCAGGTTTCCTCACATTGTTTACTTTCACCGTAATTATGTCAATGGTGTCTATCAAGTGTTTTGTGCAACGTCAAAATCGGGAGTTATCGTCCTTGTCAACACCAGACCACTGTAAATAACTTCTCCTGCTTGGGTGATGTGAGAAGAAGTGGAATGAGAAGGAGTCTCTTACTTAAACCATCTCATTCCTGGTCCTGTTTTGAGCTGGGCTACAGTACTTACATTATTTCGCTTACATCTACAACTCCATTCACGTCTACCTCTTATATTAACTTGATAAGAGGTCCGTTTTCCTCGATACATAGTGTTATGCCTGTTTCTGTTTAAGTATAATCTATACTAAAATTATATAGAGGTAAAATTTGTAAGTTTGTATGTAGGGGGTAATCTTTGGAACCGCTGGTTGGATTGCAAAAAATCTTTCCCCGATAGAGAGCTACAATGTTCCTGAGTGCTGTAGGCTATAAAACATCACGCTACGATTAAATGGAGCCGAGCAGCGGGTGAAACCGCGTGAGAGTAGCTAGTATAATATATTATATAAAAGTTTTAATAACGTGTTGAAAATGACGGATGAAAAACCTGTACATAATGATAAAACGACAAAATCAAAAGATCCGACGTGTTGTATCAACATTAGTTAACATATAAACAGTGTGTCAACGCCAGGATGCGTGGACCCTTTAATCTTATATAGTTTGTTTTGTTTCCACTACCAGGAAAATGGTGCAAATATTTAGAAAGGTAAGCTTAGTTTATTATATGATCACGCGTGTTGGAGTTAAATTACTAAGGAGCGTATGTAAATACTAAGGGACTGTAAAGTAATAATGTATCCTACTTTCTACTAATATTATAAATGTGAGTTTGTGATATATGGATGTATGTTTGTTGTTTTACCATGCAAAAACGGCTGGACCGATTTGGTTGAAATTTGGTATGTGGATTGAAACATAGGCTGCTTTTATTATCTTTGAAATTTAATTGAAAGCTAGTTAAAAATAAATGTTTACTACACAGTTACAGAAAATATTGGAGAGAAAAATTATTTCATAATAACCCTTTTGAATGGTTCACAGTTGGACTTGAGTTGAGAATGTTGACTCACCCAGAGTCACAATGTTTGTTATAGAAAGTTTTGAAATTTACAAAATCTATTTGGTGTTACAGATGTGCTTAGACTATGATTTACGCATACCAACAAATAGGTACTCAACAACATATTATGTATATCACGGATGAGTACAATGTCATTTCAGTACTGTTAATAGTTTTTCACCTTCAACTTTTAAGAAATACCTTTTTTGTCTAAGTAGAGGTCCTTTCGAATGAAAATATTATCTGGATATTGAAATATTTAAAAAAAATCACTTCATTAACTTCATAGGATCTAACGAACCTAAAAAGGGATAGGACAAAATCTTCAACGTTCACAGTCCGCAACATATTAATATGAGATTGACATTTTAAAATGAAAATACTTAATATTATACTTAACATAGATTTTACTTGAACCGCTTTACAAATATAATGGCCATTGTTTGAGTTCATTCTCATGTTATTTGAGCTAAACGGGGCTCGAACGTGCTATGAGTTGGAATACTTTGCAAATAAATAACATTCGATAATGTACCACTCAATCCATAATAATGTTACTATTGTATACCCAAGTTCCCAACTGTTGATATTTTGTTCAATTTATTTGTACTGAAAAACGATTTATGAATGTTTTGAAATTGTTTTGAATTGTGATTGATTTTTTAAATTCTTTAGTGATGATTGCAATTCTTTGCTTGTTGTTTGTAAATTTTTACGTGTTTTATTTGGTAACTAGCTTTTGCCCGCAGCTTCGCTTGCGTTAAGAAATATTAATAGGTCTTTCACCGGGTCTTTACCTATGAAATTGCCGTTTTGCATGAAAAAAATTAAACGATTTTTTGTTTTGAAATGCGATGAAAATGTAACACTAATCAACAAACAAATGACTACTTTTGGAAAAACAATCCCATGTTTTTAAAACAAAATTAATTAGCCTTAGCATAACAAAAACTATTTTGATTTGAAATGGCCAGTACTGCAGAACGAACAATTTCATAGGTAAAGAACTATTATTTTGAATTAGTTACCTATAGTTTTTGCGGCTTTACTTTTGTTTAGCGTGTGTTGAAAATCATCTTCATCAATCTTTAATTTCAGCTCAATCAGTCGATAATCTAAGAAGATTTATACAAACTTTCATCCCCTTTTTTATCTCTTTATAGGTGGCATTTATCACAATCCTTTCTTAGGGGTTGTATCCAGTATAACATAGTTACGCATAACGTAAGCGTTATTGCGTTTACGTAGCTTTATGCATGCAAGGTCTCAACCCGATCGGTTTAAAACTGACAAATATTAATGCAAACTTTCATCCCCTTTTTTATCCTCTTGGGAGTAAAATTAATCAAAATCCTTTCTAAGCGGATGCCTACGTCATAACATCTACTTGCATGCCAAATTTCAGTCCGATCCGTTCAGTGATTTGGGCTGTGCGTTGATAGGTAGATCACAATATCAGTCACCTTTGAGTTTTATATATAATTTAGAAGATAGATAACAGACCTTGTTTCTTCGGTAAAAAAATAAATCATTATCACTAAGCAAGCAAGTTTACCGGAGGTCCACAGTTGGCGAAACACAACGTAAGTCCGTAACGGCCACAGGCTGGAGCAGGAGAAGAAACAGTTTTTAGTCAGTAAGAGTTTGACACTTTCCACCGCCATACCATGGACGAGTAAAGACAATTGAAGATATTCCGTGGTCAAAAAAAAAAGTTCTTTCACGGCGGAATTCTGTGAATCCGCGATATCACTCCGGTCGAATCGAAGCATGGCTCACCGCTTAATTTTTGATAGGAGAACTTACAGTTAATCACGCTAGGATTGTCTACTGCTTAACCATACTAAACAAAGTCTTATAGCAAATAGTGTTACATCAATCAACATCACGTTACAAATAATATAATCGTTGACCCCTTGCAATTTGATCCTAGGAAGCCCTGCCTTGTAACCAATTTGTCCCGTCATATTTACACCATGTAACTGTCAATACATACACGGTTACATGGGGTTATAATTACACCCTTTTACGGGGTCATTTTTGTAAAGGGGTTGTAAAAATATAACAACATTTTTTTAGGTATTTTGCTCAAAACGTTCCATTAGGGTGAGAGTTTATTATTTTTCCATTTTCATATGCACATTATATTATTTTTCACAATTCATTTTCTGGTATTGAAAAGAGCCCAACCTCAGAGTTTCTTTTGGCATTCCTTCTCAGAGTAGTCTGATAGAAAATGCCGGTTTCATCTAGTTTTTTTACATAAAATTTTGACGTGTAAAAGTGCTGTTTTATGGCCTAATTGTATTTACAAAATTAAATTCATTGTTTTATTGTTTCCTACTTCTGGGATTAATCATTCTACAAATGAATGCCTACTGGCACATTTACGAGTATTGGTAAGATTTTCGGACTGAGTCATTTAAGTATATATTTTTTTTAAACCTGATCGCACAAATCATCTGACGTTACTCCTCAATTTAGTGTTATTTTTCTTCTTAGTATTTTTTAAATCACCCACATATACTAAAAACAACCCTAAGGTGTATTAATTAAAATCCATAGTTACGGTTAATTGAAGAATTTGTAAACAATTCTAGGTCTAGAATATTACTGGAATTCGCATTAATGCTAAATGGTGTTTAAATCTTTAAATAATTCCCGCGTTACTAACAGAAAACTGGTTGCAATACAGCTGATGAGTTAGCGAACAAACAGCTGTCCACGTTTGAATAATATTATATCATTTTAAACTTCTAATGAGTGTTGTGCCCAGTGTGGACTTGACTTGAAAAGAAGATTTAATATGTGATTATGCAGATTCCTGCAGATTTTTGGTATAAAAACCATACATTATCTTATGTTCTTTCTCAAGTTCCGAACGTTAGGCTAGAAGTTTAGGCTTGAAGAAAAGACAGACAGAGTTACTTTCGAATTTTTAATTTTAGTTTTCTATTTCTATTCTATTTCTATTCAACATTACATCTATTCTCATTTCCAGCATATAAGCCCACTGCAGCCCAATGGTCTCAGCTCACAAGGACACACAACGATTATTAAGGCGAAATTATACGTCCAGATATTGTTTGTTTTGAGGCTCCTCCGCCCAGAGCAGGAGAAGGAACGGAGGTGTTTTTGGTCAGTAAGAGACTAACTCTCTTACCTCAATATGGCCGAGAGAAGCATTTTTACAAAAAAAAAAATTGTTTATAATAAAATAAAATTCCTATCATAAACTTAAGTTTCACGAAACAGAATAAATCTTATAGAAATTCTTCTCATTCCTAGTTATATTGCCCATCACTCGTGTTTACTTTCTACAATAACATCAACATAACTAGAAACCTTCACAACACGACTCTGTCAATATCTTTTCTACCAAGTGCTGATACTATGTCATTAACATTGCAGAAAATCACAACACTAATATCTTCATTATTGTCATCGTCCTCAAGTCAACCAGAATAGTTCTGTGCCCCACAATGACTTTCAGATTTTTTGGTTGAAAAGAAATAGGTCCTGTACAGTTGTTCCCCTCAACAAATTTAAGACTGACTGGAAAACGTACGAATTGGTCATATAGGCTTTTAATGAGTACAATCACCGCCAGAACGTGATCGACAGTACTTTTGTTTGTCTGTATCTGTAAGATTCAAATCCATTGTATTATTTTTTTTTTTTTATTGTTTAGGTACTTTTTGAGCATGGTAGATAAGCACAAAATAGCGCGTATTGTCGAACCCAGACTTATTTTGCCTTACTTAAACCGTAGCCATACGAAATTGATTTTCGCACAAATTCATTAGTAACAAATACTTTAAGAAATCGCCTGCTTCTTCTATCGGCTTAGCCCGCGTAAGAAGGAGTATCTAAGTAATTAGACTATAATCTATATCTGTGCCAATATTCATTAACACATTAGTTTTTACGTAAAAGAGCTACAAACTTTTGCATTTACAATAATTTTGAAATTTAATGTCTCTAGAATAAGAGTGAATTTTCAAAAATTCTTCCGTTACCATACAATGTTGCAAGCCGAAGGTATTAAACAAATAAAGCTCATAATGGTGGCTGTAGGTACCTATCGTCATACAGGTAGTAACTTGTTAATACTTGAAGCTGTGGGTCCAAAGTAAAGGTGAGTGTTCACGAACTGAGCAGTGGTTGATGACGCAGTGACCGATCAGGACATGGAGCTAGTTCCAAAATTGAGCAAGGGAAAGTGATACTATAAGTTTTAGGATTAGAGTTTACAATTGGACTCGATATTTGACTATAGGTTCAGTTTCTATTCGGGTTTCATATTTACACTAGAGGTAATGATAATTATTTAAATTAAATACTTTTTTAGAAAAACAAAAGCGATATATTTCTATGATTTTTCATCGTCACATCGGGAGTTATATTTTTTTTGCTTCAGGTATAATATTTATTTCTCTTAAATTATATTATGAGAGTTATAGTTCTACATTTATTTTAGATGGTATTCTTCTAGATATCATTATTGAATTTATCAATTTCTTTGGTTATTTTTGTAGTTTTAAAGAAATTTTGTCGCCATCGTCAGGTAATAATCAAAAATAATATTTCTTAAAACAATATTGGACTCTTAAACTTTACCTCATTTTAAAATGGCTACGGAGAAACTACGACAATATTTTTACTTACTCCTAATACAGGAAGATTTTGAGATGTATTTAAATTTCTATTGTGTTAAATATAGAAAAAACAAACACATTTTATTTAATCACACATTACTCGAGTCCATGTGCGTCGATATGCAGGAAACAATAAAAAATGATACGGGTCAAACTGACCACCATTATTGCGATATTATGGTGGACAGTTGCTATTTATATGTATAATTTTTTAATGAAAATTTTTAATTTTATAGAGATATAAATACATATTAAAACTGCTTGTTCTTTATAGTGATTCTCTAAGTGAAGATTTTATATCTACGTTCTTTTCATAAATTTTTTCACTTGTAATTTGACTTTAGACACATTTTTTTGGAAAATCTAGTTACTTCTAATACGTCTGGGAAATACAATAAATTTAATTCATATTCACAAATGTTGAATTAACTCTTATTTATCAGCATACAATTTATATATAATTTTGAAAAACAAAGAAATATAATTTAATTACAAAGTTTTATCTGGCATACTTTGGCAAAAATAAAACAGTTTCGTCCGTTCTTAGGTTCTTACATTTTATATTTCTTAGAAAAAGTAAACTTTACAAAAAAGAAAGCAAGAAAACAAAATCTAAACATGTTAAAGTCTTTCTATTGATAATTTTTTTTTTAATCTGTGTTTTAAACTTCTAAAAGTTTTGTTACTTTGCGCAGAACAAAAGTATATAAAAAGTATCTAATCTACACAAATATTTCGTTTTACAAAAAGATAAAATTAAAACAAAATACAACTCACCTCATATCCGAGATTATTGTAGCGGTGCAGCTCAAAAATTTCGTTTCAAAACACAACACCCATCCGAGCCACACAACGGGGAAATAGTCCACAAAAATAAAAACATTCACCGTTTATATTGACATATTTGAAATTCAATTCGATCGTGAAAAATAGGATTGAATATAAAATCCAAAATCAAAAACATGAATTATGCACTTTGCCTAGCAAGTGGAAGGTTGCATTTTTATTAAACTGAACGAACAAAAAAAAATCTATGAATTTCATTTCGTAACATCCTGTTTTAGTGTTTATAACAAAAATATTGTGTTGTAATATACTTTAAAATTTTAAAATAATATTGTTAATATTAAACATTAAAAACACACTGTTATTATTTCGTAAAATAAAATAACACACTTCACATTATTTTTAAAATAAATATTAAAAAATATATTTTACATTTAACTTAATTCATTAGGGCTTGGTCACATTATTGCCGATACCGACACCGATTCTTATCTAGTGAGCTTTCGATGCTCATGTCGTACGCGCTGCAAACCGACTGCAACGATCATGCGCGTGCAGTGTAAAGCTAGCGATGCATCACTATCAAATAAACAAAAACTGCAAACCCAAGCTCGGCTCGAGCTTCGAGCTTCGTACGAAATGTTAATTTTATTAGCAATTTCATTAAAGCAATAACGCATTGGATGCGGTTTCGGTTGCGGAAATATTTCTTAATTTTATAGCCGTGTTTATTATGTATTTATGATGTTGTAATTTTTCTGTGTTTATTTTATTTCAATTGACGAATATTTAATTTTAATTTGTGTTTATATTATTTAGTTTTATAAAAAATGTTATTAATTTATTTTATTACAATACGAAATAATAAAATAAATTAATTAATTTTGTAATAAATTAAATGTAATTTAAAATATATTACGACCCAACCTAAATACCGGCCAATAAAATTTACGACCGCTATCGAAGACCTAACTAAAACATCTTAACAGTCTACTTACTCTTAATTACACACACATAAATAACATTTGAGTACAGCCCTAGGTACTTAGCGTTATCAGTTTTGGAATCATCCTCCTTATGTGCCATTTAATTAATCGGAGACTAGAAAAAAAAGAGCGTGCAGTATGCAAGGAGCGTGTTCTGTTTTAAATTTAAACTACCGGGTGACAATGGACAGTCCGTCACTCGATCTAAATCAAGGATACTGTGTATGTGTTGTACACATATTGTAGATATACATATCTCTGTGTCTATATACAATGTGTAGCACTAATCGTTTATACAAATTGGCTTCTGAAAGCTTGTGTGTCCGCATTATGATTCACTATTCAATCTTAGGTCGGATGTGTTGTACGATTTATGTAAAATGTAAGTTAATGATGTTATAATAAAATTCAGTTTCCTGTACCGTGCTATGTTTGAAATTTATCAACTTATAATTGATGTTTTTGGTCAAATAACACCGAAAATTTTACATGTATGAATTATAGGTTATAATGACTGTTTCTCGAAATCTCTCATTGATACATCATTCATTGATTCATCTCGAAAACGGGAAGATATAAGCTGTCCAAAAACGAATAACTGCCACCCATCCGAAATTCTCTCTAACTGCTTAGCTTAACTTAATTGTCAGTTAATACGGTTATAATTCAGCAACAAGCTTGAAACCTGCTTTGGTACAGAACATTATTAATAAAATACATCTTCAGTGGACATTAATAGACACACTTGGATATAAATGGTTCAGGAATTTCAGAGCATCGACATTCAGATAAGAGAAAAAAGATTAATTTGATGTATGTTGATTTAGCACGCAACTTTTAACTCGGTTTTAAATGAAATGTTTCGAATTGTGAGCATGGTTGCCGTTTTTATCTATTTCAGAATTTAGTAATAAATTATAATTTTAATTACTATAAAGTATTAAACAAAGTCGCTTTCTCTGTCCCTGTGTATGCTTAAAACTTTAAAACTACGCAACGGATTTTGATAGGGTTTTTTTAGTGTTAGAAAAGAAAGGTTTATATTATATATAATATGTGTATATAGTAACATCCATTTAATAGTAGAGTAATTTAGAATCAGCTTTGCACCCGTTCGAAGCCGAGGCGAATCGCTAGTAATTTATAATTGTTTTATTCTGTGAATTGATGCTAATGTAGTTGATGTTGATTATTCTAGTTTGGTTTTCAAGTTGAATGTTATAGGGTATTTGTCTAGTCATTTTTTTTATGTGATACGTCGAAAAATGAGCAAATGTAGTACCTTGTGGTTAGCAATTAGCACCGTCCATGGAATCCTCAACACCAGAGGAGTGGCAAATGCATTGCCGGCCTTTGATTGGTTTTGGGGATTAGGAAATGGACCTCCAGTAGCTTTACTCACACGGCGAAACACATGGTACTATGGTAGTA
Source organism: Spodoptera exigua (assembly GCA_902829305.4). Taxonomy (NCBI): domain Eukaryota; kingdom Metazoa; phylum Arthropoda; class Insecta; order Lepidoptera; family Noctuidae; genus Spodoptera; species Spodoptera exigua. The sequence goes on along the minus strand of LR824620.2, from coordinate 10,983,088 downwards.
TCACGTCCGTCTTCTGTGAGGCCGTGGTCACTCCGATTGAACTGGCCCATTGTTGCCGAAGCACGGTTCTCCTACATAAAAAACAATAGAATCGTAAAATTCAACATTAGTTTTTTAGGAATTTTGTACCAGATCCTATGTATGTTGTGACGTTCCCTTTTTTCGTTGCTAGTTTGGTAGTACATACAAAAATTAAATAAGTGCCCCAAAGTTTTTTTATTTATTATGATTAATTTTACTTGTTTTATTACATTAAAAGTCATATTCAAATAAATAAATTAAATAGAAAGCAGTTTCCAACTAGTCAAAATCAATTCACTTTTATTAAAAGGTTAAAAACGAATCTTTTCTCTGATTTTTACGTGAGATATCAATATAATATAACGTTAGATTCTTTTAAATTTATTTAGAAAAATCTAAAATTAAGTTACAACTAATGATTAGTTCAAATGCTTGCTCAAGGCGGATTGGCGATTTCAGATTTAAGGCCCGGTTTCCTGACGATATTTTCCTTTACCCTATGTCAGTAGTGTCTAAATAATCATAGAAAGTACACGTTGGTAATCACCAGGTTTCGAAGCGGGCACCTTAACCTCCGGCCCACCACGACGTTTTATATGAAAAATGATTAAACGTATAACTATGACTATTTTAATAAATCATTGTATTAGGAAATAAAAATTTCTTATTTTGACTTTTAAAAGTGCCCAATAACAACAAATTGCTAACTACGTAATGCGGTAGAACGCAAAAGAATGGAGATAGGTCGTTTGTAAGCACTGGCACTATTCATTAATGAATAACTTAGTACTCTTTGTCTGCTCTACGAATCATTATTCCGGATCTCACATGCACATCACACCGATTTGCTTGTTATTTTCTGTTTCAAAACGCACCCACATAACAGAAAAAAATTCTAGTATGGTTTTTTAACAATAAACATATTTAAAACTAAAAATTTACTTAATCCTAATTTTCTTTAAAAAAAAGCACGTAAAACGTATTAAAAATCTATTAATATCTACATCGTATCGAAAAAATTATTCGCATCAAATATCCATTGTTATACTTATGTTATGCTAAAGATACATATACCTCTTAATTTATGAACATTTAATACAATATTTATTAATATTACTTTAAATTAAAATTTATTGCTTAAAAGGTTTAATAGTAAAAATAAATTATTTTATAGAGATAAATAAATCGATCGTAAAATAACTACATACGTATATTACATTCCTTGTTTAAAATAAATTAATTCACAGAATGTAGATGTAATCTTAAATAAATTTTCTACATCGCATTTTAATATTCCATATTGATCTTAATGACTTTTAATAACGCGTGTATTTCATTGATTATATTACATTTCGTATTAGTAATAAAACTTGTCTTGTTTGAACATGTTTATTCTGTGTTCAGCGGAAATCGTTTACAATAAAATATCTAGTAATATACCTACTAGTACTCTCTGAAGGAGTAGATAAAAAAAAATGTCCATATACTATTTTGTATAACAAATTATGTTATTATCATCAACATCATCACCTTTATAATGTTATATCATTTTCAGCTATAGATATGTATATACGTATCCAACCACTGTCAGTCAATACCTATGACAATATCATCACTGCACCTAGTTAGAAGAATCCATACACAGCGTTTGAAATAAATAAATTATGATATCCTATGAGTTTGCGATACGATTACATCGACAGAAGAAATGGATTAAGAATTTGGTACATATTTTACTACCTAAACGTTATTGAGTTGATATCGATGTTCAGCCGTGGATGTAACACGCTCTAAGGACGAAAAGAAGGAGAAGGATGAAAAGAAATTACATTACCATCACATCAGCCACATAGGACTCCCCAGTGACTTCGACTTCCAGATTGGTAGGATAGGAAGCAACCTGCATCCAGCAGTGTGATTCTGTAAGACTTCATTCTAAACTTCGAATCTGAATCCGCCGTGAGTAGTAGTACACTAGCGCTACACTTGCGAGTTGAACTAAATTGACAGCATCATTTTGATAGATAAAGTATGAAATGACGTTAAAAGTGGCATTCTGAAATTTAATTTACCCCTCACTTCGACGCTCACTTCGCACTCGAACACGATTCAAAATCAAACACATTTTGTAGAATCGACGTGCAATTCTCAGTTGGCAGTCGACGCCGACTTTATCGATCTATCCATGGTGTCATTTTTTTGCCAGCCTTAACCTTTTTGTGAAAAGTCGGCAAACGAGCAGACTGAAGACCTGATGGTAAGCAATTGGCGCCGCCCATGGACACCCTCAACGCAAGAGGAATTACGATTACGTTGCCGGTCTTTTTGGTATAAAGACTTCCGGTAACCTCACTTACACGGCAAAACACAACGCTGTGGTTGTTTCACGCCGGTTTTCTGTGAGGCCGTGGTATCACTCCGTTCGAGCTAACCAATTTGTGCTTCTCACTGTTCCGTCAACCGGACCGTTCTATCCTGAAAGAATATGGTTACCTATCTACTAACTACAAAGTAGTCGGAATGACATATCCCATTCGCCAATTTGCATGATGATAAGTAAGCCATATTAATATAAATTATCGTTGAATATGACAAAAGAATACTATAAATCATTGTCTAATGTCTTCTTAAAAGCCTGAGTTGAGCTTAATTTATTGCGTCTTTATTTAATTTAAAACGATTACATTGCATTTGTACTTTCTCATAAGTAGCTAGAAAGTCCTCGCTTCGGTAGCCAAATTGTAGAACTGGTAGATTTAAACAGTACTACTGTTATGGTTAACAAAATTGAATGAGTTTCAAAGCCTTAACTCTCGGATTTTTTTATTTTTGAAGTGTAATCCTAAAAAGGCAAAATAGGGGGTTTATCTAAACCCACTATTGAAAAGTTCGAGATAAAAATAAATCTTTCCCATTTAAACTCAGGATGCGTGGTTGGCAGTCCTTCCAGATCGCAACGAGCTCGTCCATAATCATTAACAAGGATCACACGACATAATAACGAAGCGCACATCATTTAAAACACCCCATATCATTCCATCAATAATTTTAACACCAACACTGCCAAAAAAGACACCAAAAGACGCCGCCTCCTTCAAAATTCATTTACTTCAACCGCAGTCACTTACACACTTTCACAGAAACGATTAATTTATTATTTTAAAACATCCCTTCTCGGCCAGCCAATTTAAAATTTGACGTCTTAAACAGTCTTAAATTACATACGAAATTATTTCATTAGCACCCAAGTACCGCGGGCTAACCGTGATATAATCGGAACCAAGTTTTTCGGTACCAAAACTTGTAATCAACACGTCAGTGTGGTCACGCCCTAAGCTCTTCGCGTTAATAGGCAGATCTCGATATCGACTCATTCTGCAAATCGGGCCAAATTATTTATTACTGTAAGTATTTCACAATCTATCTCATTTTGAACCTTATTTCTATAGGTATAAAAATAAATGGTCATTTTTCGGTTGAACATTATTCTGGTAGGTGTTTATAAGTTAGCTTTTACAGTGTGGTTCGCGTTTTGTTTGTTTATACATTACGTTTAGACAAGGTGCCTGGTGTTTTAGCTGCCTTATGTGCGGTTTTCTATAATAATAGACAAACTATTAATAAATAATTATTATTTATTACTCCATTGCGTGTTGCAGCTAGTTCTAAAAGCTTTCGTACTATGCTTACACTGGTTATGAATGGTAATGAAATTGATGAGTGCCTTGTCTTGTTTGTACAGGTTAATGTGCGTACAGGTCTCTGTTTACATCTTCATTTATATTAATAGTAATTATAGTGAGACTTTCTAAATTTACTTAAAATTACTCACGTGACTTAACAGTAGAAGTCTTTAGTTCATTTCGTCGTTCACTGGTTCATTCTCATTAATAAGGGTCCCATTTGCACTTGAAAATTGTAGAGCTTTTCATAAATAATTTACACATAAGTTATTATTTAGAATAATATAAAGAGAAAAGATATTAGAAATGATTGTACTAATTATATTCCACACACGATTTTACCAAGGAAACTGTGTTAGTGACAATACAGGTAATTACTTCCTTGTAAGGTTAGGTTGGTAATAAGTTTTAATGCCAATTATGTGATTTTGGGTTCTAATGCATATTATTGGTATTTTTTTTGTTTCAAATACCATTTAGAAGTGATTCCAGTTTATGTTAAAAGGTTTAATATAAATGGGATTCAAATGAGATTGCATTAAAAAAGGTGTTGCTATGGACTAGTATGTCTCTGGTTACTTAACAAAATCTCTGAATAATAGACAATATATATCACAGAAAAATAGCAGGAACAGACTTCTTTTCGAAATTCGAATATTTATTTATTCTAAGTGTAAACTATGCCTTAAGAGCTGTTGTGTTAGCAATAAAATCAAGATTGATATGTTACGCTGTAAATTAAGAACGTAGGAAACATCTGTTTTAGTTTTTTTTGCCAGTAAAATTGAGTATTTTTGTATTTGCTCGGTTGAAGCGACTTCTTGAATACTTTATCTTTTCTTGTGTACGATGTAATGCAGATGCATTTCTGTTAGATTTATATGAAGGCTACTTATTTCGTTTGTCTTGAAGTCAATGCTTCTGGAATCGGAATTTCCCATCCAGTATTAGATAGGTAGCAGGAATAAATTGGAGCACAAGATTCTATTAAAGTGTGTAAAGAGTGTAAAGTTAACAATTAACCTAAAGCCAAAATCAAAGTCGAAAACATTATTGGAACTAAACAACCATTATAAACATAGAATAATTGTTCGTCAGTCTGTTCCACGGTGAAGCTAGGCGAAATTAGAATGTAGAAGAGCAAATAAGAGTATGAACGCGATATGGTCGTATAAAAAATATATCAACATCTCTATTATGCAGATTGGAATATTTATTTGTCCATAGGTACACTGTTATAAAAAAGTACGTACCTGAAATCAAAAGTTAAAGTACACATGATTTTGGTCAATTTTTTATTAATTTTATGAAGTATTTAGAAAACTTTCATCGGCGCAAATCAAACGACATAAGTACAAACTTCTTGAAAATTTGCTAGAAAAATAACAATGTCAATATATCAAAAAATCAATGAATTTAAAGTCTGATTATATTTCAATACTTCATTGCATTCGATTTATGAAATATTTTATTTAGGGCTGATTTTTCAAAATTTATATAAATAAAAGTTATCTGGGAAATAATTATGATACTGTCGCGTCAGAATGTTTGTATAAGACAGTGACAGCAACAATTTTATTCCTCAAATAACATTTATCTGACTATTGAAAAATCGGCCCTTATTGTATAAATACTTAATTTATTTTCGTCTAATAATTATAAATCCAATTATTATGATGATTTAAACTTTAGACAACTTCTAAGATTAAAACGTGGCAATCTGAATAAATATCACGAATAATAAACCAATAACTTGTCTTCCAATTAGAAGCTAGGTGTCTCAAGTAAACACTGACTTCACCTACATTTTACAAAATGCCAACTTGTTTACATTTTGACTAATAATTATAATTAACAATATTAAAAGGTCAATGGATCACAGTCCCCTACCAAACAAAGTACCTACGTACAAATTTCAAAATGTCAAAGTTGACGAAAATAATTTGGAATAATCAACGGCTGACACGTTTAGCTCGATCCTTTACCTTTTCAGATGCGCAGGCGCCGTTCAATTTGTAGCTTTGAGAGACGCCGCCACTTACCAGAGTCCGGTGTAAGTAGATCTTTGTTTTATGTTCGTATGTTTGAGCCGTCTGTACGATGAGGGGTCTAAGTAAAATGGTGGGTTGTAATAGGGGTTTCTAAAGGTGAAATAATCCTTGGTAAAATTAGGTTCTTAAGTTTGCGTGTAAACCAGGTACCTATTCTTGGTTAAGTGGGTAGTTATACGTAACATTCAATTGGCTAGATTTAGATAGAATGATTGGAGGTAATTGTTTTTCTGTTAATTATTTTTGTGATTGCATTGAGGTTAGGTAATTGCAGCTTTACGGATGAGGAAATAAGGTTTATTAAATTTATTTACTCACCTGATTTGAATTGTAAAAGTTTAAATAAATGTCGTTATAGGTATGTGCTGATATTAATAATATTGACAAAAATATAAATGGCCGATTTCTGTCCAGTTAAGGTGTGGTTCTATTAGAACGATTTTAGCCATTTTTAATAAATCGTACTTCATTTATTGTCTTTTTTAATGTAGTAAATAAAAAGCAGTATAGCCATTTCTTAACTGTAGATTTTCCAGGCACTACCTAGATTTCTATTTTTTCCTCGGATTAGAAAATCTCCGCTAAGATTGCGTATATTGCCGGGGTTGCGGGTCAAGCGCAATAAGGTATCGCGCCTTCAGCCTGGAGCAGGAGAAGGAACGGGGGGTGCTTTTAGTCAGTAACAGACTGAAACTAGGTCTCGCCCTGGGAGAGAAGTAATTTGATGATTTTTCCTCCACAACAAAAACATTGCATATAGTAAGTAGGCTTATTCAACTTGCGCCTCGGTTGTTGTGGCAAAACCTAGAGGACAAATCTCTCGAAATTCCTGATTACAATTTAACCACCTAAATTAAATACCTATTTATTATTATATAGATGGTGTATAAAAAATCTGCATGTTGTGGATATGCCAATGGTGTTTAAGAAACGCGATCCAAGCACACACTTGACTGCTATTAGGGAGAGCCTAGTAATTTGCTACTTACTATCGACCGTTTAATGGCCATATAACATTAGCCTCCCGTATGGACCACCTAAGAGACTTCTGGGAACTAACCTTACGCAGAAACCTTAGAAGTTTCTAATTAATCGTTTATATAAACAAACTTACATGCCTTTTAATCCGATGAGGGGGTGAGAGGTAGTAAGTATTATCGTTAATATAATGAAAGAGGGAGGCCTGATATTAATAGTTCTACAATACATATATAAAGGTTATCGAGATTTTCATACTATACTCACTAAAAAATAAGAGTGTACCTAGTGATTTGTGCTAATTCTAATTAATTCACTGCTGCACATTTGACGCAGTGACCTGGCAATTGTCAGCTATGCAACGTGTCGATAGCCGCACGGAACATGTGTGTAATCCACAAATTGTTGTTACTCGTCTGGGTGATTTGCGTAAGTATCTGAATTTGTATGTTTGTAAACGTATCCACGACTCAGGAGAAAATCCCAGTGTGGGGCAAAATACCTTCCTACTACTTAATTTCAACACACAACAGTTTTTCTGTGATACTAATTTCAATACTCGATATTGAAATCGAATACCCCAGTCAAACTACGTTTGTAGTCTTTATTTTAAAAAGTCATAAAATATGCATGAATCAACGTCTTCATTTTTCTCCGTGCACGCCGCCGCAAATGCTACTATTTTATGAAAATAAAAACCAAAAAAAGGTTTTATTCAACCAATTATAGTAAAATCAGTATAATAGTGCATTATCGATGAAATTATGTCTTCATAAATACATGATTATTTTTGCATTAATATCGACATAAAAGCACCGAACTTGTTTTCGATACTTTATTATAATTCGGAGCTCTACTTGAGTTTTTTAACATTATGGGTCTGTAAGTGGCTATAAAAAGCGTTGATTCTTACTGTAACATTGTATACATGCGGAAATGTGTTATTTTGTTTGACTTTCTTTCATTTAATTCGTGAATTTTATAGTAGATATGACTTTATGCTTCTGTGTCTCTAATTCAAATTGAAAATATTGTTTATTAAGTTAGTCACCATATTTATTTATTTATAACTAACTAGTCTCCCCTCTTTGACCCGCTGCTCCTACAGATCGTAGTGTGACTTTTTATAGCTTATAGCATTCCCCGACAAATCGACTAACAAACACAAAAACAATTATTCAACTCGAAACAGTATTTCCGGTGATTAGTGCGTTCAAACAAACGAACAAACAAAATACTCTAAGTATAGCGTTATAATATTAGGTAAGTAGTATAAATTAAAATTTGGTTAAAATTAAAATTATATTAATATCACAAGATATATTAATATTCGATGAAATAAAATTTATTGTGCGATATATAACCGAGAGTAGTTAAATGATCAACATACATAGGCAGCTACAGTATGATAATCTTTTACCATAATTTTCATTGAAGATGCATTTATCCTGTAACAATTTAATTGCAACAATTGCTTTATAGTGAATTTGCATGTATTAATTTTAATTTGAACAAACCACTTCATTATATCGCTAAAGGCTAAAGTGTATAGTTATTTGAGTCGTTAATAGCAATAATTTCTATGCAATTTGTTACCCTTATCTCATAAATTCTAATAAAAATTGGTGTAAAATCTTACACCTTACAGTAAGGTCTATTATTTTATAATTCACGTCGGTGTAACGATAAAAATATGCATCCGCTGTTTCGCCTTAAATATTAAGTTAAAACGTTTAAAATAATTACGGGACAATTTACTTAAAGTTTCGTTTCGTTGTTGCGTTGTTGCGACATAAATGTCTATGGATATCTTTTGGACTTTTAATAAAATCGAAAATTTATTTTAAATTACTGGATGTTTGATGTTTTTATCTTAAAAATACTAAACAACATTGTATCCTTATCCAGAAGTGTTCAAAGTGTAAACCAATTAGTATGTTTATAATGTATCTGAGTACTCACATCCCTTAGCAATAAAATGAAACCAGTGTTACCACTGAAATGTTTTAAAATAATATCAGAGAACGAAAAACAATAATGAAATAAAAAATATCGACCAATAAAATTCTAGTCATATCGAAAACATTCAATACGACGACAACACGACAACGAAACAAAATCAAAATCGCAGAATGAAATCGCAACAAAGAAACGATACCTTAACTTATAAAGAGTTGATCGGAGGTATCGCAAAAATTGCGTTTCGCGCGACCAAAGGCGCTTGTTGGAATGTCATTAAATTTTACGACCCACTTGGGAAGCGGCTACACAGCCGTCGACGAGGTTCGTACGTAACTTGTACGTAAATATGCTCTACTTAACGAAAGGTACAGTCGGTAAGATCAGCTGTGAATGTTGTGATTCGATTGAATTCCTTTATGCGTACTTTTTTTTATTTATTAATGGGCTGGCCTTTGTCTGCTAGCCAACCTGTTGGTTATTGATGACGTCACCTAAGATGGAGCACGCCCAATCACTCGGTCCTTGAAGACACCCAGGAGTCTGCCTGGTATACCCTTTGGGAAACACAGACACAGCCAAAGAGTTCCACTTCTTAGCACTTTTGATGATGGAACTGGAGGCAAACTGCTTCGTGCTAATAAGTTTTTCAAACAGAATTTTGATTTACTCGTTGATCTAGTAGACCTACGATGGAGCACGCCTACTCAATCGGGCCATGAAGTCACTCTAATGGGGTTCCTTCAGATGATGAAATCGGAGGCGAACCGCGACATACGAGTGGGTATTCTAACCACAGAGATTTGACTTACTCGTTGATTGTAGTAGCTTCTGAACTACACGCCCTTTTTAGGTTTGAGTGCAATATTATTAGGTATTTCTGCATGCCCATCTTCATTCGCATTAGGCATTAAGTTTGGAGTTTTTGTAAACCGTACATGGCAATAAATTTAGGGGTAATTAAAAAATAAAAGCGTTAACGATATGTTTTTTTTTTTGTAGGAAGTTTCTTGTGCTTTCAGAAGTCTAGGTGGTCGACATAGGAGTCATTTTGGTTGGTCACAACTATCTAACACAACTATCAGGCTTTCGGATATTAGGGGTTCGGAAAGGATGAGGGGCGGAGGGACGATTGGGCCTCCGGAAACCTCGCTCCAACGTCGAAACACAACGTTGTGGTTATTTCACGCTAGTTTTCTGTGAGGCCATGGTATCACTCCGGTTAAGCCAACCCATCCGTGACGAAGCATGATAGGCTCTCCCACACCTGAATTGCTTTTCTATTCTGGGCCTAGACTTATCTTTGTTACTGGCTAAAAAACACCCCGTTTCTTGTAGTGCTCCAAGCTGGGACGCCTATCAATCGAAGCCTATATAGCCGCCAAATTACAATTTACATCAGTGAAATAATTGTCACTGTTATCGATAGTATTTATATTATAGTCATAGCGTTGATTAAGTCTTTTTATCCGTTTCTCTCATGGAGAAGAACTAAGCACTAATCAACTAATTACCACACATGCATTGCGCGTAAATATGTACTTGTAAGTCCAGGTTTGAACCTTCCTTAATCGTATATTACAGGTATCTAGTCTAAATAATCTTAGAAAGTTTATTTAACTCCTAAGAAGGCTCATTTTTTCTTACCATTTTTCGAACAGGTAAAAGTGAATAACTATTACGGGGAATGAACTAGAAAATATGTGATACCTAGATTATGAAATAAAAATGAAAAATTAAGGGTTGATAAAAAAATGAAATTAGCATTAAATTAAAATGTATATAAATATCTATACGTGTTTGTCCGCGATGGACTTCTAAACTTCAAACTTTCTCTTCTTCGGTTTTAGCCTCTGCTCGGTTCCACTTAATCGTAGCGTGATATTCTATAGCCTATAGCACTCAAGAATATTGTAGCTATCTATCAGTGAGAGAATTTTGGCAATCCGACTAGCGGCTCCAAAGATTACCCCCTACACACAAACTCACAATAATACAAACTTACAAGTTTTGCCACTATAAAATATTAGTACTTACATGTTCGGAAGTGGACACCTTAACGTCCAGCCCACCACGACACAGACGTTAAGTCCACAGAAAACATTAACAAGTATTTACTGATAAATGTGTCGCATATATTAGTTTTTGAAGTAAACGCAGTGCGTATCCACTCTATATTTAAAATGTCATTACTCAAGGAAATCCTTTAAACTAATGATATGCAATAAAGCAAATATTTATCATTCGCAAGTAACGCCCGGTTGTTTTACACAATTTATTTGGCATTACCGTCCGTGGTTGCCTCTGAGAGTAATGACGAGATTATTGAAATAAAAATTGATGGTGTTTTGTTTTTGTTGTTCGGCAAAGGAATCTTGTGCCTTCACAAAATTGATTCGTTGAAGGTCTAGAAGTATGCTGTCACAGGCTGGTTATAGGGTGATGAATTTGCCCAATGAATATCGTGTTTAGAAAATAATATAGGAAATAAAAATTCGTCGGAGATCAATCACAGGCGACAAAACACCTCGACACAGGTGACAAATCAATGCTCTTGACAACTATGAAGTTCTCTTCAAACACACGGTTGATAAGTATTCTCAGCTGATGTAACTTACGAAACTAACAATGACATTCCAAATATATTTTTTTGTGGGAGAGCCATGCTTCGGTACGCCTGGGTCTGCTCGACCGCCGCCTCACAGAATACGACACTAAGAAACCACAGCGTTGTGTTTCGCCGAGTGGGTAAGGTTACCGGAGTCCCAATCACTCCGCAATCCCCAAATCTCCAAAGCCCTAACCCACATAATGTCTATGGGCGGTGATTGCGATTGCCATCCCATCTATGTGATGGGATGGCAATCAAATATTATTTGTATACTAAATACAGTTAGACCTCAAAAATCTCCATAATCAACCCCGATATTACTTAAATCACACACAATTTGCACAAGGACATCTCCACATTATAATATCAGTAATTCATATAATTATAATTGAATGGACCATTACTTCATATTACTGGATCTCAATTATAAATGACGATTTGACGACCCTTCTCAAATTAGGGTCGATCATTATTTCGGCTCCTGGTATATTTAATTGGGTGGCAACCTTGAGTGAAATTTGCATTGGTTTCATTGTTTTAAATTGAACGATTGAGATTGAAGTTTTCTGTTTCTTTTTTTTTTTTAAACATTAGCCCACTTTTGTGTACTCCTATGTCGTGGGTGCGTTTACGAACATATACATTTCATACATCCATCAGACCTAAAACAACCATTTGTAGATCACACGAAGTGCTGTTCCGTTCGGGAATCGAAGCATCGACATGTCGCACAGCATTAGGTTGCCCGGCCACTGCGTTAGCAGTTATATTCATTCATTCTCGTTCTTTATGTTCATTTAGTGCCTAAGGATACGTCAGAATTATGTTTCTTGAATAAACAGCATCATATTTATAATAATATTCATTCTGTTCTAAATTGATACACATTTTAAAAGAACCTGAAAGACATTTTTAATGAAATTAATTCGCGATATTTTTTTTTATAGCATAGGGCTGTGAATGTGGGATCTGATTACTTAATTGTAAGCAACCAGCGTCGGTACATTATCCATCTACAATTTCTAAAAAAAAAAACGATTTTGGATGAACATAATTTCTTCGTTTACAAATTACTCTAAACTTTTACTGTTTGTTCGTGTTTTTAATTCATAATTTCCATTTTATTATTTCACTAGCATTTGCCTGCGACTTTGTTCACGTGGAATAGTGACTTCTTGCAGATTTTTAGTAAAAAAACTGTCCTATGTCCTTTCTCGAGTTGGAAACTAAGTCTGTACCAAATTTCACACAAATAGATTCAGTAGTTTAGGCGTGAAGAAAAGACAGACAGACAGACAGAGTTACTTTCGCATTTGTTTGGATTAGATTCTTCCACGTTTTTATTTCAATATTCAGTTACATCGCTTAATTTGCGATTAGCCATATTTAGGTTAGTTCCACTGATTACCTAGTTTTACTATTAGGAATACAAAAACAATGTCATACTACATATATAGATAATTGGTAATGAGATTTTTTATTACGAAACTTACTGTAACCTTTGATAAAAACTTACTATAGGTAAGTACCTATACAATACATGTATGCTGCACTCCAAGACTGGATTCAATAACTTGCAACATTGTAACATTATCCTGATTCCAACGTACATTATGTTTGTAGGAAAAGAAAGAGCAGTTCAAGGCAAAAAATTAATACGGTTCACTTACAAAAAAAACAGAGATACGTGTTTTCATTACACTACCAATATTTTTGTCAGTTTCTTTAAACGGACACTATATTTTCTTTCTTTTTTTCTGATATACATATTGTATAGTACAAGAGAAACTGTTGCAAAACTATTCGTTTTCTAATCTTTATTTATTCTTCTGTGTGGTGGTACTCTCGAAAAATAAGTCCAAAATCGCTTGCAAAGCAATGATGCTCATGATTACCCAATGAACAAAATATTTCCATATTTAAACAAAAGTAATACAGCGAAAAATAAGATTCAAAAACACATTTATCTAGAGTAAAATAGAATAATAGAAAAAATTCAAATCCAAAATTCAAAAGTCACAACGCACACCGTTCGAAACGGTATCAGAATGGATCGTGCGCATCTGAATTGAAATAAATGTATGTATCTCCTATGACATCAATGGCATGTGTTTATGTAAATTTTTCATACATTTACACCTATTATACTGTATGTGTATGTATTCGGAATGCAGAATGACGTGTTCCATTAATTTTGATTGTATACTCACTAAATGTATTGCTGTCTATTTGACAGAGGGGTTGGCTAAGGTGCATGCAGACGGCGGGATAAAATTTTGGAATTTTTTCACTTCTGCTACCATCTCACATGTGCCTGAAAAGCCGACTAACTTGAATAACATGTAAGTTTGAATCGCAGGAGGGTTTACCAGCCACGAAGGTTTCGGGTATCTGTTTCGAATCTAGAACCGAATCTGGTTTCGAAAAAGAACCTGAACGCTTTCAAAACAAAAATGCCTTACAGGTGGTCCGTTGAACATATGTTTCAAGTGTAGGAGAGCCATGCTTCGGCACGAATGGGTTGGCTTGACAGGAGTGATACCACGGCCTCCCAGAATACCAACCAGCATGAAACAACCACAACGTTATGTTTTGCCGTGCGAGTAGGGTTACCGGAGGCCCAACCCTTCCCCTCCCCCGATCCCTCCCCAATCCCTAACTCACCAAAACCCTAATCCCTAAAAAGTTGGCAACGCACTCGTAACTCGTCTGTTGCGAGTGTCCATGGGCGGCGCTAATTGCTTACCATCAGGTAATCCGTCTGCTCGTTGGCTGACCTATTACATAAAAAAATACATTGGAGTGAATCGGCCGTCCCAAACAGAGTGATACCATAACCTCAATTAATTACATATTTCGCCGTGTGTGTGAAACCCAATCCCTTCGTTCTCTCTCGCCAATCGCCAATGCATAAATCGCCAAAACCCTCATCTCCAAAATGCCGACAAATCACTTGCAACTGCTCTGGTAGTTGATAACTTGCCACCAGTAATCCTTCAACTCGTTTGCCGGTACATCACATAAAAAAATCTTACAAAATCTTATCATTATAGCATCTTAGTTTAACCTTAATACAGGAACACACACATTCAGAATATCACAAACGTAATGCCGCTTATTTTAAAACGATTCCGAAATCTGTACCTAATATAAAATACAGGATTCACCTGCCAATAACATTTCTTTGTCCAGTAGACGTTGCACGGAAAAAGTACAATTTACATCAGTTCATCGAATCGAAGATATAGGAATACCAGCTGAAGACATCAATGGAAAAACTAAATTTAAACAGATTGCAACCTTAATACAAAGTGATGAAGATACAACAAATTTTGATAAAAGCAAAGTTGATTTGCTAAAGCATAACATTGATGAATCTCCGGCCGTTTTAGGAACAGTCGAAACTGACATAAACATGAAGCAGAATTAACATTTCAAATAACAAGACATTGTTGTCAACGAAACATGAGAAAAACGATGGAATAAAATCAACCTGTTCCGACAAAAGTTGCATTTTGTATTCTTCAACGAAAAAATATTAGCCTTGTTTCAGATGAAAAACCGTTCAAAAATCGAAATGTGATACGATGTTTCCTTTTTTGTTTAATTTTGGGAGTTTAGCTGTTCATTTGTTAGTGTTGTTGCTCTTATAAGATTGCCAAGCTAAGAACTTGGGATTACTTTAGAATACAGCTAAATATATAACTAAAAAAATAAAACAATTATTTTGTTCTAGTGTAGCCTTAAGATATTGAAGAGTATGATGTGTAATGCTTTATTTTCACAAAGATAACAATGGTAACGTTAATATAAAAGTTATATATGTACCTAATATTATGTTTGAGTTCTTAAAATATATGTACGAAAAAGCTATTTTCAGTAACTAAATTGATTCTGTAATGACTAATTAACAATGCAACATAAGTTTCGACAATCAACCAAGGAAAAGTACAAAGGTCCTTGCATTTGTTGATGAAGGGCTAGAAGCTCGTGACTAGATGCATAATTATGTTTGTTGTTATTTGTGACACGTAATGCGACTGGTTTGAACATTGACAATGAGCTATGATGATACAATGCATCCATTATACACCATCATCACGTTTGCGAAGACAAAAAATATTTTATATCCCAATAATTTATTGCTGAACGCCTGGGTGTAACTTTATTGTTGAACGCAATATCCTAAGAATGAAAATAATATAAAATTATAATACAGCAATATTTCAGTGATAATATGTATTTCTACTTGAAACCTAAGTATCTTGTCGGTATCATTGGCCTATTGAATTCGAATCAACACGTGTATGCAATTCATTATTATACATCACATTATTCAAAACTTTTTTTGATATTTTTATTTCAATAATTTAAAGTATTATGTGTGTGGTCCGAGATTCTGCCTAGAGGGAAACTTTTCACATATTTGGTAAGAGAGTATATTATCTTTTAATAGAACATTTAATTTAAAAAGAAATTAACTCCGGATAATTTAAAACGAATCGTTTTTATGTATTTGTAATCATTTATTTGATTTATAAGAATAATGTTTATGCATGAACCTATCGAAGGCTTCGTTGACAACTGATAGAGCCGGTGATCTTTACACAGATACTGAATGACTTGTATCTAAAATTGCAATGATCTCATTTGGTTTTCTAATTTCCTCTCTTGACACCTGTATTCAGATTTTGCTTCCACATTACAAGAACGGTGTCGGTCTTCGCGTAAAGTTTACTTTGCATGAGATATTAATTTGACATTTCCTTTGACTATTCTAATAGGTTACCTGTGGTTTTGATTTATCAGGTGGCAACGTCTTTTGTTCTGAATCTTTTGGAGTTCATAAACTTTGAAATTTGTGGCGTAATGGGGTAAAATATTCTTGAAGATAATTTTATTTTGTGGGTCTTTTAGAAGTAATGAAAAACACACAATGCGTTTGTCTTGAAATTAATTCATCTAATTTATGGTAAAATTATTTCTGTCTTGCTCTTTTTATTTATTATTTTTATCGGTTTTCTCTGTATATTCACATAGCGTATACCACAAGACTCACCCCGATCTAACTTATAAGGAATAATGTTATTATTGGCTTGATTGTAAAAATCTATTCTGGGGAAATATATTTTACACTAACATTAATATTTTAGTCAAAATCGTTTATGCTAGATAAAGGATTTCAACTTTAACAAAAACGTTGAGTTTCGCCGTGTGAGTGAAGTTACCGGAGGCCCAATCCTTCCCCTTCCCGGACCCTCCCCCAATCCCTAAATCACCAAATCCCTAATCCCTAAAAGGTCGGCAACGCACTCGTACTCGGGCGGCGTTGATTGCTTACCATCAGGTAATCCGTCAGCTCGTTTGCCGATTTATTACATAAAAAAAACTGGTCACAAGTCCTCGCTGATGACCGTAATACATAAAATGCAATCGCTTTTAGTTTACCTACCAAACGCGGAGGTTTTGGCAAACATTTTTTTTTGTGATGTTCGGCCGGAGCTGCAAGAGCAATAATGTACCAAGATTACGGCTTGGGGCAGGAAAAAGAGGTTTTTAGTCAATAAGAGTCTGACACTATCTCACCCCATCCAGGTTGGAAGAAGACTTTTAATGATTTCCCCGCTCCCCCTACTACTACTAGTGTAAATAAGAAATCTAATCAGTGTTTGTCACGATGCACATTTGACATTGTCCTAATTGTGCAGCCTTATCCGTGACATTGTAACACATTCGTAAGTAGCTAACTACTCATCTTCGCTGTTATCATTATCGTTGCCTAGAAACTGATCCATTTACCCACATTAGTTTGTACTGCATCTTTATTGTAGTGGTAATTACAGTTACCAAGGAATGCTCTTTATGTTTATGTTGCTTAAATGCCGAATGTTGATTCTATTTTAAATATTTGATTAGACTTCTAATAATTCATAATCTTTAAGGAGACCTCTGTAAAGGCCTTCAAGATCCTTATTGGCCTCTTTTTCTATGATCATCATGTTGATTGCCATAACTCCACAAAAAATGTATGACATAAATAATAAATGATTCATTTAATTAAACAAAATAAAATCAAATGTATTTGAAGTTATAAGCACATGTCACTTACGATGCACATTTGGCATTGTCCTAATTGTGGCACAGCCATGACATTGTAACACATTCGGAAATTACTTATAAGTAAAATATTCACGGCGCGCATCGCCTTGGCGCATCAGTATTGCATAACTATGTGTGCATCCTGACATTGTGCGGATGCAGGATTTATTAGAAAAGAGTGAGCTGTACCAGATTTGCACCACTATCCTTACAAATCACAAAACTGTTAATTTGTGCAACATAACTTCTTTCTTATTCGTAAAAATTACTAATTCACTTATCCCTAGGGTTTTTTGATTAGGAACCGGCTTAACCGCCTTGATCTTGCGTTGTGTTTAGCCGTGTGATCAAAATTACTGGAGATCCAATCATCATCCATCTACCATCCTCAATCCTAAGGTATCCCTTGATTCTCAAATACCCAAACCCTCAAACGCCAATAATGCAATTGAAATATAGATATCTGTCCAGTTTTTCAGATGCTGTTTCATCACTACTATATTATGTAAGGATTACTATATGTATTGATCAGGTCATGGGCTCTCAATTTATTATCGTTTATGTACTGATACGACCTTTTATCTCTTTGACTAAAAGACGTGACATGAATGAAATATATTGTGGGATGCATTTTATTGAATTGTATTGAAACATTGTATAGCCTTAGTTAAAGCCAAGGTGCGGAGCCGTGGTGCAGAGCGAGAGTTACTGGGAAGCCGTCTCCTCTTTCTGTGAAGCAGTCATGCTCGCAAACCGCCGCGCACTGCGACCTAGCCCAGATTAGGAGAAGGAACGGGGAAGAGTGTCAGACTCTTACTGACTGAACCCGAGGGGGGGGAGGGGGTCAGTCAGTAAGAGTCTGACATCTCTCTCACCTTACCCTACGCGGGAGAAATCATTTGATGATTTTCCCCTGACAAAAAAACCCTCTTGTATTTTTTCCTGTATCGTATGGACGAATAGTCTGGACGTCTAAACAATAGACGATTTCACACCAGGAACAACAATTTGTGGATCACACAAGAGATCACATAAGAGTTGTTCCGCACGTTAATCGAACCAGCACCACGTTGCAGCCTTTACAAGTTTCACTGTGAAAGAGCCATGCTTGAGCCCAAATGGGCCAGCTTCGGCCTTTTAGTGTTGTGTTTCGCCATATAAGTGCGGTTAGCGGATACCCCATTTTCCTCGATCCGTACTCAATCCCCAAATCCTCCACAAATTCCTAACCAACAAAAGGCTCGTGTCGCTCTTATAACTCCTTCTATCGCGGGTGTCCATGAAGACGCCGATTCTTCTGCTCGTTAGTCATGATTGGAGAAACCTAACCTATAAGTTTGGTCTCTTTTCTTTAAAAAGTTTATAGATTTTCATTTATTCTTATCAAGAAGTCCTTCATTCGTTTGTTTTGCTTAACACACAATGCAATATAACTCATGACCGTACAAAGTCATACCAATCATAAAACTCTCAATTTTGGTGTAAATATTTCAAGGTTTATTTTATTTCCTTCATTGGAGGATTAACCTAATTCTTTTTGTTAAATTCTGTACGGCAATGATACCGTAAACAAAATTTACGAGTTTCTGAACTAAATATGGTTGATAAGGTTATTTATTTATAACCTTTTTGTTTAGCAATAAACTCACTTCAAGTGTATGAATTTTATTTTACTTTACAAATGGAATCATTATTACATTCATTGCGTTGTTTATTTTTTTCTTCTCATAAACACTGTTTGGCTTATTTTTAGCTCTTGTTATGAAATTCTGTTTATTGTTTGGCAGCGTAATTTTTATTGAATGGCATTTCATTACTCTATTGTAAATTAAATTATCTTCTAAATTGTAATTTTCGTGATTGCAAATTTTTATACCTAGAACAAAACAATACGTCATATTCGAGTTTGTTAATAAAGGCAATTAACATTTTTGCACTTTTTATTTGAAAGGAATTTTTACCAAAAAGAAAATTGTCAAGGAACAATATTAATAATTATTTATCATTTCACCGTTTAACTGAACTTTGATTTAGACATGGATTTTCCTTAACGACTTCCACATCTGACAATCGAATGACCTGCAACAGTTACGAGGCTTATCATCATCATCACGATATCATCATATCATCAGATGTGCACGAATGGGCCAGCTCAACTATAGTGGTACCACGGCCGGCCACAGAAAACCAGCGTAAAACAACTACAACGTTGTGTTCCGCCGTGTAAGTAAGTATGACTGAAAGCTTTCCCAAAAACGTTTGGTATACAATATGCCATTGATGCTACGCTTCTCAATCTCAAAACTTTTATTACTTACTGGTCAAATGAATAACTATACCAGCCATACCTCTTTAAGTCCACACCGTGATGCTACTCTGAGTTCAATGCGGGCGCGGCCAGACTACCAACTAGACGCTTCACCTTCAAACGACCTCACCTCTTTATCACCCACATAACAAACGAATCTTTTCCGCAAATGCAGTTCCGACTTTGACAAGACTATTTTTAGTAGAAGGACAAAGTGATAAAGAACAATTTTTGGTCATTTGTTTTGAGCTTCTTCCGTTTCTGAAAAGGAAAGGGATAGTTGCAGGATTTTTTTTGCTGGTTTATACTCATCAAATGATATCTTCTAGTTTGTGTGGGGTCAGACTCTTACATACTGACTAAAAACCACCCTGCTCCTTCTCCTTCTTCTATGGGCTCCGGTACATCATTGCTTGCACCTACTACCCCATTTTTTATACTTGTTTTTTCTTTCGTAAGGACTTTTTCTATTTCTGGTTTGTGTATAAAATTCAATAGTTTTCCAAGTTCTTTTCCCCAACAATTATTTATTTGTGTTTTTGGTTTTATATTTTAATATTCAAATTCAAATAGTGATCGTCAAATATAGCAATATTATTTCTCCTACACACCAACCTTCGCGATACAATTCACGGAGGCCAACGATCTACCTCCATTACTAATGGAAGTTTACCGGTAACTGATAACAGAATGTCAATGCGAATGATACATTTGATTCATTTAAATACAATGATTCATTAACATTTTAGTTTTACGAAAAATATTTTGTGATCTTTTCCTACAAGTTCAAGTGTGGTAATTGGGCCTTACTATTTTTATTATGAAACACACACATACACACAACAAGGACTTGAGAAAAGCTCTCACCTAATAATGTACCTATACATGTCACTCATATCATAACTAATGAAAAGTAGATTGTTTTGTGGGATATAAGATTTAAATGTGGGAGAGCCCTGTTTCGGCACTAATGGGTCGGCTCGAACGGAGTGATACCACGGCCTAACAGAAAACCGGTAAGGAAAATAACCAAAGCGTTGTGTTTCGCTGTGTAAGTGAGGTTACCGGAGGCCCAATCCCTAAATCTCCAAACCCTAATCCACAAAAGGTCGGCAACGAACTCGTAACTTCTCTGTTGTGGGTATCCATGACATGACAGGGAAAGAAGAAGAAAGAAGAAAGAAACACTTACATGATAGTTAAAGTAATCGGCGTCGCCTATGACCACCCACAACATCGAGGAGTCACAAGAGCGTAGTTAGCCTTTTCGCAAGGTATAAAGCGGGAAACTAGGAGACGCATCATCTTATGGTAATCAGCTTCACCTATGGATGACCATAACATCACAGAAGTTTAAATCGAGTTGCGGCCATTTTCGAAGTCGTTAGGGATTTGAAAGTTGAGGATTCAAATATTAGGGAAGGGTAGGAAAGCACTGATTCTTCTGTCACCTCACTCAAGCAATACACAACCACCACACAAGCTTTTGGGGGGAAAGGATTGGAGAAATTGGGGATAGGGGAGGAGGAGAAGGGCAAATGACAGGACGAGTAAATTACACTCACAATAGAAACACGCTGGTGTACTATAAGGCTGTAGAGTAACTCTAATAGAGACTGCCTATTCCAACTGAAGCATCACAGCTCTTAAACCTTCATAAATAATTTTGCCCATGTTTACATCAACTTAACTAAATGTCTATATTGTCATTAAGTACAGCTCGATAATGACACAAAATGTAATCAATCATTTGCTATTTAGCATAAAATGTGGAGCAAGATTCGTCCCACTTATTAATGTACTTGAACAACTGTATGTAATTAACAACTGTGATATTATGCTGATTATTGTCACAGGGACATCTTGTGTTACCTATAGGAATGCTTGTACTACGTTATTCTAGTCTAACTCGTCAGTCACGGGGTTAACTGGCTAGTAAAGGGTTGTCGATATTGTATTAAACTAGTAGTATTTATCTATTTGTGTCGTCAAATGAATTTTCCTGCCCTCTCACCTCACCCAGCTCCTGAGTGACTAAAACCACCCTGGTTTCTTCTTCAGCTCCGAGTCGGGATTGCAGTGCATTATCCCGTTTTTCACACGCCAGTTTTCTGTAAGACCATGTTTGTTTTTCGGTAAATTCGACCCATTCGTGCCAAAGTATGGTACTAAAAACCAATATTATTTTCTAGGTGTTTTTTATGTGGCCATGGACACTCGCAACGACAGAGTAGTTACGAGTGTGTCGCCGACCTTTTGGGGATTAGGGATTAGGAGATTTTAGGATTGAGTAGGGATTGGGGGACGGAAAGGATTGGGTCTCCGGTAACCTCACTCACACGGCAAAACACAACGCCGTGGTTGTTTCACGCCGGTTTTCTGTGAGGCCGTAGTATCACTCGGGTTGAGTCGACCCATTCGTGCCGAAGCATGGCTCTCCCACACTTAAGGGGACTCTCCCAAAGGTGCTAATAAAATTATAGATAACTATTAAAAATGAAAGTTTGGTCATATTAGGTATACTTCTTCAGAAGGGGAATTTTAATGCTATTCTTAGAATTATTAAAATAATGTCTATCAGTTAGTATCATTTTTTTTGTGGTGATTAAAATTGTTTTAGAAAAATCTTATTTTGTTACACCTATTGTTTTATTTTGAAGGTCTTCTTTTATTTTATTGCTTTAATGTCAACCAAATATTTTAAAACAAAAAATAAGGAAGGCACTGAGGTACAAAATATTCAAGAGTTACTTAACATGTTTTAACACGCTAAAAGGAAATAACAAACAAACTGACAAACGAATCAAATCACGTAATGTACAAGGAATATAATTTAAATTGCAAAACATCTTTATCATTGATTTCATTGTTTTAAATATTTCACGGTTCTAACAGAGTTCGTCATTAATTTTAACAGCTGAAATAAATAAATACGTAATTAGTTTGAAGGTGAGAAATGTATAAGAAAATAATACTGAAGTTTCTGAAAAGATTTACTTTGTATTTTTCATACATTTAATCAGAAATATAACCAACTCGGCTCCTTTACTTAGATCGTAGCATAATGTTTGGGATTTCATCAGAATCCAATTCGACCCAGTAGTGTCGGAGATTAGAGCGTGCAATCAAACAAACTCTACTGCTAAATATAAAATATTAGTATAGATTTTTATTTACCTTTTATTTTCAAATTTGGAACTGGACCTGGTGCTTAGCAATAAGTACTTATCATGGGACACATACCATAACTAATAAACAGTGAAATATTATGTGTAATATCCTTTAGGGGTCAGAATCCAATATTAATGAATATCAAAATCAATAATAAGTAAGAAATTAAAAATCAATTAATAAAAAAATAAATTTTGAATATTCTTAATTTTGAATAATTTATTTATTTTATTTTTCATTATCCAAAAAAATAAATAATCAATACATAATCTAAAATAATGTCATAAATAAACTATAATTACCTTTTATGACAATGCACATAATATAAATGCAAATATACGTGTACAAATATGTCGATAATGTCTATGGTTATCGTAACGATGTACGGTTCCGCGACTGTAATCGTTATCCGTCGAGGTTGCGGCGAACCTGACAATGAATTTGTAATAGTGATGTGCTTTGTGTCATATTATTTAGGTGTTATCGATTTTTTTCATATATTATTTTAATACTTTAATTATTAAAAAGTACAAGAATCTTCTTATCGAAATGAAAAAAAAATATCTGAAATTGAGTACTATATTTTAATTAATCATTGCATTGGAAAGTCAAAATAATTGTGTTTATGTGATTTTTATCTAGCTCGATTTTTGATTGAGTTTTAAGTCCTTGTTAGCTAGAAGGAAGGAGAAATGGATGTACGAATTTGAAACAACTATTTAAGTAAAAAAAAGCGGAAGTGTATATAAGTATAATTGATACCAAATATACAGATTCATAACAAATATCTGATAAATAGTGAACATTTACTGAGTAGGCTTCTGCAAAGCCCATAAGAAAGTATCACCGAAAGCTCTATGTAATTAACCAGTTAGAAAAAAATACATATAAACTGTTAATATAAATAAAACATATCGAAATAAAAAGACGAACACACGCACATCACTACAAATCATAGGGGTCAGGCCTTCAAACATGCGAAGGAGGGCCGACACAAATCATAGAGGAGTTAAATATCCTTAAGTTAATCGTCAAACACGTTGTGAGTGCACGCACTTTGACACGTAAACCTATATTTATTTTATCGATATATATAAAGTGATGTCCTAGACCTATATTCGACAGATATATACCAGTGTTATATCTGAAAAATCATCAGATAATTGTTTGTTTTTGACAAAATGTGTCGTGTGCCTTTTTTCGTGTTTGTGTTTTTTATTTTTTGTGTAAATTATGGATTTTGTTTTATTAACTGTGAGTATTTATTTACTACTTATATAAATAATTTATTGAAAAATAAATTGATAAAATCTATTGTTATTAAAAAATGACGATCAAAATTGTTTTTGCAGCTTTTTTAAGTTAATAATGCTTAGGTACTATTTATTTATTAATAATACATTTTTGATATATGATTAATTAAGCAAAACAAAACCAGATATTAATAATTCATTCATAATAATTATAATAATTTATAGATAGATATCTACTTCCGTGAATTTAACTATTTCCGTTGAAGAGCTTAAACAAAATTGAAATGCAGCTAATACAATTTAATTTAAATTATTTGAAATAAATTAGCATACACAAATAAGATTCAACTAATATTAACAAATACTCGAATAAAATTATTTATTATAAAACAAACAAATCTATCAAAAACTATTAAAAAAAGATAAAAGAATTAAAAGTGACAATAACATTTAAAATAAATTCTGCAAAAATATTAACACAATTATATAAATGAACGAAATTAAAATGTAAAATTTTCAATATCAACCTTGACTGACATTAATCACAACAAAATTCGACCGTGACCGAGGCTCTGACCCACAGACCTGCAATCTATATATAGCCTGGCAAATTATGTAGCCTATTATGAAATAAAAGGCTATATTTAGCCGGGACAATAAAATTATCAAGGAAACTTATGAATCACCTTTGACTGAAGCGGTTTATTATAATGATAGGAAATATTTTTCGTGGTCATTGGCAATATTTTTGGATGTCCATTCATATATTAACGATTTGAAAAATTTGAACATCGATTATCGCCATTTAAGAATAACAATTTATTTTACCGCTACGTGGTTTTTAATCGATCAATCCTAATAAACATCGTATAATTAACAATTGCAGATTTGCAATTATTTATTTTTTTAATAAATCGTTGGCATTTATGCACGAATGAGAACTAACAAACATGTCGTACAAATTCTATACTACAACTTTAAACTACAGATAACAATATTAATGTAATTCATTAATAACTGATGAAAGTCTTATAAGTTCTAATTCCAAAGATAGAATTTAGCTAAAATAATATTAATTTATCAGTTATCTCTACTGATATGAATGTGGTGTTTTTTTATTTACTAGGACCACTTTCAATGCTTGCGAGCTTTCCCCCGCGGCATCGTCCGCGTTATATTTTGATAAATAGCTTATATATTAATTCAGGGAATAGCTTATATATCACCTATCGACATACTAAACTTCAACCAAATTGTTCCAGCCGCTTTTATGAAATATACATTTTAGAAGGATTTTCTTCAAAAATTAATATTCTCATTTCATCGCACAGTGGCGGACGTAGAATGTGGTATCGACGTGGCCCGCAGTGCCCGTATAGTTGGTGGGGTGGACAGTCTTCCTGCGGAGTTTCCCTGGGCTGCCAGCGTGTGGAGGCAGGGTGCTCATCAATGTGGAGCCACTGTGCTGAATGATCGGTGGCTGCTGACCGCTGGACATTGTGTTTGCAGGTTTGAACGATTTTATTTGGTATAATCTTCAAGTCTAATTTAAGAAGATTTGTATTATGTTTGTGTCGTCTGGTTTGACAGTTAATGATAATAATTTAGGTATTTTCAACCAAGGGTTTTTTTGAGGAGGGCACCTAAGTCCTCCTATGTTTTCTCTGGGCAAGTTTGAGGCGACAGGAAGTATCAGACTTTTACCAACTAAATACCAGCATGTCTCTTGAGCTGCTCCAGGAGACTGCTGTAGTTTGGTGCGCTTGCTTTAGATTCTTATAATAGTAATGGATTTTTTTACATAGCGAATAAACGATTTTCCAATTTTTCTTAAATTGACAAAATGGCAATTTTCTGCCTTAGCTTCCCTTTACCATATTATCATAGTAAACTGATAACAGATACACATAATCACAAATATAAAATTCTTTTTTAGTGTCTTCGACGAGTTTTACAAATCAAAACAGCTTTCGGTTGTAGTTGGTTACACCGATATCTCAGTCAAGGATGAAAATCAACCGGTTGCTAGAATCATACCTCACCCGGATTATAGGTAAGCTCTCTTCATTCACTGCTTTATAGACCGAATTATGGAATCAATAAGCGCGATTATACTAAATTGAATTTTCGATTCTGATGCATAAAGTTTTATTACCTTTCTCGGCTTTTAAATTCTTCGTGATAACATCATATGTAGTTATGATTTCGGCTTAACATTCCATTTTAAATAAATTAAACAATAAATTCTAGAATTAATTTTGAAAAACCCAAGTACACAAGTATAATTTCTTAAAAGCGACAAAGTACACGAATGAGACAGTTTAAACCTTTTCAATAAGCAACGAGTTATTGCTCTTCTAGTGAAAGTCCTTGACAATCACTTCAACTTCATGAACTTACGTGTGTTTCACCCCGAAACTCTTTCAGTTGATTGTTCAAACTCATTAATTATCTTTCCATTTCAAAGATGACTATGACTTTTTATAATTAAAAACATGTTTGCAAGTAAGCATGAATTATTATTGTCTAAGTACCTGAATATCAGTTTCGAGTTGAGTTCATACTTTGACGTTCTTTTTATAAAACCCTTGATGCATTATCTAGTCGCGTCTTTTGTTAAATCACCGAATTGTTTTGCTTTTAATTATTTTTGATAAAAGACATTTATTTAAAATGTTTATTTACCATTATATTTTTTTTTATGAAAAAGAGAGTTTGAGTTCGAATAGTGATGCAATTCATATTTTAACGCTTATCATTGTTGTGCATTCGTAAAAAATGTTTATTTTTAATTAAATTTAGTTAACTTTTAGAAATAAAAATTGTAGTTAAGTAGACTTTGAAAAATTGCAGGTACAGATAGTATTTTTTGATTAGAAAAGTTGGTAAAAATATTCTTCCAAATTTTTTATCCAACTCTTTACTCATATCATGATCATAATAATATAAGTAACTACAATAATTTAATGGGACGAGTGACAGCGTTTTACATGTTATCTACTAACTTTTTTACATTATTTTACTTCAATCGCAGAATTCAACTTCAAATAAACACAAACAAAATTTTAAATATTTTTAGGTGCAACAGGAAGTCTAATGATGTAGCTCTTCTGAAGACAGCAAGACAGCTGCGCTGGTCAACTGGTCTCCAACCAGCCTGTCTACCTAACTCCCCAGCCCAGGACTTCAGTGGAACATCAGCTACTGTTGCTGGATGGGGCTTTACCAATGAGGATCGAGAGAAAGGTACGAGTGTTTAAAGAGGAATTCTCTTCTTTTCTCGTCTTTGGACTATTGGTAGATCTAACTAACTAGCATTGTATATTTTCTTATCAATAATGAACAGGTTTTCCTGGAGTATTCATTAGCTAAGATCTGAAAAAATATAAATATCGTTACTAATATTCAAGCTACCAAGGTACAGTCAGTAACAATCCTTCATTTAGGTACAGTCAGAAACACTCAAATGATAACATGCATTATTCAATTGCAAAGTTACTATGTATAAACAACTTGAATTGAGTATGGTAAAGTGATTAGATTATAACACATTATGAAGTTTCATGATAATTATAATACCTATCTCAAAGTATGTTGTTGAAGGCCTTTTAATAAATGCTCAGACAAGTACTGATAGATGCACTACTACTATCGTTATTGTTATCTAAACTAAAAAAAATTGTTACATTTAATTTTGAAACATTTCCAACATAACATCCATGACCACGGAATTAGAATTAGGAGAGCCACGCCTCTGCATTTGTCTTGGCTAGACCTAAGTGATTCTACGCCCCACAGAAACTAGCGTGGAACAATGCTTGCGTTCTGTTCCGTCGTGTGAATGAGGTTACCAGAAGCCGACTCTTTTCCCTCCACTTCTAAAACCTCAAATTTCTTAATTCACCCACATATGTCTGCAACACAATATACTTATGGTGTTGTGATCAGGTGTTACGCCTGCTCGAAAGCATTTAAAGGCTCGGTTTGTCGCTAATACGAAGTTCTTCTTTTTCAAGGTGCAAGACCCAACATCTTACAGAAGACAGAAGTAACAGTGGTTACCAATGATGAGTGCAATAGCTGGTACAGATCGCAAGGTAGCAAGATCAAGGTCATACCCACCCAAATGTGTGCTGGACATGAAATTGGGGGTCGTGATTCTTGCTGGGTGAGTATATTGGGGTATCACACAAGTTACATGCATTATAGAGATATGTAAACCGTGTCAAAAGACGAATATAATTACGAGAAATTGGCTTTTTATATTTAAACGTGAATATAATGATCAAAAACGAAACTTAAGGAAACTGGTCGGTATGTAGACTAACTGAATCTTCTGAAATAATCAAGTCACTTTGTCCAATGGGATTAAACCATAAAACTTATACTTAGCAGTATTGCTCATTGCTAAAGATGTATTATTGTAACATAAATTTATATAAACTTTAGCTTTATAAAAATGAATGCGCTTAATATGTTTGTCGAGGTTGCAAGTCAAACGCAAAAACTCACCACGACCCAGCTCGATGTAAGAGTAGATCAGTACGATTGTGTCGCTCCCTCTCACTTCATCAAGGGATAGAAAATATTTTTGGTCTCAAAAAAAAAAATGAACAAATTAACTGCTTTGAATTCACAGGCTGACAGCGGTGGCCCACTCATGGTCAGGGATGATAGTGATAGACGTCACGTGATGGTGGTAGGAGTAGTTTCTACTGGCAGTGGATGTGCTAGACCTAGGATGCCTGGAGTATACACCAGAATATCGAGGTACACAGACTGGATAGTACAAAGTATCAACGGAGATAAAGCTAGAAGTGGGTTGAATTGGTACCCGAATTTCAGCAGCTTTTTCGGACGAAGATGATTTTGAAAATAGAGAAGGTATTAATGGTAATGAATCAAGAAGGGCGTTTGAAGAGTTTTCGAGACGAGGACTAGAACAAATATAAAGTAATTCACAAACGGATAACCTTAAGACATTCAAGATAGTGCCAAGTGCCTAAGGTTACAATACTGTTTGTAGTGATTATTAGCTAAATCATGTTAAAGTTAATATTTTTTTCACAACT
Organism: Spodoptera exigua; assembly: GCA_902829305.4. Taxonomy (NCBI): domain Eukaryota; kingdom Metazoa; phylum Arthropoda; class Insecta; order Lepidoptera; family Noctuidae; genus Spodoptera; species Spodoptera exigua. The sequence goes on along the minus strand of LR824620.2, from coordinate 10,953,882 downwards.
ACTTTTATTGTATACAGAGAGATTTTCAATGAAACGTATAAATAATTGTTCATAAAAATTTAATTAATTTTGTGTAAGTTGGCCCGTACATAAAAAATAGTTAACGAAAGAACATGTTGTAATGAAAATTCTTTCAAATGTAATAGTTTCGTAGATAAACAATGTGCTGAGAGCAAATATAATTGGAAAATGTACAAATAAGAAAAAGCAACCAAATAGCTAATACACTTTTAAAAATAAAATTTAACTCGCTTTATTACAACTTTTTAGTAATTGTATGATATAGAAGTAAGTAGGTCAAAGCAAACTTTATTTTTATATAAAAACTAATAGCATCAAGTTCGATGCACACTAACATCAAAGAAACAACTGTGATATAGTTTAAGATAGAATTTACAAGATACCAAATAAACACGTACCTAAACTATTATTTTCTTTTGCTTACAAAACTTATCAAATTCCCTTTTACTTTCATCTAATACAGATTGTAGTCTTTTACCAGAAACTTCTTCCAAATCATCTTTAACTGACTTTAACGCATCTTCTATAGCCGATTTAGCTTCAGTAAGCAATGGCTTGATTTCTTCTGCCTTTGCAACAGCTATATTTTTGCACTTCAGAAGTAAAGCTGAATGTAGTTCATGTTGCAAAACAGTATTGTACAAACTCAATCTCGCATTACCTGGATCCAAAGCCTTTGTAATAGAAATGAGTTCTCTGCACATTTTTATTTTCTTATCTAGAATATCCATTGACGTATATCCTTGTTCCCTACCATATAATTGTACTAAAGAATGCTTCAACGAGTACATGTAGTAATGATTTGGATGTAGAAACATCGCTAGTCTACACAGTAAATTCTCTAATATGGTCACGGAACCGTCCATCATCAGAACTGCTTCCACATCTTCTCCCATTTGTGACATGATCATGTTTACTTGAGAACTGCTTACTCTTACTGGACATTTATTGCAAACCCAATCAGTTTCATCATCCAAAGGATCTTCAGGTAAATGAATACCATCACAAGGTTTGTTTTCATCACCTAAACATTTCATAGCACTTAGATATGTACCAAGTTCAGTGGGGTCACTACATCTTGGGCATTTGCAAGCGAAATATTTCGAGTCTTTCAAATGTTGTCTCCTGGCTTGAGTTCCCCATAATGCGTGACTGTACATAGTTGCAATGTGATTGTCTTTCATTATAGGAACGACGGCTTTAATTGTTATTTCGTACAGGTCGTTCTTATCTTTAGGATTAAATGCAAAAGATGTATGCTTCGTGTTCGGCATACAACTGTGTTCCATCTTACAAGTTATAGCGTACAAAGCGCTGAGTTCAGTTCCTTGCGGTAGACGAATCTCCAGAGCATTCGTGTCGATGATTCCACAAATTCTATGAAGTAATTCCGAAGTTATTTCGTAAGTTTTTCTTAATTTTTCATCCATCTTGTTTATGAAGTTGTTAATTAGATATTCGACGATGAATTCGTTGGCCTCCCTGGAATTACAAAGAGGGAATTAGTTTTATGATGCTATAAAGACTTAATTTCAAATTGGAATATTCTATCCGTTGACTTAATTACTTACAAAGTTTGGGTATTCAGTAGTAATTTTTTGAATCGAGGTTTTGTTTTCCTACGCTCTTTTGATGGTTGAATCGTCTGTCATATTGTTGTTAAAGAACAACTTATAGCATTCATGAACCCCTTACAAAAGATTCTTTGAATGAGATATTAAATGAGAATAATATCGTTTTTGTTTTTTTTTTAATGAAAATATATTTTTACCCATGACTTGATTTTAAATAAGAAACAAAATATATATCATAGCAATGAGATACCAAATATAATTGAAATCTATTTAGGCTCTTTCAATCAATTCTTCAATTCTTTTAAAAATACGTTTTCCTCTTTTCGTTTGATAGTAGCCATTCGAAGTGTAAACAGCTTTTTGAAACAGACGATGATTAAACTTCCTGTTAAATAAATAAAAGAATTCCCATTTAGACTGTTCAGAAAATTGGTTCGATGCTTATTATTTTCGTTTCTTAAATTTCATTAATTTTCAGGTGTTAATAAATTTTTTTATTTTTTTTTTTATTTTTTCATCTGTTGTTTTTGGTAACCGCTGCAGGTGCAGCCTTATGGACTCCCATACCTTCAGGAAATTTCCAACGTTTTCGGGGTTAGGGATTTTAGTATTGGCAGATTTGATTATGGGTACGGAGCGAACGGTAGTAATCCCGGAAGCTTCACTAGCACTCAAAATCGACTTATCAAATTTTCAATTGTTATTTACCTCATAATGTTATCAATGGTGCGCAAAAAATAAAAGTATCCTAATCCTTATAGTAGCTACTCTTTTTATTCACATCACAAAAATAATTCTCATAAAATGTCTTGTTTGCTACATTTCTGAAAGCAATGACCTATTCCTTTAGTTAGTATTTATTGGCTACAAAACAAATGAATGAAGGGATTTATAGAGATCCCAGCAAAATGGACATTTCCGCGACCCGTTAATTTTCAACAGGAGAAAATGGGGAACGTGTTCCCTTTTTTGATTCTATTTGAAACCTTCAAAACGTTTAATGTTTGGGACAAATAGGAAAGGGATTGATAGAGTGTATTTTTTTTATATATTATTGTATCTCGTTTTGCTCATTTACAGAATATTTTTGAAAAACTGCCTTGGTTGGTTTGGGTTTGCTAGAACCACAAAATTGCTTAGCAAGTAAGGTACATAGGAGTTCAGCAAATAATAAATATAAAAATGTTTTTATCTTTTTAATTTTTCACTTTACAACCCGCCCGCCACCTTCACTCCATGCTTACGTATGAGGAGCCAGATACGAAACCTAACAAATGGATACCGATGTGACTTGTTCAGAGTCATAAATGTACCTTCTAAGTTTATCTAAACACACACACTACGGTGAAGGAAAACGACTACTCTGTTGTAAGGAAATCTGGACTTATAATTTCTAATTAATGCCGAATGCCGAAACATCCTCCGTGTGATAAGAAGCCTTACAATGGACAGTTAAAGATACCCTATATACAAATGTACGTAGGGTGATGATATGATCTGAATTTTTGAATTAACCCAGCATAATATAACTAGCGCAAAATACTCGAAATCACTATAAAACATTCACAATGTACAAAGGCCTCTGTCTACCATATCTTATGACCTTATATAAATACATACTCATAGGTATCGTTTCCAGGTGTTCGGCACTCCATGTGTGACTGCAAGTCCAGCAGTTGCTTCCAACCTTCAGGATCTGTCTTCTGGAGTAAGGCACATCTTAATGGCATTAGGGCATCATGTCTGAAAGGAAAAGGTTTTTTGATATCGTTATTTTGAAATTAAATCTCATACACCGCTAATTATGGCATGAACTGGATCGTCGGCCATATTTTCAAACTTATACGATCTTTAAAGTTCATATAAAGTGCGGACTTCTATTTAAAAGGCTGGTTTCCATGGGTGGCGATCATCGCTTACCATCAGACGATTCACTTGTTCGTTTGCCTCCTTTCTATGTAAGGAAACATTGTTCGACAATCACGCGAAAACTGTTTAATATTGTTTATTGGCTTTGTAAGCCCTTAATTTCCTTTAACATCATAATTACTATCAACGGTACCTAACATAATGCTTCTTTCCAAACAGCGGTATTTCTATAAAGGTTTTTTTTTTATTTCAATTTTATTTTAACAACCATTTGTTAATTTCGGTCAGTATTATTGAAGAAAGATTTTTGTCGAGCAAAAAGGATGGAAGGGTTTTTAATTTACTGTCTAGACAGATAAGTAAGCGGAGAAAAGATCTTAGTAACAGTTACTATACTTAATTATTTTTCTTTGATTGTGCCTAGAGATAGTTAAAAGCCTACTTTAATATAGCAAAATGTCTTTAGAATTCATAAAAGAAATCTAGTAATGGAAATACGAGAAAGCCTGATTCTGTCTTTATTTTAGTTGGTAACTGAAGAGCTTTTAATAGTATTGTAATATCCAATCTTTGTCTGAGAGCTATGTTCACCATCTTGAGTGAGTGACTTGGTTGTATCCGATCCAGCCTGATCCAATGTGCACACAATTTTCCAGCCAAAGTCAAAAGTCAAAGTCAATCAGTCAAAATCATTTATTATAATTAGACGTTGACGTTCAAAAGTTCCTAAACTTTTGAACTTCAAGCGAAAAAAGGAAAAAGTATTTCAAGGGAATTTAACTTTAAGCGTATCAGTCTGTCCGTCTGTTCTCTAGTGAAGCTATTTGCTCGTTCCAAAGTGTAGATTCCTATGGAGAAGAACGAGCAAGAAACTCCATAGTTACTCGCCGAAGTCCATACCCTACAGCTCTCAGCAATGCAGTAATTTAGTTTAAGTAGATTTCGCGTCCGAACTGTAGTCATATATTCATCACTGAGAGATTGGCGCTATGCATAATATTATTCTTATAACTTCACATTTTATTAAACAACACCGAACCTTTTATTGAAAATCAAATCTCTCCGTACAAATTATTGCTACTTATTTCGATTTATCTATAGGTACTTTTAGAAGACAAAATACTTGGTGATTTTTATGTGCTCTGAAATTAGTCTACAGAAATAATTGAAAGTTATTTTCACCATTGAAAGACTACTTTTTAGGGAGAACTGCTACCTAAAAGGTAGTCTCATGATATTTTTATCCTGATATTCCTAATCCAAAATTTTACGAGAGAAAAATCTACTTATTTCTAAATGCCTAGTTAGGGTCTCCGTTTGAATATAAATTGAACAGTTTTGAATATCAGTAACCGCGTTTAATAAAACTTCTGCAATAACCTGTAATAATCAGCCATGTTTTTCAAAACACATTCGGGTCTTAAGCTGAGGATTTCACATTCAGCTCCATGGTGTCTTGGATCCTTGAGTCCTGGGCAGTTTCCCGAACAGACGGGCCAACCGCACCTGCAAATGGTAATTTAAATTGGGAAATAATTACTTAAATAACTTTAGCTTTTTTTAAAATTGTAGAAGAATAACTTTTATGCTTTCTAAGGGCTAAGAAGCAATAATTTTATTCAACACGAGGGCACGCCTCTCTTCGGCACGAATGGGTTGGCTTAACCAGATTAATACTATAGCCTCACAGAAAACTAGCGAGAAACAACCACAGCATTGTGTTTCGCCAAGGCCTATTCTCTCCCCCTCCCCCATACCTTCTCAATCCTTAGATATCCAAAACCCTTATCCCTAAAAGGCCGACAACGCACTCGTAACTCCTTTGGTGTTGAGGGTGTCCATAGGGGGCGGTGATTACTTACCATCAGGTAATCCGTTTGCTCGCTTGCCGACCTACACCATAAATAAAAAAATAATTTTAAGGCCTGTTTACATTATACCATAAGTATCGTTTGGACTTTACGTTCTAGTCAATAATTGCTGTAACCTATCGTGTGCAACAGACAAGAAACTTGCATCGAGTAAATTGTGGTAGTCGAGAAATAGAACGTCTAAAAGTTATTTGGTCATTCGATGCTAGATCTCTTATAAATAGAGTCAACTCAGTAGTTCTCGTTACCGATTATAGTCAAATGTTTTAAATATTGCGTAATGATTGTAATATGGTAATCATTGTTTGTATTCTATTATTTTTGAGTTTCTAAGGACTGATATGAGATAGACCTGATATGATATAGATTAAGTGTGGGAGAGCCATGCTTCGGCACGAATGGGTCGGCTCGACCGGCCACGACCACGGCCTCACAGAAAACCGGCGTGAAACAAACACAGCGTTGTGTTTCGTCGTGTGAGTGAGGTTACCGGAACCCAATCCTTCTCCTTCCCCAATCCCTCCTCAATCCCTGAGTCTCCAAATCCCTAATCCTTAAAAGGTCGGCAACGCACTCGTAACTCCTTCGTTGCGGGTTTCCACGGGCGGCGCTGATTGCTTACCATCAGGTTATCCGTCTGCTCGTTTGCCCAACTATTACATAAAAAAAGACCTATGTATTGGGTTCCAATCACAGAACAGAAAATATATTCCGTGGTTCCAATGATCATGGAAAACGTTATGAAGACGTCAACAATAAACAACACCTTGAGCCAGCACGGTGATCGACGCTTAACACTTCTCCGAATGACAACAGGCCCTAAATTAGCTGTTAAAAAGTTTATTTCGTATCTCCACTAAATAGGTACTTACTTAGAACATCTTTCTCCTGATTCAGTAAAGACAGGTTTGTAACATCCAACACAAGGCATAGCTACTTCAGGGTCTAGCATGGCTTTAGGCCCAAACACTAAAGGTCTTTCTGTCAACACTACATCTCCTGGACAAAGGTCTCGAGAAGCCACTAGATGTCTTCCAACATCGTCATCTAAGGATTGCACCTGAAAAAAGAAACTGTATTCTCTCAACGGATAGGTTGAGTTGATTAAGTAAGAACTTACTTAATAGTTTAAAAAACCATTTTAAGTAGCTTATTGAATAAAATGATATTAATACAAATTCGAAACTACTGGCGCCATCTATGACTTCTAGTACGTAACTTTAGTAGTGACATCTATGAATAGCTCCAACAAGTTAAATTAAATGAACTCCGAGTGACAGGGAACAATTGGGAATGAGACGTTAAAAGTAAAAGGGGACACCGAATGAGGTCGCTATAGGTTTAATATATTTTTCTAGTTTACTCACCAGGTGATAAGCCAACACACCGCTACCGTTCTTATCTTCCATATTTCTGGAAAAAAATTATTAAAATTTTAATACATGATTCATCATTATAATTTGTTATAGCCTAATAGCGTATTAATAGTGAATGACTTTCAAAATTGCATTAGATCCACACAAAATATAAGAACCTGTTTATTGGACTACTTTGCGAAAGATTGGCTGGTAACTGAACCATATGGTTCAATTTTTTAACGCCTTCTTTTTACATAGGTGTCGTGAAAGCTTACAATAAGAAAACATATTTCATAAAACTAGATAAAAGTGACCTCTTATAAACCTGAGCGTTAAAGATGTGATCTCCAACCGTTGACATTCTGGCTAAAATCTCTCATAAAGGCACTTAGCCTATCAGTAAACAAATTTCACAATCGGCTGACAATTTTCTTTCATACAAACTGCTTCTGGCACTTCTCCAGATTGCACGACATCACTCAAGACGTCGTCTTAACTATACAGTAGATGTTCTGTTGCGCTCATTGCGTTGATATCGCCCAGTAATTCAGCACAAGCATCGGCTGTCATGTAAATCTATTTTGATTGTGCAAATAGAATTAATGTAGCATTTATTTGAGGTGTTGAATTGTCTTTTATATATTTGTTTGATATTTGATTATAATTGTTGACTTTTATAAATTGATTATGTATTAAATTGCCTTTTATATTGTGGTTTTATGTACGTCTGACACTGCTATTACCTACTCCTTCTAAATTGGTCCTCATTTGCTCGATTGTCAATCTAAGATTTAATTAGAATCAACATGTTTAGATTGCACTGAACTTTTGGTTGCTCGTCAAATCAATTTATTGCATTCTATTTTGAAAGTAAACTTTTCTTCTCTTAATAGTATTTGGTAGTTCGATATCAAGATACATCAGTTTAGATCTATTTCTTTAAAGTACAAATTACAGTTACCAAAAAGATAGGATAGTAAGAAAATAAAAACGACGATTGCCTACATTATATTTTTAGAACAAAATATTTCATACTTACATTTACGCGAGAGTTACAGTTACATACACTTAAAAGTATATTTATCACTATTGAAAACGAATAACTACAAACTTAACATTAGATTAGGTGTCAATTAAAAAAGCTGCACACGAGTATCTGTCACTCGCGGCTCGAAGGACTGAGTGGCTTTCAATCGAGTGACAATAAATAAATCGAACTGCAAGCTGAGAAACTAGTGTTGTTTCATATCATTGGGTTGTTTCAATACCCTACTAATACTTTCAGGGGAAATGGGATTATTTTTAACGAAGACTAAGGAAATGATTCAGATCCAAGTAATTCATTTGGATTGTAAAGGTCGGCTAACAACTAGACTTGATGGAAAGTAATGAGTGCCGTCCATGATAACCCGCAACGGTAAAGGAATTACAAGTGCATAGTCGGCATTTTGTTGGTTGTTAGCCTTTCAAAGATTGAATAGAACTAACTGTTATCTAAGAACTGTCTAACAAGAACTCCATTAACCAAAATATTAAGCATCATTTTTCTGATCTACTGAATTACTTTAATGAATACAAAATGAAACGCTGAATATGTTGCTAAGAGCAAATAGCGAAATTGAATAATAATCTGCCTTAGAGTAGAGCGAAAGAGACGCCGCGGGCAAAAGACAAATAATCACAAAATCAAAATGCGATGAAAAATAAAAATACCATTTTAATGCCTTAAATAAAGCCTTAAATATCAAATAACCAAATTCTTTTGTTTACATAGCTTTTCAAATTGGTGTTTGCTATCTTCAATAACGCATTGTAGTTTTTTACCAGAAACTTCTTCTATATCATCTTTAAGTGAATATAATGCATCTTCGACTGCTAGTTTAGCTTCAATCAGTAGAGGTTTTACTTCTTCATCTTTTAGACCATTTTTAAACTTCATAACTAAAGCAGAATGTAGTTCATGCTGCAAAACGCTATTGTACAAACTAAGTCTTGCATTCCCTGGATCCAAAGCCTTGGTAACAGCTATAAGTTCCCTACACATTTTGATTTTCTTTTCTAAAATCTCCTTCGTTTGATAACCAGGTTGTCTTCCATACAATTGTACTAATGAATGCTTTATGGTATACAGATGATAATGGTTAGGATGTAAAAAGTTTGACAGTCTAAATAGAAGGTTTTCTAATACAGTAACTGAGCCACCCATCATTAAAACATTCTCGACGTCTTCTCCCATTTGTGATATAACCATGTTAACTTGAGAATTGCTAACTTTTGCTGGACATTTGTTACAAGACCAATCAGTTTCGTCGTCTAAAGGATCATCTGGTAAATGAATTCCATCACAAGAATTGTTACCATCACCTAAACATCTCATTGCACTTAAATAAGTACCCAATTCAGTTGGGTCGCTGCATCTTGGACATTTACAAGCGAAATATTTTGTGTCTTTCAAATGTTGCCTTCTGGCTTGGGTTCCCCATAACGCGTGGCTGTACATTGTCGATATGTGGTGGTCTTTAACTATTGGTACCACGGCTTTTATAGTTATTTTGTACAAATCTTTCCTGTCTTTTGCGGAAAGATTGAAAGTATGCTTAGTATTAGGTACACAGCTGTGTTCCATTTTGTAAGTTTCCGCGTATAGCGCATTCAATTCAGATCCTTGAGGCAAACGGATTTCTAAAGCATTCGTGTCAATGATTCCACATATCCTGTGAAGTAATTCAGCGGTAATTTCAAATGTTTTCTTCTGTTTCTCATCAAGTTTGCTCACGAAGTTATTCATTAAGTACTCGACGATGAATTCATTCGCCTCACTGCAATTGTAAATGAAGGCATTATTAAAATTTGTTAGAACTTATTTTACTAGTAAACTGAATAGGTAATGTGTACTTTATTATTATTATTATTATTTATTATGGCTTAAAAGGTACATTTTAGATTATAAAAAGTATAAAATGTCCAACAAAACTGTATACACAGTTTGTCTGTTGGATCGGATTATTTTAATAGTCGTTTTTAAAATAAAGATCAAATCTAAAGAATAGTATAAGTTTTACGTTAGGTGATTGAGGTATTTAAAAGTGATTGAAAATTAATTTGAACAATCCACTTACTCATAAGCTTCCGTTCCTGGTGTTCGACACTCCATATGTGATTGCATTTCTAGCAATTTTTTCCAACCTTCAGGATCTGTCTTCTGCAGCAGCACACACCTTAATGGAAGTAAGGCATCGTGTCTGCAAAGTAAGAAACGTATACATAATAAGACAATAGATCGTTTCATAAATAGTTTATACCTATAGTTTAATTGAGTGTTGTATTGGCGGTAGAGGACATAAATATATATAATATTTACACTACTGTAAGCATTGCTAGAAAAAACAGGGTGGTTTAGTCAGTAAGAACCTGATACTCCCACTCGCCCGCTCAGGACGGGAAAAAATCCCATTTACAAATGAAAAACTTCTATTACGTAATAGGCAGCTTAAGATGTTAATGATTTCAGATCAAACCAATTCTTACCTATAGTAATCAGCCATGTCATTGAGCGCACATTCTGATCTTAGACTTAGTATCTCGCATTCTGCAGCATGATGCCTTGGATCTTTTAATCCTGGACAGTTTCCTGAACAAACTGGCCAGCCACACCTGAGGAAATAGTAGGTTTTTTTTCTAATAAGTACAACATATACACTACATAGTTAATGTTATATTCAGGTACGTCTCTGATTTTAATGGACTAACGACATCAATTATTGAAATAGTTTTTATTTTTTTACATTTTACTTTGGTCGCGTCAAACTTGCCACGTCTGCTATTTATAAATGCTATCTATTAAAATTATTTAAGCAACCTCGTCGAACCATACGCAATCATGTCAAACAAATCGAAAAGCCCAAATAAAATTACTCACTTGGCACACCGTTCCCCAGCTTCAGTTAATACAGGCTTGTAGCAGCCAACACAAGGCATTACTTCCTCTGGATCCAGCATGCCCTTAGGACCAAAGACCAGAGGTCTTTCTGTTAGGACCAAGTCACCTGGAGCCAGGTCCCGAGAGGCGACGAGGTATCTGCCCAGTTCTTCAGAAGTATGAGCCTGGAATTATTTTATGTGATGATAGGTTTTTGTTTTATTCACTCAGTTTTGGTGACGGTACAATTTTTAATACCTTGCGTGCCTCAAAAAAAATTTGGTGGTTCTTCTTTGTATCATGATAACGACATTTTTTTACTTCTACGTGAATTAGTGTTTTTCGGGATATTGTTCAGATTTTGCAAAATTACATAAGGTGAGTTAAAAAGACGGCTATCAAAACATAAAGTATACTGTTACAAAATTCAAATGCTTTTAGGTACATATTATACTAAGAGCTACTTAACGTCAAAACATGAAGTACAGATAGATACCACCAAATTCCTAAAAAATGTGCCATTAGACCATTTCATTTCTTGTTGTACCTACATGCCGTTATGGTGGATGATATTAAAAGATTTTTAAAAATGAATTTAGAAAAGAACGCCATCTAGACACGTCCTAAAGAAACTAAAACGTACATAGATACGGGTAATCGCTACATGGCAGACGAAACAACATAAAGGAACTTTAGGAATACTGAGAAATTCACGAGAGAGTCAGTAGATGTCGCTGCTTTAAATTATATGTGTTCAGTGATTTTTTTCTTTATATGAATAAAGTGTGAACTATAGTATAACATTAAGCTTCTGGTGTGTTTAATGAGAACGTCTATTAATATTGCTTGGCTAACAAATACTTTCCTTTGATTAATAGCTGTACCTAATTTCTCAGTAGATATTCCACAACTAAAACACAAAAAAGTACTACTAAGTTAATAAAACTATCTAAGTTAATAAATTAACGTTTCAAAATAACTTACCACGTAAGGCAAATCAATAGCACCGTTTATTTGTTCCATCTTTCTGTAAAGGCAAAAATAATATTAAATTTATAGACATATATACATATAAATATATTTAATTAATCAATACACCTTACAACGTAGGGAAGATAGGTTACACATTTTGAAATATTTTATTTACTAGCGATCCTCCTCGGTTTTGCACGGGTGCTGAGACAAAATTTCCCCATCATTCAATGGATGTTATTATCCCTTATAAACCTCCTCCTTCAACCATTCTGTCTATTGAAAATCCTGTCTACTGAAAATCTTTAAAAATACGCAACAGTTTTTTAAAGATTTAAGCATTCCTAGGGATATACATAGGTACAGAGAAAGCGACTTTGTTTCATACTATTGTAGTGATTAAGAAAATAAATAATATTGTTATTTTTAAACTAAAGTAGTAACTACTACGCATCCCACAAATAAATCTCCACTAATCGACACATTTGTCAATGAAGAAAAGTTGGCATCTTCACTCCGATCATCTTTAGTTCATCAGATCGATGTCAAGACTGCAATTATTAGAACGTTGGCCTCTATCATTGCCAGCTCTATATATTTATTACAAACAAATAACCATAATTAACTCATTAGATCTATCGATTTTAAGCGAGGGTCTGCGGACGGCGAGTAAGGGTAGCTTGCCGCCCGACCAGGTCGGAGCGTACGGCGTGTAGCGTTCCGCGCGCGCCTCAAAGAGCCAATAGACCACCACAGACGGGGCCCTACAGGGCTGGTGTTCAGCCGAGGTTGCGGGCAAAGGGCAATGTGGCACCGAGGCCACGTCCTAAAGCAGGAGAAGAAAGGGGGTTTTTAGTCAGTAAGAGTCTGGCACTCTCTTTTCCTTACCCTGGGAGGGAAAAGTCATTTGATGATTTTCCCCTGACAAAAAAAGGTCTATCGATTTTAATGAACCGCGGCGCTGGTCTGAAGCAGAAGAAGGAATTGGCTCGCTTTTAGTCAGTCAGTCTGACACTCCTTTTAACTTCACCCAGGACAATTAAAGAAATTATTTACTTAATCATTTTCACTCCTCAAAAAGGCCTACCAATATTTATACATATAATTTATTATTCAAGTTGCGCTAGTCTTCTTTTGTTGGGACTTTATAAAGTATAGGTACAGTGAAATATATTTACTTTCCATCTTTACTTGTAAAAATACAAAATTTCAAACTCTGAGCTATTACTAAAAAAATCTAAAAGCCAAAAGATAAATATACGTAGATACTTAACATTTTAAACTTTGTCCCACAAGATGTCCACAGGATGAAAAAACTAATCAAAGAGACTGGACTTGAAAGTTCCAAAAAAAAATCCAACGCTAATTTAAAATACCAGTAAAACAAACATCGTTCCATTTAATATTAAAGATTTGTCCAGTAATCTTAATAACGAAAATGACACTTAAGCCGGTACAAACGTAAAACACGACGTTCATATAGCTGCAATAAATTAACTCGAACATTTTGTCTGTCCAAACATAAATTATATTTGGCAAATGCACCACTTTTCCATGGAGCGAACGTTTAAATGGGTTACTCCCGTCTATTTTCGCCACGTATCTGATAAACGTGAATTCTGCAGAAATATCTTTTACATTCTTTTGAGTTTTTTATGTTTCTTCACTAGTTTTCTTTAACTTCTTTGTTATTTTATTGATGATCATATTACCGCTTCTGCTACGTATAAATTAAGCCATATTGTAACGGTAAAGTGGAATATATTGATTACATCCCCTACTCTTGTCGTAAATGTCTCTGTAGTCGATTAATAGAATACGTGTTTGACAGATCTCGCAGAAGCATTTTCTTTGAGGCCTCATCAACCTTAACATTTTCTTTCATAATATCATGGTGGAATGTATCCAGAATGAGAATGTTAGAGTAAATGTCTTTAGTAAGCAACAACTGTTTGGTATTGGCTCTGTTGTTCTGCCAGTGTTGGATGAAGCAAAAGTTTTATTTCCATTGATTCATATATTTAAGGGTAAACAGTGTTAAAGTGATGACTGATGTAAAGGCTTATTTTCTCTGACATGGAGCAATATGGTGTTAAGAAACAAAAGACAACATAATAATTAAATAAAAGAAAACCTTTTATAAGCTGTGACCTCTAAGCATGGAAGATTGTTACTATTTGGAATAAAAACTGCTTCAAGTAATTTGACACAGACATGTATTATGTGTCTGGGATAACATAATTAGTATGTTATATTTGAACATTTGTTGCTTTTAGAGGATCATTTTAAACTATGTTTGCTTTTTCTATGTTCAAATCTAGGTCGGCATGTTGTTCTAAATTCCCGCGCGTTTTAATGTCAATGATTTCAACACAAACTCCATCCAGTGGAACTCAAATCCCATAAATCATGGTTCAGTTTAATTTAGTTTGTCAAAAAAATTTGTGAATATCAGTATCAGGTATTGTTCCTTAACTAATTTAATTACGATTTTTGCAACCCTAAAAAACGTAAGCGTATGATTTTTTACCATGACATGACTTTTAATTTATAATGTCATCTAGAACTGTATCTTTGGATACTCAATATTCTATCTTTATCTATTCCTATTTTTGAGTTTTATAACTATATTCCTAGTGAGAAAGGAATGAATGGCTTTCGTATAACTGTGTTATTGTGTATTATTATATCCCTAGGGATTTATAACTATATTACGGCTTATCTTTCTTACTGCAAAATCTATATTATTCCAACTTTGCTGAGGTCATTTATTTTTATTTTGACACCAACCTTTTGTCCTAAAACCTTACCATTATCATTTTTATTACCCTCTTCAAATTACTTCACTGCTAAAACTACCTCGTTTGTGCGACAATGTGGACATTGATCGATGAAAACATAATGCTATGGGTTATAGAAATATGAACATTGTTAGCTTTCACTTATTATCATGTGAATATACTTTTAACATCATCTAATATAATAACATTAAATCCATTGTTCTCAATCGGTGGAAATACAATTGCTTATAGTTTCTATTTCGGTGCAAGCCCTCTTTATGATGATGACGTCACATTGGCAGTAAGTCGAGAAGACCTAGACACGAATCTGATGCCTTGTAATTTATATTCTAGATCTTACTCTCATTTTCATGCATAATATTTATATTAGCTAATAGTTTATTATTATCTTTTACTTTATCTTTAACATTTCTGGTTAATTTACCATTTACTTTGGAATTTCTATCCTGATATGTATTTGTTAAAAGCCTAATGCACTTTTGAAACAATAATAATATTATTTGATATGATCACTCAATTTAGACGTTTTCTACGACATTATTATTTTTCATCTATTTTAAATATAATAAAATATGTGTACTCACATTTTATCACTCATATTTTGAAGAGATTATTATATTAATAAAATCACTTTTGTCACAAAAAAATTTTTTCTTCACGTTTTTTCCTGAAAACTGGAAAACTTATAACAAGCAATGTTGCGCACGAGCAACTGGCGTCCGTTCTATGTATGACTGACTATAGCTTTGATTGCGTAACACACGGATATGTGAATGAACTAAAAAAACATTCAACGATTTTTGTTAAAACATTATAGTGAGCATTATCTTGATTTGTGTGACTTTTCAAGATGATTCGCACTTATTTTCACTGTAGTAGTGGAAGAATAATCGTGTCGTTTAAATGTTTAGCGTAATTTGATCTCATTTAATGAAGAAATTATTGTTATTATTATAATTTGTGTAAATTTCTTTAAATTTTATTCTTGAAATCATTTCTTTTTCTTGTGACGAACACACGACATATGATTATCTATCTGTACTTACAAGTGCCATTACAGAAACTTACAAAAGTATTTTTTTTAATTGCTTTGTCTTATATTTTTTTTAACTAGGATTCAATATGGTCTATGTCTTTCTCTTGTAACCTATATAGTTTAAAATAATAATTCTAATGCCATTGCCTTATTCTTTTTTCAAATCCATTGTAAACAAAAAAAACAATGTGAAGTACTTGATAAATGTGAAGAAAGATAGATGAAGGAAGCTTTATTATAAAATGTGGTAAGAATGAAATGTAATGAATGATAATATTAAGGCACATAGGCGAAAAGACTTAGGCTTTCTTTATTTCAGTCAAACCAAATATCTGAAAAATCTTGTCTTAGTACCGAACCCTATTTGTTAGATTTACTAGTTCCAATCGAAGCATTTGGTGTGTTCTTAAAAAAACATTGTCACCACAAATTCACTTTTTTATTTTTATTTTTAAACTTAAACTAATTAAATTTTATAAATTATCCAAAGATTTTAGTTCATCTACTTTATGTTTATTTTCACTCATACTCATAATATTACTTACAGCTTTGTATCCGTCGGATGGCCTGCATGCTATGAAGCCAAAAGCTGTAATGCCAAATTTTCTGTTCCACACCATAACAGCTGTTTCTCATCTCAGCCTGTTCTAAGACTTGTTATACACGTTCGTTTTCATTTTTTTATTATTATAATCCCAATATTTCTTACTTTACCATGAAACTCCTTGTTTTGTTTAAATTTGCCTGACCAGCTAACATTTCTAAATATTAACTGTTAGATAGAAAATATAATGTCTTGTAATATCGATTTTAATTAAGATAGAAGAATAATTTCTTCTTTTAATAATATGGGTATGCTTAGGAACAAATAAAAATTAATATTCTTATCTGATCTGAACAACAATTAAGAATTCTAATACCTAATTCAGTAAAACGAAATAGATAGCTACGATGTTCCTGAGTGCTATAGGCTATAAAGGCTTTAAAACATCTCGCTACGATGAAATGGAGCCGGGCAGCAGGGGAAACCGCGGTACAGTAGCTAGTGTATTATAATGCTCGCTGCTCGGCTCCTACATATGCTGATGCGGCGTGATGTTTTATAACCTATAGCCTTCCTCAATAAATGGACTAAATAAACACAAAAAGTAGTTCCGGAGATTGTTAAACTATGTTGTATATAGGACTTCATTTATTTAAACTAGTTTTTATTCTGATACCTACATATTTTCATTTGAATTACTTTTCTATAATAGTCTTTTAATTGAATGAAGATTTAAATTTAAGTTCGAACTTTCATTCACCGATCGAAAGGTCGCTTAGTACGCGCCATTTTGGAACCCATTCAAAAACAATACGAGACGTCATTGATCGATGAAAGATAGGCAAGAAAGAAAGAATGACAGCCGGAATAGCAAAAATAATCTGTACTGACCTACATGTGGTAGATAAACTTTTACAGTTTTACGCAGAAAATACATATATTGGATTCATTAAAATTTGTTACAATAAGCTAAAAAATTTACACAAAATTTCAATAGGAGTCTTATTTCATTTCTAATGACATCTAGATAAAAGACAACGATACTCTATAGGAATTCCTAAATTAATTTATTAATATTATAATTAGTATTCAAAGAGTAGCCGTATGTTCTACAATAGCATTAATACTCAACACTGTTGGCACTGTTCCCGAATCTTTACAGTCTTGTTAATTATGTGTGTCTATTTAGAACGAGTATTGTGTTTGATAGCAAGCGGAGCGGGCGTGCACCGCGGCCTAGTCAGCGGCTTAAAATCCCGTGATGCCGACCTGCGAGGTGTGCCAACAACCCGCGAACCAGATCTGTGGAGGGTGCAAGCTGGTATATTACTGCTCCAGACCTCACCAAAAACTAGGATGGAGAGAAGGTCACAAGTTCAAATGCTGCGCCTTCAAGATTCAATATTCAGATACACTGGGACGACACATGGTCGCCACAAGAGACATACAACAAGGTGAAATGATCCTCAGAGAGAAACCTGCCATCATAGGACCAAGGATCTCGTGTCCAACTATCTGTTTGTCATGCGGTAAAAACCTGGACCCTCCAGAGGTCAACTCCAAGTGGGATTACTACAAATGTTCAAAGTGCAACTGGCCGATGTGTGGCCCCGAGTGCGAAGCTGCTGATGTTCACAAACCAGAGTGCAAAGCCATGACAGACAGGAAATATAAATGTGATATAAAATACCAAGGCCCAAATAAGATTCAAGCGGCCTACTGTGTTATTTCGCCTCTCAGAGTGTTATTGATGAGTACGTCTAACCCACTTCAATATGAAAATATAATGAATCTTGAGTCGCATTTGGAAGACAGGATAAACACCCCTCTGTATACAGTATTAAAGGCTAATTTGGTGACGTTTATAGTTCAAGTGCTTGGATTGCCTTTCGATGAAGAAACAATATTGAAGGTCGCTTCTATATTTGATACTAACGCTTTCGATGTAAGATCACCGGATGGGTCTACAAGACTGCGGGCTATTTATTTGACAGCTTCGATGATGGACCATAGCTGTAAAGCTAATACGAGGCACATATTTATAGGTGAAGATTACCATATGGCTATTATAGCGACCGTGCCTATATCTAAAGGTGATCTGATAACGACGATGTACACTCAGAGTTTATGGGGAACGTTGGATAGGCGGAAGCATTTGCAGACGAACAAATACTTTGATTGTGAATGTGACAGATGCAAGGATCCAACAGAATTTGGTACATATTTAGGGAACATTTACTGTTCAGTTTGCAACAGTGCTTTTGCTCCGAATGTTGAATCGCGTGGTGCTATGTTGTTGTCAACAAATCCATTGGACGAAACCGCGCCATGGAAATGTGAGAAATGCGAACATTGTATTTTGAGCAAACAGATGGTCTGGGGAAATAACGCATTGAAACAAGATCTTCAGAGACTGAATAAGACGGATCCGAATCAGTTTGAAGAGTTCATTGAGAAGTACAGCCAGACATTACATCCTAGCAACCATTTAGTAGTACAAGCCAAGTTGGCATTGGTACAAATTTATGGGAACTATAAAGGATATAGCTTGACAGGTATAGTGTTTGTTGTTAAAATAGATCCAGAGAGTAACGTTTATTAATATTTCGAATTGTTAACCCTAATTACATTTGATTAGTTTTAAATCATCGAACTAACAAGATAGATAAAAACAATAAGAATCTCAGCCACGCTTTTAAACAATGTAAAAATCTGATAAACATGATACGTCCGAGACTAATAGCTAGGTACACTTCTTTAAGTCTATTTTAGTCATTGATATGTGGATTGTGAACAATGCTAAAGCTGATTGCAGATTTTAACAGTTTTCTGTATCATATTTCTATTTTCAAATGAACATTGAGATGAAAAACTTATTTACATATATGCTATCCGGCGAACTCAGCACCGCTTGTAAACTAACTAATATATCAAAGTTTAACAGTAACAATAAGTCACTAGAACACTTTCTAAAGAAAAAAATTATGTTTTGACTAATTATTTTGCTATTTGCTAACCGGTGCGTGTTTTCAAATTATAATCTCACTAGCTACTCTACGCGGTTTCACCCGTTGATCGGCTCCCATTTACTCGTAGCGTGATGTTTTATACTAGTGTTATAGCCTATAGCACTCAGCAAAATTGTAGCTATCTATTAGTGAAAGAATTTTAGAAATCCGACCAGCGATTCCAAAGATTACCCCCTACATACAAACTTACAAGTGTTACTGTTGTTGTTGTTGTTGTTAATATTAGTATAGATTAGGATAATTTTTTCTCAGTTTGTAGGGAAAATTTTATACAGATCTGGTTTGGAGCTTTTCCATTCATACATCCTTACCATGGTTTTCAATAAGAAAATTATCCAATTTGTCTTTTCAATCTGCAACTTTTTTTATTTGTTTATGATGTAACAAAAAGTTTTTAAGCTATAAGAAGTAAAATATTATCTAAAAGATATCTATATTATTATTTCTATACATATTTTAATTGGAACATAGACAAGAATGCTGTTTCTGAAAGTTATTTCAGATTTATACGTAGAGAAACTAATGATGAGCGTTTAATCAGTGAAATTATAATTAATATCTTAACCTTGTCGTCAATACCTAGAGGATACGGTGGAGCATACGGTAGCGGTATGCCCTGCCTGGGCTGAGCACCGCCGTATGCTCAGGGAAGTGATCGGCGGCGGCGACCTCTCGCGCCCGGCCTTAGTCGAGGCCATGGTGCGGAGTGAGAGGAACTGGGACGCCGTCTCCTCCTTTTGTGAAGCAGTCATGCTCGCAAAGAGAGAGGCGGCCCGCGTGAGGGAGCAATCCTCCTCCTCACGCCCCAGCAGCCGCAACTGGCGACACTACGGGCGTCGGGGATCGAGGGACGATCTCCGGCCACCGTAAGTACGGGCCTGCGGTCGGCGAGTAAGGGCAGCTCGCCGCCCGACCAGAACCAGGCCCGAGCGTACGGCGCGTAGCGTTCCGCGCGCGCCTCAAAGAGCCAATAGACCACCACAGACGGGGCCCTAAAGGGCTGATGTTCAGCCGGGGTTGCGGGGTAAGCGCAATAAGGTACCGCGACCTCGGCACAGAGCAGGAGAAGGAACAGGGGGGTTTTTAGTCAGTAAGAGTCTGACACTCCCTCCTGCCCGGCCCTGGGCGGGAGAAGTCATTTGACGATTTTCCCCTCACAAAAAAAAAAAAAAAAACCTTGTCGTCAATGTTGGGCAGAATTCCAGTAAACAATATTTTGGAAATTGAGAAATCTAACACCATTACTTCTGATACAAAACATGACAATGTCAGGTCATTCTGATGATTTTGATTAATCATCAAATAACTTTCATGCTTTGCTTCATTTTCACATTGAAAGAATTGCAATAAGATACGACCATGCACTAAATAATAATATATGTATAATCTCAATAATTCAATATATCCTTTTGATACTGAAGTTAGTATGAGTGCAACAAAACTGCACGGTTGGTGCGGTGGCTGGGCAACTAATCGCACGGAACAACACTTTGTGAGATCCACAAATTGTTGTTTCGGGTCTGGGTGTCATGTGTACGTGACATTGTATGTTTGTAAACGCACCCACAACACAGGCGAAAATCCTAAAGTAAAGGGCAACGTATTTTCAAAAAAAAAAAACAATTCCTGAAACTTGGCACCCCTCCCTATTAATCCCCCTAAATTATAAGAATTAGAAAATAAATATACCAGCAGACCAGGATCAGTAATTTGTAGATTATGCTGAGAACAAATCTAAATTATAGCATATTTTTTCCAGAACTGCCAAATGCAATCCTCAGAAGGAAGATAGACCTCTGCCATGAGTTATTGGAGATAGCTGATAAACTAGAGCCAGGATGGACTAAGTTCAGAGGGAAGCTTCTTCTCGAACTGCAAGCTGCTATGACAATGAAGACTAAGAGAGAATTTGAAACTGGAAAACTTACGAAGGCTGCTGCTCAGGTACAATAAGTTTTTCAGTAAAGTACATTTTAATTTCGTTGAATTTTATGGTAGATCAAAAGCATCACTCAATTGTAAGTAACGCGGCCCTGCTAATGGACGCATACAACATATTTTAGAAGTTAAAAATGCGTTGCCGGCCTTTTAGGGGTTAGAGATTTGATAACTGATGAATGGAATGTATAGGGATGGGGGTTGTATAGCTATTTCAATATTTGTTGACTTTTTTTCACAATTCAATATCAATATCCAAGTACAATACAGTTAAACTTTTCGCCACATCGCTGAGGGTTTTTTTCAAAATTAATAACACTGCATTCTGAAAATACGATATTTTAATTCTAAAATAACGCTTGTGAATTATTTTGTTCGACTTACTCACGTAACTGTTTGTCGAGATAGCTCGAGTAATTTCAAGCCATGCTAGAGGCTCTTATTCATTTGAGGCATAGCTCAAACAAAAAAAAACTTGAAGGTCATTTTCACTTATATCAATAAAAAACTGTTATGGGTGTTACATTTTTTTAGGTGTTGCTACATTTACACGAGAAGCTATATCTTTAAACACCCACTAAATAAAACATTCCGATCTATTCTTCAACAGATAATTATAATTGTGATGTAACATTTTCATCTATCCTAACTAATACTATAAATGCGTACGTAAGTTTGTGCCTAAACCTGTTGATAGGTAGTGTGGCTTCGACCTGGAGTAGGATAAGGAACGGATGGTTTTTAGTCAGTAGAGCCTGACTCGTCCTATCGCTCCACCGTGAGCGAGAGAAGTCATATTTTGATGATTACACCTCAAAAAACAAAACTGCTAATGCATCATACATACCCAATCAATCTTCTTGTAATTTAGCGTACGTACTTAGTGACAGTTTTTGGTGTACAGAAAAATGTTGGTACAGCGACAGAATTTCAAAATTACGTGGCTCGTAATGAAGTAGCTAGGTATATCTTTGATAACTATTGGTGAGCTCAGTAGCCAACGAAAGGTCACTGTCTCTGATCTACTAAATGAACTTTTATTTTCCTTCCTGCATACCAAAAAAATGTACAGACTGTAAATAATAGTTGGCAGTGCGGAAAAGGTCATAGGCATATATTATTATAGGTCTATAGACTTGTCTAATCTAGAAATATACATTGTTTTACGGAATTTAGGATGAGATTCTACTTGTTATTCCAAAGCTTACTGCTGTAATCTCTATGGAGATAGACGTTGTTGTTCGAAGTCGCAAGTGCCTTGACGATCTTAAGTTGGTTAGGGATAGGGGGGAGATTTGGGCCTTCACGTTGATTGTTTTTTTTAAAGACCATGGTATGACTTTTGTCGAATCGACTCATTGGTGGCGAAACACAACTCTCCTACTTTAATAATCGATTATCAAAACTCGCTTTAAATCTATGCAGACGAAGCTGCGGTCAAAAGCTTGTACAAAATAATTATAATAATAATAGCCTACATTCTGTCTTGCAATACATTTGATACAATTTGGATGATAGCCAAATAAAATAACTGTGAGGTTGTTGACAACGCGTCCTATATATTTATTATTGCACTGATGATGAAAATGATATAATCATTTAAATAAAGGTGATATTTGCTTGTTTTGATAGTTGATTCTTTGTTGTTACTGTACTGCAATATTACTTTGGAGAATTTATAAATGAAGTGTGTTTTTTAAGTGTACAGAAATTATTCGAACATTACTTTGTCGTAAAATAATGATTATGTCTTTTATATTGGATGTAACATTTTTGATACGTTTTTCTGTGTTAAAAGAAATGAATATTTATTTTATTTTTCATAGAATTTATTGAGTTAAAATCCTTTTTACTTCTTAGTACAAATCGCAGTGTAAGGTACTCACAGACTTAGCTCACATATATTTGTTTAAGCTTTTTATAGTAACGCTCTTGAACTATTTTATGAAGAATCTTGGTACATCAGATCCTTTCCAGAATCATCATACAGGCTTTCCAAATTCAATTATTTTAAAGAATTTTAAAAACCGACACTTTTCTATGTATTCTGTAATTGTGTGTAATTGCTATTTACGACAGCACGTAACTCAATATGACACCATAATGTTTTTACATCAATTGACATACTTATTGCCAAATGCCAAATCATCAATGAAAATGTTGCTATCTTTTAATAATTCATGTTATTGAAAAAATCAACATCATTTTTTATTGTACTTCCTCTCTTCCTAGTAAATATTTTGACTTATTTCCAAAAGCATAATTATGTTAATTAATATTTTTTAACGATTATAAAGTACAGTCACCCGCACTTCAGTGTTCTACGAACCCATTTGAACTAAGAAAACAGCTCTTATGTGGTAGGGAACTGAGGCGGTTTCGAGGTCAACGTATGTTCACTGATGTGACTGTATGAACCGATAAAGTGCTAAACATTCGAAATGCCTTTTTCCAGGATGAGCTGATGGAAAGCTTGGTGCTACTCCAAGAGGCTACAAACATACTCAA
Organism: Spodoptera exigua; assembly: GCA_902829305.4. Classification (NCBI taxonomy): domain Eukaryota; kingdom Metazoa; phylum Arthropoda; class Insecta; order Lepidoptera; family Noctuidae; genus Spodoptera; species Spodoptera exigua. The sequence continues at coordinate 10,930,442 of LR824620.2, read as the reverse complement.
AGTAGAAGCACACATGAAGACTATTCTTGAAGCGAAGATCAGTGAACTAACCAATCTTCTAGATACCACTGCAGCTGAAACTTAAATACATATTAGTAACCAATTTATTTATGAATACTTAATAATTATTAAATTTTTGCAAGTGTGACAATGTGTATTGAAAAATGTGTCCTATTTGTATGATCTTGTGAGTTGGTTTTGATGTTTAATAAAATATTTACAAACTTTCGAGTGGATAATTATGTACTTACAAATAAAAAACACATCATTTTCGAGATTAAATATAATAATGTTATTTTTAACAATTATTTTCTTAACATAGTATTATGCACATATTACAAAAAAAAAACACGATAAAAAAGGTAATAATAGTAATTAAAACTAAAATTCGATAAATTTACTAGAGAAAGAAGAGTATAAAGTATTTACACACATTATTTTTAAAAAATATATGTGTACAGACATGATTTTTATAACAATAGTAGGATTTTCGGAAAAGCTTACTTTAACTTACTATCTTAGGGTAAATTCCTAAAATTAGCACTTATATGATTGATGATTAATGGAATGATGATAATATATGTTTTTTTATTAACAATAGGAAATAAAAAAAATAGCTAGATATGGGGGACAGTATCTCGGCTGTTGATAAGCGATGATGCGACCTATGATGGACCACGCCTGCAAATAATCAAACTATTCACTAAGGCCTTAAAGACACCCACGTTATGCCCTTCGGAGGAAACACACTCCTTACGAATGCTTAGAAAAGAAATAAGAAAGAAAGAAAACTGTTTTTATTCGGACGGAGACATGAAGGCCAAGAACAAACAAAAAAAAAATACAACAATAAAAAAACAAAACAATAAAAGTTTGAAGTAACAGGACAACAAAATAAAATAAAAATAAAATTAATCAAAACAATAACGTGACAACAGCCTAACAAAATACAATAATACAACCCTGGGTTGGCAGACATGCCCAATCCGAATGGGTCGCCAACTCAGCAAAAGCTGGGCACGGAGCACCCAACACTGATTTTCAGTTAGACCAGAACAAAAGTAATATATGGAGAATTCGCTTTAAAATCCTCGTTTTTCATGTTTCTATTGGAGATGCAATATAAGGCGGTTCAGTTAGAACAATTAACGTCTAAAACTTAAAATCTTCTGTTAAGTTTTATATCTTTCCATTTTCAAGAACTGGTTCAGTTTTCACTGGCGTTATTTTTGTAGGTTTTGTTGTAGCTTCGTCTACTTTGATACTGAAATCCAAAGTATCTTTCTTGATATGAAGTATATTCTTAATCGCTTTCGAAATCTTCTTGTGTGGTTTCGGTGAATGTGCAATTACGAAAATCTTTTCCGTATGTTTCTCTTGGGCTTGGTCACGTTTTTTCGCGGGCTGGAAATAAATAAAATCATTTATTTTTGTAATAAATTATTTGAACAGAAAATTTGAGACTTAAATTTGAAATTCGATATCAGAGCAAGATTTTTTCTTTTAAGGGTCCACATGCAAATAAGAGTTGTTATTTCAGTTCAGTTATTTATAAACCATATTCATTTAGAATATCTAGTACCAAACATGAATTTATCTTTGACTAGTGAAATGTAAACAAACTCATTGATAGCTTTCAACGTAAATCAGTACGTACTAACAGTGTATCTTATCTACAGAGTACATGAACGATTAAATCAAGATAATGATTATATCTTATAGTATCCAAACTTTTTTATTTAGAGTCTATTTTATGGAGATAGAGAAGCTAGCATAATCTGTTCTCTTTTATAGATTTTGATTTTGAAAAGGAAGACAGACCCAAATGGTCAAAAGTACTTAACTGAGATAAGGCTCTACTAGCATTACGTGGGAGAGCCATGGTTCGGCACGAATGGGTCGGCTCGACCGGAGTGATACCACGGCCTCACAGAAAACCGGCGTGAAACAACCACAACGTTGTGTTTCGCCGTGTGAGTGAGGTTACCGGAGGCCCAATCCTTCCCCTTCCCGGACCCTTCCCCAATCCCTAAATCTCCAAATCCCTAATCCCTAAAAGGTCGGCAACGCACTCGTAACTCCTCCGTTCCGGGTGTCCATGGGCGGCGCTGATTGCTTACCATCAGGTAATCCGTTAGCTCGTTTGCCGACTTAATACATAAAAAAAAAGTTATAATGCAATTGCTATTTATGAGCAGCGCTCGCGTGGGGACAACATGCACGTTGCTCACGAGTAAATCGTTATTTTCGATAAATTTAGTATTCAGGCACTTTAATTATAAAAATAAAACCTTTATTTACAAAAAAATAACCAAAGTAGATAGACGTAATCGACTTGTATTTCTTTAAACTTGTTTAACAGGAGATGCCTAATAATGATGAAAATCCTTGAAATTATACTCACCACATCACACAAACAGCACCAAGACCCAAACTTAAAGCAGGCAATGCCTGGAGTCCTGTCCATAGCTTTCCTGAACCTTGCATTAGTGAAGCCGTAAATAAGAGGATTGATAGCACAGTTCAAGTACATGAGGTAGTTAGCAGCAAACCACATAATCTGGAATCCACCATCGGCCTGAAAAAGAAAATATTAAGTACTCATTCTACGTAAAAAATGCTGGCATTATATTTTAATAAACAAAATCGTTCACATTATAATTTAAAGTAGGGGTATTACGGCACAAGTAAAAGGCAATGTGTTTCAAAGTTTGAGTGACAAAACGGGAGGGCCCAGTTTCTTCCCATCACCTACCCCAAATAGATATCAAATCAACTCCTTTTTTGGCTCAGATGAGCGTGATTTGCGCACAATTACTTGCTATCAGGTAACGCATTACCTCGTTTGCCTCCTCTATCACGTTCAAAACCTATTATTTCATTTGCAGGACGTTACTTACCGAATTAATCTGGGGAGCCAAATTGTTTCTCCAGTATATCAGCGCAGTGAATGGAATCCTACATATCAGGCTGACTAGAAGAACGCAGGCAGTAATCCTTAAGGTCCTAGTCCTGGCTCTGGCAATGGACTGACCTCCTCCACGAGCTGCGAGCTCACGGACACTCCATTCCAAACGCCACATTATTGTACCGTACTGTTGAAAATAGATTTTAAAAATATATAATCCTAATCCTAACTATCCTAACTAATATTATAAATGCGAAAGTAACTCTGTCTGTCTGTCTGTCTGTTACGCTTTCCCGCTTAAACCTCGAAACTGATTTTCATGAAATTTGGTACAGACAATCTTTAGACCCTGAGACAGAACATAGGCTACTTTTTTTTTTCGATAAACAGGGATAAAGGGGTTGAAATAGGGTTTAAAAGTTTGTATGGGATTTCGTAATTTTTAAAGATAAAACCATAAAACTTAGTATTTAAGCACTTGATAAGAAAATATGAAATATTTGTTCTAGCATTTTTGAAATTTCGACCAGCTAGTGGGTGAAATCTGTACCTTCAGTGAAAAGTGATATAAGTGGAAAATCATAGTTACGAGTAATTTAAGGTTAAAGATTTAAAAAAATCTCGTTATTTTTCTAACGTTCTGAAATAAAAAGCGATATGTGGTACGTGTAGATAATATTATAAAGATTATAAAGAGCTTGGTTTAAATAAATTATTTTGCACGGAATTTAAGTAATTAGTAAAAATAGCCAGTTATATCACCGTACACTTTAGTTTTCTTTGCTTATTTTTGTGTATTTAAATGTATAATGCAATGAATTATTTTACACATTTAGTTATCATTTTGTGTAAAATGTTATAAGGCTTGTGTTTTGGCATATTTTGCGTGCAAATAGTTGTTGTGAGAAAAAGTGGTAAAGCTAATATGATCATTTTGATTATCAGCAACCTTTTTTCATTGTTTTATTTAAAATTCCTACGTAAATATTCAATTGTACCCCTAAACACCAATGATTAATGCTACAAGCTAAAATTTATTTTGATACATTTTGTTTATATCGAAGTGTTTATTGATACAAGTAATAACTATTTTCAAACGGTTTTGTTACAAAAATAGGTAAAAGTATGTTTATAGCAAAATAAAATAATAGCTAAATTAAAAAAGCGTTTATTTAACAAACAATTCTTTTACTTTTGTATCTTGAACAGTCTTAAATCGTATGTAATCAGTCTCCAAAAATCAAACATCTTATATTAATATAAATTTCTTATAAAAAATACATAACTTTTTATCATTATTCTGGAACGGTCTTAAATCGTATGAAATCAGTCTCAAAAATCAATATAATTTTCTTATAAAAAGAAAATAACTTTTCATAATTTTTATAACTAATCTTGAACAGGCTTTAATCTTATGAAATCAGTCTCCAAAAATTAAACATCAGATATTAATATAATTAAAGCCTTCAACCAGCTGCGGCGCTCTGGCTGAGGCACCGGCGAAGAAGGGGGCGAAAGCGCCTACGCCGGCGAAAGCGCCGAAGGCGGCACCTGCGGCTCTGACAGCGCAAGCTCCAACTTCAGCTTCGGCGCCGATGAGTCGCAGGCGCAGGGGTGCAGAGCTCCGCTAGAGCTCCAACCAGAGCGCCGCCCACCCCATCGGAGTTGTGTGCCGATGGCGAGTGGCAGGTGGCCGGGGAAGCGAGGAGGGTCGCTAAGGAGGCGAGGAAGCGCCGCAAGAAAGAGCAGCGGCAACGGCGGCAGCAGCGGCGCAAGGACAAGCGCGCCGCGGCAATGCTCCTCGCCCCCAAATCTTCGGCTGTAGTGATCACACTACAGCCGGATGCGGCTAATAAGGGGGTGACGTACGGGGACGTACTTACTTAAAAAGTTGAAGGTGGCGGTATCTCCTGCGGAGTTTGGGGCACCCGACGGGTTCGCAGTGAGGGTCACTGCCACTGGAGCCCGTCTCTTAGAGGTCCCCGGCGCGGCCAGCGGGTCGTCCGCTGACGCCCTAGCCGAGAAGCTCAGGGCGTGCCTTGCAGCGGACGAGCCTCGCGTGTCCAGGCCCACTAAATGCCTGGAGCTAAGTATCATGGGCCTGGACGACTCTGTGACGGAGAATGAGGTGGCGGCCGCTGTTGCCAGGAAGGGGGAGTGTCCTGTGGACCAGGTGAAGGCAGACACCATCCGCCCGGACAATACGGGGCTGCGGACTGTGGTAGTCAGCTGCCCCGTCACAGCGGCAAAAAAGTTGTCGGAGGGCAAAAGACTCCTGGTGGGCTGGGTCTCGGCGCAGGTGAAGCTGCTTGAGCCCCGGCCTCTGAGGTGCTATCGTTGCCTCATTGGTTACCATGTGGGTGCCAAATGCACCTCGGAGGTAGACCGTAGCGGCCGCTGCTTCCGCTGCACTGCGTAGTATGTGCTGCGGCTGGTAAGCCGGCCGATCACCGGGTTGGGGGCAAAACCTGCTCCCCTTCGCCAAGCCCAGGGGTAAAGTTAGGCCCTCTGCCGCCTCTACTGCCCCCGCCGTTCCCGTTGATACAGACACAGTCGCCACCGCCTCCGCGACTGCTGCTGTCGCTGGTGCCAGAGAGGAGGTCGTGATGGACTGCCAATAATGGCTCCATTACGCCTCCTGCAGGCGAACATCAACCATTGCGCCGCTGCTCAGGATCTCCTGCTCCAGAGCATGGCGCAGTGGTCGATCAATGTTGCTGTGGTCTCCGAGCCGTACTTCGTTCCACCCAGGGAACACTGGTTGTCAGACCTGGACGGCTCGGTGACCATCATCTCGTCGGCCGCCACCGGTACCCCAACCCCCGAAGGGCCTCAGCGAGGCAGGGGTTGCGTCGCGGCTCGGTTCGGAGAAATCGCCGTGGTGGGCGTGTACTTCTTTCCGAACCGAAATCTCGTCGAGTTCCACAACTCCCTCAGGGAATTAGTCACCGTCGTCGTCGGGTTCCGTCCCCTCCCCGTGCTGGTCCTCGGGGACTTCAATGGCAAGAATTTGGCATGGGGTTCCCGGGTCACTGATGTCCGGGGAAGGATGGTCGAAGACTGGGCTCTGGAGACAGGCCTAGTCGTGCTGAAACGGGGTTCTGTCCCCACGTGCATACGGATGCGGGGCGAGTCAGTGGGGGACATTTCGATTGCTAGCCCAGCTCTGTCATCACGCGTTGGCGACTGGCGCGTCATGGAGGAGGTGGAGACGTTTTCGGACCACCCGTATATACGGTTCGACGTTTCCGCCGAGTCCGCAGACCCGCCAGTCAGACAGGCCCCGATTGGCCCGCGTTGGGCGCTTAGGCAACTGGACCGGGAGCTCTTTCTGGAAGCCGCAGTCGTGCAGGCCTGGGTGATACCACCGGTCAGTCCTGCCGACGCCATGTCCAGGGTGTGCGACGTGGCGATGCCCCGGATCCGGCCGTGCCAACGCAAGCGCTAGGTGTATTGGTGGTCGCAGGAGCTGGCTGCTCTGCGTGGTGAGTGCACTGCAGCGCGACGCCGATATACCAGGCACCGAAGGCTCCGTATCCGCCCTCTGGACGCTGAAACCAGAGAGGCGGAGCTGTACGAGGAGTACAGGGCGGCGAAGGCCACCCTAAGAGTGGAGATCCGGCGGGCCAAAGATCGGGCCCGCGAGGAGATGTTGGAGACTCTGAACAGAGACCCGTGGGGACGCCCCTACCGCATGGTGCGTGATAAGCTCCGCACCTGGGCGCCCCCACTGACTCAGAGTCTCCGGCCGGAGGTCGTGAACGAAGTGCTTGGGGCGCTATTCCCCCGACCACAGATAGGTTACACGCCTCCCACTATGTCTCCGCCCACTGCAGTGCCCAATGCGGGCTACAACGACGACGACGGTGAACCCGTTCCGGAAGTGACCGAGGTAGATTTGAGAGTGGCGGTGCGCCGGCTCCAAGAATACCGCCCCAGGACCTGACGGGCTGCATGCCAAGGTTTGGGTCCTGGCCTCGGAGGCTCTCAGGCCTCGACTAATTGGTCTATTCAGCGCATGCTTGGAGAGGGGCCAGTTTCCGCTGTCGTGGAAGATAGGCAAACTGGTCCTCGTGAAGAAGCCGGGGCGTACTGCGGACTCTCCGTCCGCGTACCGGCCCATTGTGCTGCTCGACGAGGTGGGAATTAAGTTTCAAGCTAGTTGCATAACATATTAAGGTAGCTACAGCGTACAATGAAATGATACAAGTCTTACCTTACGCATCGTAGTTGTGTACTGTAACGCACGACGCACCTGTCCTGACGCACGCCCGAGACTAAAGAACCCGCGTCCCGCGTCGCCCGCGCTCTGTCCCGCGGGGAAGCGGGGTGCGTAAGAGCTGCGCGACTTGTATCACTAGGTACTTTGTATTTTTTGCTAATTTAGTTCTAAAACGCATTGCAGTTTTGATTCTACTATAATAATATCATTATTCACGTAACCATGTATCTTATTTCCCTTATGTTCTTACAAATAGAATTGATATTAAATTTGTAATCACATCAAAATTGGCTACATAAATAACGTGTAAATTGTTTGATTAGTAGTTGTATCATTAGTCACATATTTTTATGAAAATAAATTTGTGTTTGTATGGTTCATGTACAAATGTACCACTTTTCACTAGAATGTATTGTTTAAACTTTTTAAAGTTTTGTGATAGGATTTCATTTGTATCACTTTGGATAATTTGAAGTAAAAGCTTACGCTTCGCGTAAGATGTGGTAACTCGAGTCGTATTAAAATACATTTTAGAAATATAAAGATCGCTTCGGAGCACTTTGTTATGAATCAAAAAGTATTATTTTACTCAATAATTTCGATAAAAAATTGCTTACTTATATCAATGAACACAAAATAAACTCTTTCAATTTTAATCTTATAACAACGGGGATAAGATTGAAATTAAGTTAATTTTTTTTTAATAACTTTAATCAGGGAATATAAAAACCGATCTGGGTCGACATGTATCACTTTTCACTGAAGGTACAGAAATAAGGGTTGAAAGTTAGTATGCAATTCAAATTCGTCAAATATGACGTCATAAGAAACAAAAAATCGTTTGTACTAGCATTTTGAAAATTTTATTAGTGTATATGTAGTATGGATATGTAGTGAAATAGGGGATGAATTGAAGATAAGACCCGGAACGGATTCGGAACGGGATCTACAAAGCCAACCTTTATGTAGGTAAGTATACGAAATCTTAACTATTGAACCTAGGAACATGTAATTTAGAAGTTTTGGGTGTATCAAGTTACAAAATACTTTCGAAGTATAAATTCCTTTTAATAAACACTCTGCATCGCCGTCGCTGCCGTCGGCGTCGCGCACATTTGCCGAAGTGCGGCTCGGCGCTGTCGTGTGGTGGGGAAGCGCACGAATCTAACTGGTAGAGATACCCGAACGGACAGACACGTGAGGACAGAGGTCGTTGTCGGGTGCGATAAGAGAAATTTGCGCTTTAGAGAATTACATTTTTCGAACCAGTAAAATTATTTTATTGTTTCGTCTAACTTTTTAAGTGTTTTTTTATTCATTGGATCCTGTAAATAAATTTTGCACATACTTAATATTTCTTTTAGTTCATAGTTACAACGTTATAAGTAGGTAAGATAGTTTCCGTTACTTAAAATAAATACGATTTGCATTTATTTCCTTTTTTTATTCAATTAATCTAATAGCATCATACTTGTTTGCATTGGTTGTAAATGAGTACTTATGCAAGTAGGTGCAGGAAGGGTGAACAAAGCTTTTTTAATATAATTAATCTTAATCTGTACATCTGTTTTGTTCGATTCATTTCATTTTTGTTGTTCTACGATGCCTCGCAAACGAAAGTCCAATTTAGCTAAAAGCTCTAGCAGAGTTCGGGCTGCTAAACTTGCCAGATCACTGGAATGAGACTTCTCAACAGACCCAAGCTCACCAAGCCATTGATGCCGAGCGTCACGCGGCTCAAAGAGCTGCTGAGACGTCTCAACAGTCCCAAGCTCGCCAAATCATTGATGCAAAGCGTCACACGGATCAAAGAGCTGCTGAGACTTCTCAAAAGACCCAAGCTCACCAAATCTTAGATGCTGAGCGTCAAGCTTTGTACATAGCCGCAGAGACCTCCGAAGAAACACGTAGATGACGTTTAATTAATGCCGAGCGGCAAGCAGAACGGAGACGTACGTTTACGATGAATACGTGGGAGGCATTTGCCGATGCTGCTTTTAATTATGATCTGTTACTTAATTACTTTAATCATCGATTAGTCCTCACAGGTAGAATGGCCATTAAAGGCACTCAAGTGGAAAGAAGAGACCTTAGGTATGTGCTGTTCTGGAGGCAAAGTCTCAGTACCAACCCTTGGTGACCCCGAGCAACGACAGAAGAAAGGACAGCAATGAATCTCGGCGATTTTTCCTGTCATCATGCCTGGATTTTCACCCACATTTACGGTACAAGGGCAAGTTTATCATAGGATTGATTCTTTGCTTTCCACAAACAATAGCCAAAATTTCTACTGATTGATTTTATGGGAGACGAAAACAGCGAGGTTGACCGTTGATGGCAAAATAATGAAGGAGTCGAGAGGGACATTTTTTTTTAAATTCAAAGAATGTTGCACGAACATAATAACCTCATTAACACCTTCAAAACAGCCTTAGAAAAAATGCCACGTGAAAATCACAAATTGGTAATACTCGGAGATCGTACGCCAAGCGGGGAACATGAAAGACGTTATAATGCACCCTTAATAAACGAAGTCGCTGCCATGGTGTGTGGTGAACAGTTCGCATCGCGCGATATTGTTTTTCAAACCCATGATAACACATTGATCAGGGTGTCCGACACTCACAAGTTTTATGACGCACTACAATACCCGCTTATGTTTAGCAATGAGCAAGAGGGGTACCGTTTTCAAATTCCACAAGAAGTGTGGAATTTGAATGGTACTCCTGGGCTGGCCCCTGTAAGAGTCTCTTAGACATAAGGGACCAGGATTGACAAAAACTAATTTGACGCGGGCGAAGCCGCGGGCGGAAGCTAGTTAGGAAAATAAATTTTATGATGTGTGATTTAAAAGTAATAGGCCTAAAACAAAAGGCGACGGTACTTCAAAAGAGTTTAAGTACTTCAGAAGCGTTATGAGCCAAATAACTTTCAAGCGCTTGTCTATCGAGGAAGTAAAAAGTTTAATGTAGAGGAATGATATTGTCATCTCGAAATCTACAGTAATCCGTGAGTACAGAAAATTAGACAAATAAAAAATTAACGTACCGTTACAACCATTACACCAAGCGGTGCCCAAACCAGTAACATAAGTAGAAAGTGCCAATAAATGCCAAGCACCCTTGTATCTTCTACACAATACATCTCCAGATAGTTTTTCCATGGCCGCTCCTTGAAAACATTGTACATTCATCAATTATATTAGTCTTTCTTATAAGTTCCAAACCTAACTATTTTATTGATTTTCTACCTTGCCAATAGAATAAGTTCGTTTACTGACTTGGACAAAGAATTAGATACTAAAACAATCCTATTTCCTATTTCTGTCCAAATTTTGCGTAACAATTCTATTATCTAGAATTTTGCCCCAAACATGAATCCTTCTAGTAGGTATATGAGACTTATAACACAACTTGTTACAACTGATCAGATTGATTTTTGGAAGGTTGAAAAAGTTAACTTAAGAATCTTTACATACTTACCACGAATTCCCTCTTTACTGCCCACGGCAATGAAACAGTCATTGAAGCAAGCCATGATGCTACAATTAAATAAGGAGCAACTTTGATAGTTACTCGAGTTTCAGCTGATAGCGCTGCAGCCGCTAAGCGATCATACGACACCAGTAAGACTGCACAAACGCCTGCTAATAAGAAGGAAGCTGAAAAGGAAAGAATACAGTTACTTTTGTCACCAAAAAATAAAAAAAAATAAGTAATATTTTCTCGATTGTCATAATCATAATGTTAGGTTCCTGTAGCAGGCTGTTTACCGTTAATCATAGGTTTCCATCAATTGTTAAGATGAACGACGTAATGTTAGCTGATACGAGTAAGACGAATCATTATTCTAGATGTCTAACTAAAGAATACGGGGATTGACGAAGTAAATAAGAATTTTGTCCTAAACAATCTGTAGTTGTTTATTGAATGATAAAAGTAGAAGTTTCTGTACATCTCTATATAATAATATTTCACAAACCTTGTAAGAATCCTTCGAAGCGACATCCAAAATTCCTTAAAACGTACTGCTGGTAGAAATCCCGCACGAGCATAAACCATGGGCAGATGAGGAGTGTTAAGAGATCAGTCATTGCCAAATTCCCAACCAAATAGTTACTGGCAGTCCATAGCCATTTGTTTCTTAACAAAATGGTCAAAATTATGGAATTTAAAAAGATTCCAGTAATGCTTATCACTAACATGGCGGATAATTTCAAAGCTATTTCGAGTGGCGGTTTCACGTGCCATAACGTATTGGGGAAATTGTGCTGTGATGTATCCAGCTAAAATTAAAACAATAACAATATGAAAATAAATTAATCCTGTTTTATTAGTTGGTGAGTTTATCTTATCTTATTGTGTGAATGGATTTGATTTTATAATACAAAAACACTGGATGTGTTCTAGAATATTCCTGTTATTGGTGTCTGCTGCAAATATATTGCGTATATCAATACAGCTATTGCTATTACTGACGGGTCAGAAATCTATACAGATAATAATCAATATGAATATTGATTTCTTTGTTACTTTTGTGAGTATATCTATTTGCAGCATAAATAGCAAAAACATAATCTTGATCTTGCTACTCTCATGAAACTGATTACATTAAAGATTATAAATATGAAATAATACGTTATACTTAAGTCCATTTTATTTTGGTTCCTTAGCTATAGCTTAACTAAGGTTATTTATCTAATAGCAAAAGGGAATCTCCTAAATATCTGAAACCCTAATCCCGATAGAACTGGCAAAGCGCTCGTAACTCCTCTGATGTTGCGAATGTCCATGTTTGATTGCTTACCACCAGGTAATCATTCTGCTTGTTTGCCGACCTATCATATTAAAAAAAATGGCTAGCTATGGACTAAAACTGGTTGAAAAAAAGTAACCATGGAGTTTCTTGCTCGTTCTTCTCCATTGGAATCTACACTTTGGAACGAGCAAGTGGCTTAACTAGAGGACAGACAGACAGACTGACACGCGTAAATTTAAAGCTATTGAATTTTTTTTCTTTTTTGCTTGACGTCAAAAGTGCCCACTGTGGCCTAATTGAAATAAATGATTTTTGACCTTGACTTTTGACTAGATTTTTTAATACTATCTCTCTGAACAGAGACTCTTTCTCAACATTAAATCTGTTTACAAAACAAAGCATAACACAAATTCAAGTGTCCTCATCTACATCTACTTCAAGCTGTATCACAAAATTAAAATACATACCTGTTCCAAATAATCCTGAGACCAGTTAGAAATAGCTTTGGTATCCAAATCATCGAAATCTGATTCATCCATTTTGATTAATTCAATTTCATTGGATTTATCAACCAACTCAATATCTAAACTATCCACATTAAATATACCTGTACTTTCTTCTACGACTTCTATATCCTCAATCAAAACAAAGTCAACTTTAATTTTGTTTTCGTAATCTGACAAATTATTTTTGGTATCACAAAAAAATCACTATTTTACCAAAATACGTGCTGTTAGATGTACATAATATTGTTACTGGATATTCATGAAGAGTCGATACACGATACTCGAGATAACATTGGTTTAAGGTAGTCCATTACCGTGAAAGCTTTTTTATCAAAAATATGATTGATAGGAACGCAACTTTAAGTGACAGTGATGTAGATTTTTTTCTGAATTCAGCTGTGCATATCAATTTTTTTGGAAATTTCTGATAAAGCGCAATTAGTGGTAAAGTTTGTATGTACATACATGTTAGGTAAGATAATCTAGATATAATATGAATTACCGCATTTTGGATACACAAAACTAAATTATTGGATGATTTTATTGATAATATTAAACAGTCATGATTATTTCACGATATCCACTAGGTAACTGGCAGTAGTTGGATGAGAAGAGATCATCATCACACAACGTCGAGCTCAGTTGGGGGAGACCTATGTCCAGCTGTTCACAGCGTTGTGTTTCGCCGTGTAAGTGACTGAAAGCAAGCAATCTCTCCCCCTCTCCCCAACCCTTCCTAATCCTTAAATATCCGAAACCCTTATCCCCAAAAGAACAGCATCGCACTTTACCGACCTATCCCTTAACAAAAAAGAATGCAGTGGACGGAACTAGGATTAGGTACCTAGTAGGTATTATTTTGTAGAACGAGTACAACTCATATAAACCTTCACCTCCCGCAACTTCCTGCATATCGTCTGCCACACATGTATCTCAGCACTACTTTAAGAATGACTGGCGGAAAATGCTATAAGAATAATGATGAATAAAATATGTTCAGTTCGGGCTATGATCTACTTTGAAACAATTATATAGGTACGATTATATTATTAGGAATTAATTCTATTTACCCGGATTAATAAATTTAAAAGACAGGTCTAAAACATAAAAATAACATTACTGAATTAAAAACAACTTAAACAAAAAAATTTTATGTCCACCGCCATCTGTCGAATTATACCAAAAACTTAGACGTGCCTTACGTTCTCTTCAGCTGATTCGATTGGACGCGACGGACGTTCTTAAATTGCGCTCGTTTACTGGAGGTATTAATAGTAAGAGGGTGGGTCGACAGATGTCGTTTCCTTCAATTTAAGTGTCAGTTGTTTTTGCCATAGTTTTCACAGTCACTTATTTGTCATAAGTTTTCTTCTACCTTGCCTAAATTTTTTGCCAATGAATTTAGATTTTGACAACTGCTTTGTTCTTAATCCGTGGCTTGTACCGACTGCCAGCGCCAGTTTGCATACCATTTTCAATCTCAATATTGTAAACGATTACTTTACAGGCATTTTATATGATCAAATGAACAGGGCGCAATTGACCTAAGTATAAGTTTTGCGCGGCTTCTAAAGGTCTAGTTGGCTACTTCGAAGAATAAAACAAATTATTACTATTCTAGTTATTGTCTGTTGATAAATCTATATCTAAACTAATATTATAAATGCAAAAGTAACTCTGTCTGTCTGTCTTTTCTTCATGCCTAAACTACTGTACCGATTTCTGTGATATTCGGTGCAAACATAGTTTGGAACTTGAAAAAGGGCCCAGCATAGTTTTTATCCCGAAAAAACCTCGAAAGCGGGAACTTTTGCAAAAAATAAAAGTCGCGGGCAACAGCTAGTTTACCTACATATAAGTATGAACTGTAGGTATATTTTATCATCTCACAAGCATTTTATATCCATCAACTATATCAACATGACGAGTATCATACAGCGGTTTTTTTTTTTTTTTTTTTTTTTTTTTTTTTTTTTTTTTTTTTTTTGTGAGGGGAAAATCATCAAATGACTTCTCCCGCCCAGGGCCGGGCAGGAGGGAGTGTCAGACTCTTACTGACTAAAAACCCCCCTGTTCCTTCTCCTGCTCTGTGCCGAGGTCGCGGTACCTTATTGCGCTTACCCCGCAACCCCGGCTGAACATCAGCCCTTTAGGGCCCCGTCTGTGGTGGTCTATTGGCTCTTTGAGGCGCGCGCGGAACGCTACGCGCCGTACGCTCGGGCCTGGTTCTGGTCGGGCGGCGAGCTGCCCTTACTCGCCGACCGCAGGCCCGTACTTACGGTGGCCGGAGATCGTTCCTCGATCCCCGACGCCCGTAGTGTCGCCAGTTGCGGCTGCTGGGGCGTGAGGAGGAGGATTGCTCCCTCACGCGGGCCGCCTCTCTCTTTGCGAGCATGACTGCTTCACAAAAGGAGGAGACGGCGTCCCAGTTCCTCTCACTCCGCACCATGGCCTCGACTAAGGCCGGGCGCGAGAGGTCGCCGCCGCCGATCACTTCCCTGAGGATACGGCGGTGCTCAGCCCAGGCAGGGCATACCGCTACCGTATGCTCCACCGTATCCTCTAGGTGGTCCTCACAATGACGACACTCGGGCGTTTCCTCCCGCTGAATCCGAAACAGGAACCTACCGAAGCTGCCGTGCCCGGTAAGCACCTGCGTCAGACGGAAGGTGAGGACGCCGTGGCGTCTCTCAAGCCACTCCTCAAAGAGGGGTCTTACCGCTGCTATGGTAGCGTGCCCGATCATACAGCGGTAAGCGCATTATAATGAAGTCCAAAAATTCATTGTTACAAAGATTCACATGAACAAATGCGATTTTGATGTGTGGCATTGAGATTGTAAGATAGGTGTGAATGTCGCTTAAGTAAGATTTATCTTGTAACATGATTGTTTTTGGACAAAAAATGTGTAATGGCTGCTTGAGAGTTGGTAAATTGTGTGTAGTTTTACATTTGTGTCATTGAAGTGTGTGACCTCACTTGCTAATCTCGTGCGGTTTCACCCGCTGCTCGGCCCCATTTAATCGTAGCGTGATTTTATACAGCCTATAGCACTCAGGAACATTGTAGCTACCTATCAGTGAAAGAATTTTGGCAATCCGACCAGTAGTTCCTACTTACAAACTTACAAATTTTACCTCTTTATAATATTAGTACATAAAGATGAGTCACAATGGTTCAATTTGACAGAACAACAGACTGATATTATTATTTAAAAAGAATCTTTTCCATGACTGTTCTTTGGTCACAACTAATATTTGTATGATATGTGTCGACCTTTAGACTGTTTCTTGGAGAACCCATGCCATATTATCTTAGCGTATCTCAAAAACGTTATTAGTTAAATATAGGCTCGTTTTGAAAGGAATGGTTAACTAGGACGTCTTTGGACTTAGAGAACCTACAATTGTAACGATGTCCACCTCGTGGTACAGCGACCCCCAAACTAAAGCACGACATGGAACGGGGCAGTGAAAAGGAGTCTCAAACTCTTACTGGCTGTAAGACACTCCTTCTCGCCTCATCTCGCCTTACACGGAGCGATAGAAGTTATTTGATGATTTGTGCCTCTCGCTCAACGCTATAATTTCCACAAGACAAAGCCTTAGTGTCTTGTTTATGTAAAGTTTTACTAACATTAGAATATTATACCTAATGACTTAACCGTACCTACTTATACCTATACTCGTACCTAATAGTTGTAAACGATATGTCCTCAACCAACCACAAAACAAGTTAATGTACGGCAATTTGGTGTGTGTAATGCATCCTTATATCACCGTTCTATGATCTAAATGAGTGCCAAGTAAATTGTTTTGAAATAGTGAGATGTCCATTGTTATTTTTTTGCTGCGTTTTCGCGTTGGTTCAGTAACAATTTGGACTGTTTTGTGCCGTAGCTCAATTTCGATTGCTGCAGCAGATAATTTATTGCATAAGCATTAATTCTGGAATTCTATATGTGTAAGCACATTATTACCTATTCCAACAATGACTGGAATATTGGTGGTAAATTACTCATTACATTTGTTGACGTGTTTATTTTTTTATTGAGTCATAGAATTATCAGAAATCCTGTTCGATATGTATAAATAAATTGTACTGTATTAAGGGCAGGTTTTAAAATAAGCGTAGCTCCAACAGTTTTATAAGACACTTCATAATCATTTAAGAATATGCGTAACCCAGCTTGTCGTTACACATTTTACTGCACTATTGGTACAGAAGTTGGGCAATCGCCTGTATTATGTATGAGTAATTTCTTATCCCAAAAGAGATTTACGTTTGTGAACTGATCTACGAAATGCAGGCTTATCAATTTTTTTTTGTTATTGTAATAGGTCGGCAAACAAGCTGACGGATTACATGAAGTACGCGCAACGGAGGAGTTACGATTGCGTTGCTGACCTTTTGGGGAAGGATTATGGGAGGGGAAGGATTGAGCCTCCGTTAACCTCACTCACACGGCGTAATACAACGCTGTGGTTGTTTCACGGCGGCTTTCTGTGAGGTCGTGGTATCACTCCGGTCTAGCCGACTCATTCGTGCCGAAGCATGGCTCTCCCACACTTACAAGTCAATAAACCTATTATTCATTTGTATAAAGTCCACAGTTTTTTTTTTCTCAATAAAAACAACAATCGTGATCTTACATTATGTTTAAAAAAAAGCAACTAACTTTGAAATCACAACTAAATCTTTCTCCATGTCTGCACCGCAACCTCGTAATGACAGTACCACCGCCACCATAATTCGGAGACGTCGCAGAGTCGCGTAAATTCAACCACAATTGTCGTACAGTCCCATCCCTTAGCATTAACACACCACTAATGATTTGAATAAAGTTGCCATCTTGGTAATATGAAGAAAGAAACGTCAACTGTGCCATTATGTGTCTGGAGACAGAAGTTTATTTTTGAGGAGCTGTGTGTGTTTTTTTTTTTTGTTTTTTCGAAGCGTTTTGGTTGAAACTGCAGTGGAGAAACTAAAAGGGTACTGAGTTTTAATGTTTTTTAGTATATATTTATATCGACAAACAATTATATAACATACCATGGTCCCCATACGGTTGTACGCTCTGATGGCCTTTTGAGCATTAGAGATTTGAGAATTGTTTATATGAAGATTTTAGATATAGGGAGGAGATATGAGAATCGGAGGGTTTACAACGGCCTAACAGAAAGCACAGATGACGTTACGGTGAGGTTACTGGACGACGACGACCTTTCCCCACATCCACTATTTTCAATTCCGCTTTTCTTGAAACTTGACAACCCAAAAAGGTCCGCAGTGCACATGTAGTAACTCCTTTGGTATTAAGAGTAGGCTTGGGCGGCGTCGATTGCTTAGCATCAGGTCATTAATTCTACATAAAAGAAAGAAAAAAAAACATTAATCCATTTTCCAACTTTTTACACACATGGATAAGATTATCAAGATTATCTGTCTAAGATTTATATTCTGATGAAATATAATCTACACCTGTACCCATACATTTTCGTCCCAAAAATGTCAAGTTAGGTACGTTCCAAAAACAGTAAGCTTACAAGAAAACAATATAAGGAACGTTTACCGGTCATGCCCATGTCACGAATGATCGAGTGACCTTTGTATGTACCCCGTATGATATGAAGTGGCAAGCTCCTTATTCTGAACCATTGCAAAGATGTTGGTACTTGAAGAAGAAGGCGTTGTTTCCTGACGACTTAGGTTTTCATTTTTCTTGCACAAGTTAACTGATTCGTTTTTTCTGAGCAGTATTTGTCGTGATAAATAGGTCAAATGTTTCAAAAAAAATCAGCCTTGCTCTTTCATAGAAAAAATCTTTACCTAATACCTAATTAAAATAAAAGAAAAAAAAGAAAGAAAATGCATTCTTGATTGATTATCATTTAACAAAATAAAAATAAAACACAAAAAAACAAAACAAAAGGTTAGAAAGACAGAAAAAAGAAAATACTCTAAATATTACATAAAACTCTACATAGTTAAATGAAACAGGGTTGACAGACATGCCTAATCTGAATGGGTCGCCAACTCAGCAAAAAGAAACATATATTTTGTTTTTATGCAGATTAAATATAAAATAAATTCTACTAACAACTTCATAGCAAACTTAAAAAAGAACACATTCAGAATACACCTTCATCACAAAACCACAACTGTCGACAGCAATTTCGTACGAATGAGGTTGGCATACACGTCTCAATTCTTGAAAATATTTTGCAAAATCAACTTTGTTCCCTCAACATAAGGGTCATACGGTGACTAGTAATTTTACATGTAATGGGAATCGTGAGGATATATAGATGGAGTACAGACCAGCAGATAATCTTAACCTAATCTGTCACATTTCTTTAAGACATTGTGTTCTTTCTGACAAGAGGCTTAAAGGTGATAATGCTTTGAAGAATTTTGACAGATAGGTGTAGATTTTTGTGCGGTTGTCAATTATGACGTAGTTTGCGACATTATGAGTGTTGTTTAAGTTCATAATTGTGGTGTATGAGCGTGATTGTGAGACATGAGGTGTAGTGTTTTGGAGATGAGGTTGTTAATTGAAAATGTTTTTTCTGGTCTTTTTTGTTGGTTAAGGTGAGCACTGGGTAGCCGTCGTGGTCTTTGTTATATGTAAATAGAGCCATGCTTTGTCCCGAACGGGCCAGTTTGACCGAAGTGACACCATGGCCTCACAGTAAAAAGGCTAAAAAAAGGCACAGTGAAAGAACACTTAAGTTGTGTGTCGCTGTATGTGTTACCGAAGACACAATCTTTCCCCTCTCGCATTTCTAATCCCTAGTTCTCTCGGTCATCCAAACCCCTTATAAGACCAGCAATTCATTTGTAACAAATAAATAAATTTTAAAAATATTGAGAGTTTACAACTATTGTAATATTTTTCACATGCTTAATCGCTGTTTGATAATTGTTTAACGAGAACCTCGACAAGTTTCAAGACTCACTCGGGGCCCAAATTACCAGCTCTGCTCAACAATGCTTCTTCTTGTTGAAGATATTTTCCTTTCAGTCACCTGTCATATAACAAATTCAATGAAAAATATTAATCAAATTCAAATACAAAAACTACCTTAAATGGATAAACTAGAACAGAAAATCATCTAACAAATAACACTAACAAAATTAATTCGTCTTACAAAATGTTTATCTTAAATCAATATTAGACTGAACCGCAGACAATTGTGAAAATCTGTAGACTGAATGAAATCTAATAATGTTGGCTGGTGACTGTTAAAGATTCACTGAGACATGCGGTAGGGAATTAAAGGTAACGATATGAAATGATGTGGAAGGGGGATGTGTGTCTGTCTGGGAAGATATTACTTATAAAGATTTGCTTTATTCGGATACGACTTATTGAAGATACCTACTTTGATTTTATGGGTTCTAATCTTCCTTAAAACTCTATTAGACTCGGATGTTTAATTACACATCTGTTTTTGCATACCATTGCCATATTATATGAAGCATAATTTCTGCCTGCTTGTTATATTCATCGCCTTCATTTTCTTCTTTTCTTGAATAAGCAATCTACAGCGTGATTGGACACCCACAACAGCAAACGACTGATTAGGGTGTCCGGCCATTTCAGGATTTCAAGATTGAGGATGATGGGGAGATGGAATTGGGCATGCATTAAACGTTCCCGCCAGTTTTTTGTGAGGGCTTGATATCACTCTAGTCGAGCCAGATCATTCGTGTCGAAATATAGAGTAAAATTCAAACCTCAGTAATACTTTCCAGCTTTTTGGAACTGAACTATAATAACAACTCCCAAAAACAAAGCGACCTAATACCTTTGACAGTATGCACATCATCAGCCTCTAAGAGCCCAAGTTTTGAGCATTAATCATCAACCTTTCTCATGACGGATTAGCGATTTCAAACTTATAATAAGAAATTTTAAGTCTAGTTTATCTCACAATGACCACCAACATATATTATGTCAGTGGTGTCTATATAATCAGTAAGTTTAAGTAACTCGGAAAAGTCACATTGGTACTTTTTTTGTGAGAGAAACTCATCAAATGACTTCTCCCGCCCAGGGCCGGGCGGGAGGGAGTGTCAGACTCTTACTGGCTAAAAACCTATTCCTTCTCCTCCTCTGGGCCGAGGTCGCGGTGCCTTATTGCGCTTACCCCGCAACCCCGGCTGAAAAGCTAACGTCACGCGTTATTCCCAGGGGGTCACCCATCCATGTACTAACCGCGCCCGATGTTGCTTAACTTCGGTGATCGGACGAGAACCGGTGCTCAACATGGTATGGACGTTGGTACTTGCGAGGTTGACGGCGACTCAATCCTCAGGCCACCAAGTTATTATACATATATGTATATGTTATACGTCGTATATATACGACGTATAGCAGTACGTCACCTACATGAAATGATGTGTAAGAGGGGTGCCAACGTGTGTCGATCTGTCTGTCTGGGGAGATATTAAAATTTGCTTTATTGAGTCTGCAATTTTATTACTCAGTATTGAGATTTATTTGTTTCGTTGAGATGTTTTATCGTACCTGCTTATTTCATTTTGGCGTAGCGACAGATGGGGATGAGAGATACGTCTCTTAAAAAAATTAAATGCGAAACAATGATGATAAGCATGTTTAAGTAAGTGTGGTCCGCAGACAATTATCACACTTTATGATATAATACTAGCTATTCTGACGCGTTTTAGCTCCATTTGATCGTAGCGTAATGTGTTATAGCCTATAGCACTCAGGAACATTGTAGATAGGTGAAACAATTTTAGAAATCCGACTAGAAGTTTCAAGGGTTTCCAACATACAAAATTACTTACGTCTTTAGAATATAACTACAGATTTTTGATGTATTTGATGGTACAAATTCTGTTTTCAATGTCTATGAAATGAATGCACGGTTGGCGCGGTGGCTGGCGCAACTGGCTGCGGTGCAACGTGTCGCGCCTTCAATTCGTGCACGGAACAACTCTTTGAGCGATCCACAAATTGTTGTTCCGGGTCTGTGTTATGTAATGTGTAAATGTACGTTTATAAACGCACCTACAACACAGAAGAAAATCATAGGATAATGTAAAGTTTTTTCTAAAGAAATAAAAACCTAATTATCTTTTATTGCACTTAATTCACTTGAAATTGTGATACTAAAAATGCTCTTTAGAGAATCCAAGCTACTAACTACATTGAAAATTTAAATCCATTACTTAAAAGGACATTATAATTATACCTCTACTTACTCTAGACTACGGAATGAACCTATGACCTTACAATGCGGCTGTTCACTTGAACTCGAGTGGAGATCTAAGACGGTATAATGTGTGCACCGCTTATCGAGGGGCGACATGCAGTCTGCTAGTGGGAGGGTTAGAAGAAAAAAAAAACCTTTAAATATATTTTTTTAAATTTTGTGTAGTCAACCTCTTTCTTATTTTAATGGTAGAACTTTGTTACATTAATAGTATTAAGTTTTAGGACCGATTTCACATTGTCTGGATGGTCGCTAAGTACCAGATAAGTTTGAATATCGAACACAATAATTTGCACGATCTACATTCTATTTTTTGACAATTAGCTCTTGAACAAGTTAATTGATGTGAAAAAAAAGAAAAAAAATATTCAAAGATTTAGGTAAGGTCCAAAGATTTACCTGAACTTAAGTGTAGGTGGGACAGGCGCTCAGAGATGTGACTATGTATTGTACACCAACATGTCTCTTTGCAATGGCCTATGTGGTCGTTTGATGACTTTATATGAATTTCTGTAGGTGAGTGGTGATAAGCCAAGGTATCTCTTGATTCCCAGGCTTAGTATTAAAGCCAATATGCAGGTTATTTAATTGAGTTGTTTTATTATTTCTAGATAAATCTATACATTGGCGAATTGTTTTCTGAGGTATGAATATTAAAAATTTTACTGACTTGTAAAACATCTACATAGTTATGTGAGTGTGACTTGAGATAATAAATAAATGAAAAAATAGTCATTTTAATTTTAAGTGACAATTACTAGTCTTACTTAAGGCCAATAAGTCTAAAATAAAATAATAATAGTAAAGAGTTTCAAACTGGAGGCAAAATCCGAACAACAATAAAATTACATTCTAAAAGTGTGTCTTGTTCTGCGACCAGTACAGAAAGCAAATATTCGTTCACATTATCGGTGCATCGGGTTCATTTGAAATATTCATATGTAACAAGAAAGCATTAAAGTTCAATGAAGGTCTTATCATACGAGCTTCTCTGGACCTTCGCCAATTTGCAAATTTTACTATGATAACATTCATAAGTGTATTTACGGAGCAATTTCATTTTAATGGTAGTTGTATACTGTAAGTGGTATTTGAATTTGAGATATTTATTTCTTTTTAAAGTGCCTACTTATTGTCCACACATGCAATTTTACTATGATAACATTCATAAGTGTATTTACGGAGCAATTTCATTTTAATGGTAGTTGTATACTGTAAGTGGTATTTGAATTTGAGATATTTATTTCTTTTTAAAGTGCCTACTTAATGTCCACACATTACAGAAAGCAGTAGCACGTAGGTTAGGTGGGCGTAAGTCGAGGCCCAAGAGGGTAGATGTTCAGCCGTTGTTGCGGGGCAATAAGGAACAGCAGCCTCTAAAGCAGGAAAAATAAGGGTTTTTAGTCAGTGGGACTCTGACGAGACTTCCTCTCGCTATACACTGGAAGAGAAGTTACTTAATGATGGAATCCGTCCTCAAAAAAAGAAGAAAGTCCACTAGAAAAAAGGAAAACATACTAATGAGTGTTTTTTTACCGAAGTCTTTTTTTTTGTAATAGGTCGGCAAACGAGCAGAAGGAGTACCTGATGGTAAGCAATCAGCGCCGCCCATGGACACTCGCAAGAAGGAGTTACGAGTGCGTTGCCGACCTTTTAAGAATTGGGATTTTGGGGATTTAAGGATTGAGGAGGGATTGGGGAAGGGGAAGGATTGGGCCTCCAGTAACCTCACTCACACGGCGAAACACAACAAGGTTTTCTGTGAGGCCGTGGTGTCACTCCGGTCGAGCCGACCCATTCGTGCCGAAGCATGGCTCTCCCACACTTAAACTGTGGTCGTAGTCTGTATTCCTTGCAGGGTGCATTCAAGGTCAATTGTTTAAGGATTATAATTTTAGTAGCCTACATTAAAGTTCCATAATTAAAGCCAAACAGTTGTATAATTAGAGTGCAAGTTAATCTGCTTGCTAGGGTGATGATGTCATATGACGTCATCCGTGGATTTTCTATAGTTAATCTCCTATGTGCGTCTCTCTCAAATAACGTAGGCATCATTACTTTCACAAATAATCAATTTCATCTCTCATCATTCGACACAGTAGAAAACACTTAAGTAGGCATACTAAAGAAATCGAGAGCTTCTTCAAAATTAATCGAGTTATCACAAATCAATCGATTCCATCAAAAAGATTTAATCGAGCACTCGATTCTCATGCGTCTGTGTAAGAGTACTTTACATCACATTTCAGAACAATTGTGAAGGCTTCATCTTCAAAGACAGGGGTTCTCAAAGTTGTAATGTTTTTACGTCACAGAAGAAAATATAGGCGTAAAATTATTATAGTATAATTGACATATATCTGTTTAGGTTTATTTAATGCTTTCACAAAAAGCAAATTATTTTTACTAGACTTTTGTTGCAATAATTAAGCCCAAAACGATTGCAACCCTAAGGTGGTAGCAAGATAGGCGGTACTTTAATTCTCGCAAAAAGCTATGCATTTAATCTATGAGTATGCTTTGATCACTGTATGTATACAATTTTCTTGTAAATTACTTTGAGAGCCATGTTTCAGCTTGGAAGGGCCGGCTCGACTGGAGTAATACTAGGGTAAAAAAAAACCTTCATATAATAACATTAGCATTTAGCATTATATTTCGCTGTCCTAGTAAATTATCGGAGGTTCAATAATAATATGCTCATTACCCATCCCCCATCCCCAAATCTCTAATTCCTTACCCCTGAAAAGCCGACAGCACATTCTTATCTCTTCCAGTGATGTGAGTGTTTATGATTGTGCGATTGAGTGCTACACCGATTGCTTACCACCAAGTAATCCGTCGGTTGGTTTGACATTCTACCACATACTAAAAAGGAAATAGCATAAACAGCTATTTATAGAGTGCTAGTGTATGGGCCATGCCTACACAAGGCTCTTGGTTTGGATACAGCAGGTAAAAAAGACAGGCTTATCAGTATTCCGATCGAAAAATATTTGAGAATCTCTGTTCTAAGTAACATATTGTATGCTTTCCCTTACCGAGCTTTAATAAATAAATTAACGAAATGAGCTTAGTCATTCATTCGTATTCATTAATTAAGATCACACGCGAGGCTTAAACCAATCTTGAGAACAATTGGCTTCATACTTTGAGTAGGGTGACTATGGAGTATGGTGATTTGTTGAAAATAATATGGAATATATAATATTATTTTATTTTAATTTGAGCTAGTAGTTGATAGTCTAGTTTGAGAACTTTGTCCTACACTTTGTATTTAGTGGGTAGACTTATAAAAATTTACAATTTTATATACCCGGAAGAATCCCTTCTAGATCCCACAAAGAGTTGTTTCGTACGGGAATTGAAATCGAAACCACGCGGCCGTTGGGCCAAAAATGCAGTGAAATTAATATACCTGGAGTTTTATCACTGATTTTGAGAGGTATTGATTGAATAATGATACTTAATACAGCAATATTTTCTGCCGTCTGAAGTCCAAAGAGGTTAATACTGAATAGAGAAAAACATTATTTTATTGTGCAGGCAAGCATATGTTACCATTCACAGAGACAAAGTTCCTATTGGTTAAATTAGGAACAAAATTCAGAACCCATGTATTAAATTTGAAATACGAATTACAAGTTCTCGATGAATTAGGTAACCTTGTGTATAAACAGAATGTCCCGAAAATTACCAACAAACATAGTCACAGCACAACCAAAACAACAAGACGTGTATTACTCTTACTCAAACTTTTGTATAGAATTTGTGGAAAGAAAGGAAGGAGTCTAAGTGGGGGGAGGGGGAGGGAGATGCTAATGATAACACACTCACACATTTTCTTTTGTTTCATAGCCACAGTTGCAAGGCGTCTCTTCAGAACCATTTTGAGTATTCCAGAGAGGTAAAGTTTCAAATAATGCTGTATGGTAATGAATTAAATCGTGGAGAATAATTTTCTTTCACGTGTTTATTTTGATTTTTGTACGAGATTGGATTTGTGTTAAGTAAGTTTCTTTATTTCTATGCTTGTTGATTACGGTACGCGCGAACGTGTCTAGTAATCACTGGTAATTTGTTCGATAAAATGGGGCTTGTAAAATTTATTTGCGGTGTTGTCAATGCATCGTTTGTTACAGCAAATAGGTAGAATACTAAGGCTTATTAAGTATTAAAGTTAATTTCGTTACAATAAAATTGAATGACATACTTTGCGAATGCGATTGTAACACACAATAAACTTTAAACAGAAATGAAGGTCAAATAAATAAAATCTTTATTTGTGAATGATTTGAATTCACTTTTACTATTTCAAGTTTTTTGTATTAAAACTTTAGAAAAATATAATAAATAAATTAGTACATTTGGAAGGATTGCCCACTAACTTAAACAAGGAAAGAACGAAGAACGTTCGACAAGGATCTGGACTAGTTTCAAGTCAAGCGGGGACTAATACTATAATAATTAATTTTGCCATTATTTTTTCTACGCACCGACAGACACTTTCCTTGCAAGGCCGTAAAAACACCCTAACTATCCCCAAAAAACAAATAATTATCACAATACAGTTTCCAAAAAAAATTTAAAAGAAATGCGAGTAAACAAAAACGTTTTCTCCCCGCTTCGAAGTAACAATGCTTAATAATGGTTTTGAGAATTTTGCAATACATTCATTAGAGGCTTTTGTTCATATATTCGGGGGTAGCAAAAATTATTACATACTGTGTATTGTGCGCCAGGCGACGCGGAATAAGTGGCGAATTTTCATAGGGCTGCTTCTAAGATATATGTTTGGGTATCATGTTAAAAATTGAATGTGAAGAAAGTGTTTTTTTAGATAAATTTGTGTCTGACTGATGTGTGTACGTTTAATAGGAAATTAATATTATATTAGCAGGCAATTGTTGGTCCAAATACCATTTACGGGATACAAGCTTTAATAAAAATGTTCAACAAACACCAAGTTTGTACGGCATTATTAAATGGTCCATCTTTGCCCCGCTCCCCTTTTTTTTGAGTTCCTCTAACGCCCTTAAAGATCGAAAGAAAGTTTAAGTAAAAATAAAAATAAAAACTAAATAAATACCTATACTACCATGCTTAAATTTTATGCAGCCAACTGCAAAAATAAAAAAAAAAACATGTGATCATGAAAAATAAAAAAAAGACCAGTTTTATTTTTGGTTACTAAAATCTTTATTAAATACTTCTGTGTAGCATATTCATCTTTTTCATCCGCAAAATCACCGCTCCCTTTTAAATTATCTTATTACTTTCCTACACGAGGTAACCCTAGCATACGTCGCCCAAGATTTAAATGCGGCGAGGCGTCTCACGTTAATGCTAAGAAAACACGAGCCTACAGGGTGCTCTCAATTCATTCAGAAACAGATAAACAAAATTGTTCAGACTCCGCACTTGTACGAGTAGCGCTAAACAGTCATATGTTTTCGGAAAGTAAATTAATACTGATTGAGTTATTTACAGCTATATTTCTTATGTTTAAAAGTTAAATATTAAGGATGGCATGGTTTCATTGAATGAATTATTCTTCCTTCCTGAATGGTACGAGAGAGAGAGTGTGAGACTCTTACTGACTGAAAACCACTATGTTCTTTCTCCTGCTCTGGCTAAAGGCTCGGTTAAAGTGTGGGAGCAAGCTTAGGCACGAATGGGTCAGCTCGACCGGAGTAATACCGCGGCCTCACAGAATACCGGCGTGAAACAACCCACAGCGTTGTGTTTCGCCGTGTGAGTGAGGTTACCGGAGGCCCAATCATTCCCGTTCCCCTATCCCTTCCCAATACTTATATCCGCAACCCCTATCTCCAAAAGGCCGGCAACGCACTCGCAACTCCTTTGGCGTTGTGGATGTCCATGGGCGGCGCCGATTGCTTACTATCAGGTAATCTGTATACTCATTTGCATTACTCATTTGTATCACATGAAATATATGACTTCTTTCGTTCTGAGTTGGGCGAGAAAGAGTTGCTAACTCGTACTGACTACAAATCAACCCGTTCCTTCCCCTGCTCCGGGCCGAAGCCGCGATATGTAATTGTGATTGCATCCTGCTGTTTTTTTTTTTTGTGAGGGGAACATCATCAAATGACTTCTCCCGCCCAGGGCCGAGCGGGAGGGAGTTTTAGAATCTTACTGACTAAAAACCCCCTGTTCCTTCTCCTGGGCTGAGGTCGCGGTGCTTCGTTGCGCTTACCTCGCAACCCCAGCTGATCGTCAGCCCTATAGGGCCCCGTCTGTGGTGGTCTATTACTTCTATAAGGCGCATGCGGAACGCTACGCGCCGTACGCTCGGGTTGTAACCTGCTGCTGGGGTTGCCCATCTCTGGTGGTCTGATGACGCGCGCGGAACGCAACACTAATTCCCGGCAGTATATTCCAGCTGATTGTGATTATGCTGATGCATCACAAACTTCGATCCAGTAACATATTATAGGGTAGCTCAACCACCGAGCTGCAGTTCAAAATTTTGGTAATAGAAAAGTAAGTTACATTATAAGCACAAGTATCTAGAACATTGAGATCTACCTACTTACCATTATTGAAAAAGCCTGATGCTATACTACATAAGCAACACATGTTATTAAATAAATATGATGGCTAGTAAAACAGGATGTTTTTGACAATTGGTCAAAACATTCTGTTGTTATGAGAACGTATTAATTTGAAAATGATATCTAAGCCTTCAAAAATAAATAAATTGTATTTTCTTAGTTTACATAACGTTTAAAAAGTAAGAAGCAATGAATTTCCACGATTTAACACTTCTTACCGGAAAATGGTTCCGCTACTCGCTAATAGATGGCGTTACAAGGCACGTTATTGTGTGTAAAACTGGAATAACCGTTGCACGTTTATTACAACTTTTTACTGTAACAATATGAATTGATGATTAAGTTTCATTAGTATAAGTAGTTTTATCAATTTAAATTTTACTTCTAAACATTTTTACTTTCGTCAAGGTCGTCCAACTTTGGACAAAATAAATAGCCTTCAAATAATATTATTTACATTAAATAATAACTACTGACATTATTACAGCTTTATTATTAAACCCTTTATAATGATAATATTGTCATAAATTCAGCTAAATGATATTTAGAAATAGTTTCATTTAGTTTTTTCAATAGTCAGATAAATATTATAGCAAATAGCTTACTTATTTCTTTAAAAATTGCTAAAAAAATATCAAAAAATTTGTGTATTGACAGATCGATGAATAAAATAAAAGTATCTATAGTAGTTATTTTTTAATATTTTATTATATTGAAACGTCAAATTAATTTATTTTTGGAAACTACCCAATTCAGGTCTTTGGCAATTTTATATATAGATATAAGGTTTCATATCGTTTTTAGTCTCGATCTAATCAGAACGTATTAGATCCGCTAACCAGCCCCGTACAAACAACGAATCGTCAATAACTCTTAATGAAAAAGTTTGACACGCGAAGGACCTGCAGTTTCTTTTGAAAAAGGAGATTTTATCAAGGAGGCTCATCTGATTGCCCGACATATTGAAGGTCGCACAATGAAAGATTTAATCAACAAGTGATGTGAAAATGATGATGATTATGATAATGTGACGATGTGTCCAGTTGGTATTCATCAGTCATTGCCTCGTCCCAAAAATTCTTAGAGGACACCGGCGTCCTCTCTCACCCACTTTATTATAAGCCATAATTTCAATACTTTGAGATTTTATAAAATATTTTTTGATATTGTTACAAAAAATATAATTTGTAAAGAGTTACAGTTCTTCCGGAATTGTCTGAATTTTAATGAAAGTCAGAGTCATATTGAATTTTGGGTCATTTTGAAAATGCCCACAGTCCTGAAACTTCAATAAAATAACCCGTGAAAATAAATATATGATAAATGCTTTTTTTACAAAACTTAAGTCACTAAAATAATATATTCCTTTTATTTAAAGACTCCTATGTTCAGTTTCTTTAACATCAATATCCTTTTTATAATAAAAAAACATAATTTCCTATTCCTGAAAAATTCAATGAATGGTATTGAGTCCTTTTTGATATGACAACTTAATGTATTTAAAATTCAGTTTTTGAGGTTACTTTGTGCTTGATGACGACCGGCTGAACTATAATGTTAAACGAAAAGACAAAATTATAATCAAATGAAAGCCTTCTATAATTTTAAGTTTATCTCTTGATCTAACCACCATCTTTGATCCGCTAACCATCAACATACATATCAAACCTTAATAAGACGTCAAACAGATTATAACAAGACTATTGTTCTGTAATTATCTGTGCTATCATCTGTACTGGCTGAATAGATTTGTTAATAGGACATCTGTAATTGTGTTTTCTTTTTTGTTGTTCGATTTTCAAATTTTATTTGGGTTTTGTTTTTTTTGTTGGATCTTATTAGTTTTGTTGGCTGTTAGCATGATAATGTGAAGTTAATTTTTTATGCTTTTTAGCTGTTTGTTGTATTTTCTTAGTCATGTTGGCTGTTAGTATGAGAATGTGAAGTTTTTTTTTTATGTATGGCTGGATTGATGGATATAAAATATGTGGATTGAATCTAAAAAGTTACTGGCGTATAGGTGAGTATATATTACTGGTGTATATATATTCTTTGGCCACCTTAAGCCTGGGTCTCCGGACGGCAAGCAAGGGTACGTCGCCACCCTACCAGACTAGACCTGAGCTTTCGGCGCGTAGCATTCCGCCTGCGTCTGAAGAAGCCAATAGGGTACCACAGATGGAGCTGAGCAAGGCTGGATTAGTGAGGCAAGCGGAATAATGCCGCGGCTTCGGCCTAGAGCAGGAGAAGGAACTAAGTACTTTTTAGTCAGTAAGAGTCTGACACTCCCTCTCGCCCTACCATAAGCCTTTTTTTATGTAATAGGTCGGCAAACGAGTTGACGGATTACCTGATGGTAAGCAATCAGCGCCACCCGCAACGGTGGAGTTACGCTTACGAGTGCGTTGCCGACCTTTAAAGGATTAGGGATTTGGCGATTTAGGGATTGGGGGGCGGGGATTGGGGAAGTGGTAGGATTTGAGCCTCCGGCGAAACACAACGCTGTTGTTGTTTCACGACGGTTTTCTGTGAGGCCGTGTTATCACTCCGGTCGAGCCGAACGTTTCGTGCCGAAGCAAGCCTCTCCCATACTTCGCCTTGAATGTAAGGATGTTTTTTTTTTAAATAATGTATCGTTGTTTACTTTAAGTACATGATAATCAGTGGAGTTTTAAGAACATACTTAAACAGACAACAGTAGTCTTATACCAACTCAATGTCAGAAATCAATTCACTCAATAAAAAAGGCGAATATAATTGAATAATTTGTCACAACTATGAAGGTAAGTCATTCATCCAAGTTAAAAAAAAAAACATTACACGTCTCTAGCAAAAACCATCGATTCTCGAACGAGTTCTCGATTTAAAATCGTATAATAGACAGGATGTGGTCGTCCCGTCCGAACGCACATGCACTCCTAAAACAATTAAATGTAACAAATGTTACTACGCTCTTATTTTAAAGTGATAAGGCATATAATCGGATGAGAATTAATTTTGTAACGGTAAATGATAATGTTGTAAGGTCGCGTGCGTGCAAATCGATTATCGAAAGGATTAACGATTACTGTGATTAGAGATCGCGGGGTCAGTCTTAAGATACACCTGTGGCGGGAAGGAAGAATTGACAGGCAGCCACTTTATCAAGAAATTATTTTGATGAAAATAGCTAATTGAGTTGTAGGTAAATAAGTGTGGGAGAGTCATGCTTCGGCAGGAATGGGTCGGCTCGACCGGAGTGATACCACGGCCTCACAGAAAACCGGCGTGAAACAACCACAACGTTCTGTTTTGCCGTGTGAGTGAGGTTACCGGAGGTCCAATCCTTCCCCTCCCCCAATCCCTAAATCTCCAAATCCCTAATCCCTAAAAGGTCGGCAACGCACTCGTAACTCCTCCGTTGCGGGTGTCCATGGGCGGCGCTGATTGCTTACCATCAGGTAATCTGTCTTCTCGTTTGCCGACCTATTTATATAAAAAAAAAGGTAATTAATACATGCTTATGTGGGACTAATTACTTCTTAAGATGTAAGTTTAAGCTTTTTCATTTGAGCTACCTACTAAGACTTGTTGTTATAAACTATGTTTAAAGTTTTGGATGAGAATTGTCAGATGTTATGGTTTTTAGAGTTATGGACTCTGAATTGGATAACAAAGAAATCTTTGCCTACTGTACTTGGCACACTTGCTAACAATACTTTAATATCTTTAGCCAAAAAAAACAGCAAACATGAAACTGTAAACTTCGCAAAAACGATCATTTTCGTCTAAAACATGCAAATTCAGTTCTAACGGAGCGTTGTACTCATAAAAACGTAGGTAAATCTTCGATAGTGTTTATTACGTTTCAATATAAGTAAATAGCACGTTGTTCGGCTTTATCGTCGGACCCATCGCGAGTTCTTGCTCTCGTTCAACCACTAACATTACCCAAACTGAATCGTTCCCACGGAGTCTGCACATCACTCTTCTTCAAACTATCGCTCGTAATTATCACAGCGAATAAACAACTTTATGTCTAACACTGAGAGTGTAATTTTGTTTACCAAAGATTCTTATTATAGATACGCTGAACTTAGTGTTCGAATTTTAAGATTCTTCGTTTTTGAATTTGTTATTTCATTTTAGACTTTAGTTTCTAAGATCTTTGGTTGATTTTCAGTTTTGTTTGTAATGGCATCTAAGGTGCTTTTGGCGTAGCGAATGTATGTAAAACAGTATTCAAATATTTCGTGAATCATGCGCATCCGTGTGTATAATTACGTTTTTAAGATCAGTTCTTTGACAGAGGTTCGAAATGTAAAGAGTAACGTATCTACGTAATTTTTTTTTCTAGACTTAATCAGGAATTTGAAATTTTAGTTGCACTAATTTAAAATAATACTCAGGTTATGGGCATGGGAACAATTGGTTATTTTAATCATCTTCTTTTATATTAAATCAATAAAGTGAAAAGAAAGTAATAGAAAGGAAAGTAATTTATTCGGCACCAGACACGAGCCACAAACAACCAAAGATATGTACAATAGTAAAGAAAAAAATAAAAAAATAAATAACAAAAAACAAATGCAAAAATGTTGAGATAAAATAAAATAAAATTATCTAATATGAAATATTAAAAAAGAAACACAAAACATTAAAAAGTAAAAATACATTCTACTTGGCTGTGAGCACATAGCTGAATTCAATTAAACGTTTTCATATAGTTCCAACATTATATTTTAATGGGTTTTTCTAATACTTACTATATGTAAACTTTTTGTATTTGGCGACAATTAGTAGAAGGATGATGATGGTACGCAATCGGCATCACCCATGGTCATCAGAGATGTTAGAAGTGCTTTACCGGCCTTTCAAGAGTTGTTATAGATTTGAGGATTGATGATGCAGAGGTAGGGGTATAAGGCTTTCAATAATTTCACTCACACCGCTCTCATACGCACTTTGTTTCACGCCGGTTTACTGTGAGGCCGTAGTATCACTCCGATCAGAATATCCCATTCGTGCATGCAAGCACGGTTCTCACACATTTAATTTCTTTTTTTGGTAGTGTTATTTCTAAGCAGTTGCTTTTCCAATCTCAAGGTTTCTTTTCTGAAAAACTCCAAAGTTTACAACGTCTGGCGGTAACGGGTCTTGCGTAGCTCGGTAGCGGGTTCGATTCCAGCGTCACGCCGCAACTGATCTGTGACCCCTTAATGAGACATCTGCTTTATTGCTGTAAATCAGACGGTATTTTTTTATTTTTTCTTCGTGGTTACATTATTATTATTATTGCTTTGTTAGTTTTGTGATTATAAATGTGAACTATTTTGTCTGGTAAGTTCATATATTATTATGTATTTTCTTCAAGGTTACTTAAGACATAACTCACATACATATCAGCCCACAAGTGTCCATTGCTGAGCAGAGGCCTCTTGCCTTTGCTCAGAACAGAGACCCTCACACGGAGAAGGTTTGAGAACTAACCACCAATCAAATCAGATTGGTGATTTCAAGTAAGACCTCGCGATATTTTGCTTTCACTGTCTGTCAGTTGTTTATAATAATTTTAGAAAGTACTAGCCAGGTTTTGGACCTGCACCCTCGCGTCCATTTTAAGTTCAGGTTTCTTCACGACGTTTTCCTTCACCGTATGTTAGTAGTGTCGAAATAATCATAGAAAGTACTTATGTATAACTCCGAAAAAGTCACCTTGGTACTTGCCAGGTTTCGATCTCGCACCCTCATGCATGAGAAGTGGGCGCCTTAACCTCAGGGCTACATCGACGTGAAATAAATTAACATTTTATAGTTAAAACATGGTCATATTTAATGATTGTCACCTAAGTGTTTGGCCCACTTAGCAAAATCGTGCGGAAGACATGTAAATGCAGTGGCCAGGCCTACAGGTGGGGTACTTAGGTCATTTTCTGTGTTGCAAATAGTGGATATTCTATTAGTAATTATTATATTTTGGTGACATGGTAGCCAGGCCAATCTCGATCTTTAGGTAGTTTTGAAACTTATGGAAATGTGACATTCATCTAAAGTGCTCTTAAATTTTGGGAGAGCCATACTTCGGAACGATTGTAGTGATACCACGGCTTCACAGAAAACCTGCGTGAAACAGACACAGCGTTGTGTTTCGATGTGAGTGAGGTTATCACAGACTCAATACTTCCCCTCCCCCAATCCTTAATCCCCAAAAGGTGAATGCTTAACATCAGGTAAACCGTTTTCCCGTTTGCCGTCCTATCCATAAACATAATATTTTGATGCCACGGTACCCCAGAGGCTTATGGCACTCGGTTCTCGTTCTTAAAGGTTTGGTACTGGTTCGAAACGTCTGGCAAATACCGATGTGACATTTTCCCACTTACACTCAAAGAATTTGACATACCACTGAATCTTATAAATTGAAACATAGGATAAGGCATGAGGAGTCACACGCCTGTGACTCTTCTGGTGCTGCGGATTTCCATGGGCGACGCCGATCACTTAGTATCCGATGATCAACTAGCACGTTTGCCTCCTATTCCATAAAAAAATTGCCAATCCGCCATGAGCAAGCTTGATGATTAATCATACCTCCTCCGCATGAAAAGTGGCCTTTGTTCCCATATGGACATTTTTGGGCTGTTACTAATGTTTTTATTCGTTGAATAGTTGCTGATGTAACTGCCAAACAAGAAGTCATGTAGAGGTGCATGGATGGCCACGACTGCTTAATATCAGGTCATTCATCCTTGTCATTTAAAGCAATGCTTGCATAACTATAATAAATGGAGGAATGAACTTAAAACTGGGCTCAATCTGAATCTTAAAGAAGCAAAAATCCCTCACACGAGAATCGAAGCCCAGATATCACAACCTGCATTTATCTTGAATGAGGCAATTTATAAAACGACAGAATATTTGAAACATAAAATATTCCATTAAAACGATTCTAAATTCAAACGTATTGAAGGATCAATCATGATTGGTATTTCACTTGCATTAGTATGCGTTCCGTTCTCTCATACATATTTAGTGCGTGTTCGTATGTATGTGTGTGTGTGTTAATTATTGTCATTGAGTAGGCGTGGTCAAAGGTACGGTATGGGATACTGACCCTTTATGACTGTTAAGAACTCATGTGTTGCAGTTAGTGTGAATATTATGATTTAAAGTTGTAATTTTCTATATTTGCATTGCAGCGCATACGAACTCTTTGTAACTGTGTAGGTTTCAAAACCACAATCAACTGTAGAGGGATTGATTTCAACAGCATTCTATACATTTTGGTTGATTTAGTTACGATATACAATTCACCTACCAAACTTTGGTATTATGACAATACTTTCTTAAAAGGAAAGGTTTTGTTCTGTCATAGTACTGGCTAATGATGGTGCAGACGATATCATATCTTGTTGAGAGATAGGTACAAGTGCGTCCCAAGCAAAAGATTGAGACCAAAATAGCAATGGAGCCATGGCAAACGTCATTTTAATTTTTGAAAGGTGGAAACCTTTCAAAAATGAAAATGACATTTCACCCGAAAACCACGTAAATTATTTACATCCAGCCAAAAGATGTGACGATTTCTGATTTTGATTTGCGCGATCCATTAAGCGAAAGTGATAAATGCAAAAATAAAACACATGCTGTATAGATTGTTCTAATCCTTGAGCTGTACTGGAGACAAAGTAATGTCTTATCCCTTACAAATGAATAACGCACATTGATCGGCCATTTACCGAAATGCCCCATAGTTATTATTGTCAGCAACCGATACATGCATTGATTTATAACTGCTCCAGCCCCCACACGACGGCTGACCGATTTAGATAAAACACGCTGTATATACTCACAAACTTAGTTTTTACATTCCAAAAAACAAAACACAATTAAAAGCCCACCTTATTATTAAGACATAAAGGTGACGTGAATGAGATGTGACGGTAAAGTTACCGTGGTTTTCTGTATGCAAAATGGTGGCCGTAAGAAACGTCGGTACAACAAATAGTACGTTGCTATTCTGATTTATATGAATACTATATCTAGGACAAATGTATGCGATAGTGATTTTGGTTCTAAGTTTTGTTAAAGGGCGACAGGTACTGCAGACGTAGGATATCTGGTGAGATTGTGTTCGTGTGGGTGTCAAGTATATTCTGAAGCCTCGTTTGAATTTTGCTTGGGAAGTGAGTGGAGTAACGAAACGGATAGTTCATGTTTTCTGATGTCCCGGCCTGGGTTGGGTTAAGTACAAAGCAGCTCGGAGCAGTTTTTGGTGTGAGGTGATTTTTGGTCACTAAGAGATTATTAAGACACCACTGACATATACGGTGAAAGAAAACATCGTGAAGAAACTAGGACTTATCATTTCTAATTATAGGTTAAAATCGCCCATCCGCTTTGAACCTTCTCTGTATCAGAAAAAACACTTACATGCTAGTGATGATGATGATGTTGAAGAGTCTGATACTTTCTTTGTCCTAAACCTAGAGCAGAAGCAATCATTAGATGATGAATCTAGATAAAGAAAAACTGAATATAAAATTGAGAGCTTTTGGCCAGTGGGCTAGCCTATGTGTAATCCAAGACTATAATCTATATCTATACCAACTTTCATTAAAATCAATTGATTAGTTTTTATCCAAAAGAGTAACAAACATCCTTCTACATATATACATACAAACTTTCGCGGTTATAACATTAGTAGGAAACAATCTCAATAGCTTTGACTGTGTGTACACAGTTAAAATTCAACAGTTAAATTTAACTATAACCTTAGAAATCTATTATCAATTAAGTAAATGGGTAGTTACGGAACGTGTGAGCTGGTTACCAGTACCACTTAAATGTAATGTTGGTTTAATTAAGTCCGCTGAAGAAGATTATCATTAACATTGTGAGGATTTTCTTTTCAGGGTAATGAGGCACACGGGGGATATAGTCTGTGTGGGTATGTGGTTGGAGGTGTTAGGAGAGGTCGAATAGTTTTAATTCTTGTGTGATCAACAAATAGTTTTTATGGGTTTGGGTGTGGTGTTTTTGCAATTATATAATAATAGTTATTGAAGTTATAATATATGCATGTAAACGCACCCACTATACAGTAGACAATTCGATCGTAGGGCAACGCTTTAAAAAATAAAGGTTTGACTTTAATAAAATCCTGCACCAACGATGGTGATTAAGTGAGCCTAATTCGTCTTTCTCTGATCAGTTTTCGTTCTTATTAAGTAGTTAGCAATAAAGTCGATTAGAACTTGTCATATCATGGAACTATCAGTTATCGTATCATCTTATATTATTTTGATTGCACGGTTGGTGCAGTGGCTGGGCAACTGGCTGCCGTGCAACGTGTCGCGGGTTCGATTCCCGCACGGAACAACACTTTGTGTAATCCACAAATTGTTGTTTCGGGTCTGGGTGTCATGTGTATGTGACATTGTATGTTTATAAACGCACCCACAACACAGGAGAAAATCCTAAAGTTGGGAAAAGTCTTTCAAAAAAATCTTCCACAATAATTCGCATTTCGTCAAGGATAGAAATTGGTTGCAAATCCTTTGTGCACGTAAGGATTATTTGAATTGGGTTCCAATTCATTAAGAGGTTAACAATATCAAATTGTAATATTCCTCTGTCTAGTTTCTTAATCATCCATATTTTTTTGTTATTTTCTCCTATTCTCAGGTACGGAATCTAAGCCAGTCTATGAAAATTTAATGCTAAAATACCTTCCTAATCCCTCAGACAAACACAATAATATCCCACTCATCAAAACCAAAATCCAAACTTCTATTCGTCCACTTCTAATCTTGAAACATCCAAACCCATTGAACAAGCTAGGGTACTCGATAATCGTTCTAATCGATACATATCGGTAGGTGTCTAGCGAATTATCGAATCGAATAGAATATATTAATACGTGAGAACGGGCCGAGTTAGTTTGGAGATGTCTGCCGTTCTAAATCAGTGCAACAATGCGGCTCTGGGTTGCTCTGATTCGCTCGTAGGTGAGCGTTTGAATTGTGTGGATGAGGTTGGGTTTAAGTTATAATTAATTGGTACCATATAATCATATTTTGCTGTCGTGAAGTTAAATACCTGTTTTTAACATTTAAACGAGTTTAATGTTGTCAGCCAGTGCAAAGTACGTGCGTGTATGGTAAGTTTAGGTCATTACTCAAACTCAAGCTCAACAAACATAAGTCTGTAACATTCTAAACTCTCATACGACCAAATTTTTATCAGGAGCTGTACCTATAAGCCTCAAGCTCGGTAGGTTAACAAACAAGCCGACGGATCACCTGATGGTAAGCTATCAGCGCCGCCCATGGACACCCGCAACACCAAAGGTATTACAAGTGCATTACTGGCCTTTTAGGGATAACGGTTTCGGATATTTAAAGATTGGAATGGATGGAGGATGATGAGGAAGTGGGCCTCCGGTAATCTTCGCACGACAAAACAAAACACTGTGGATTTCTCTGAGGCCGTGGTATTCCATGCTAATTTATGGCTTGTCCATACGAATCGTACGCGAAGCGGAGACGCGCGGACAGTAGACATCACAAAGTCCGTTCGGATCGGCTTATCTCTCACTGCGCATTTCCCGCTCTGCCTGAGCCAAGTATGCGTCATTCTGCACACAGCAGACAACGTTCTATCTCATCTTAATATTTGTTATGTGTACCCGTATACGTTATGTAGATTGTATCTTATTTTATTGTGTTAGAGTTTAATTTAGCATTTCTATTTTATCTTTGACCATTTTAGAGAAATTTCGTGTAATTGCTAACATACTTGTAGATGCAGAAGAAGCTAGGCAATTTACAAGAGTTCTCTTTTTTTGTGTTTAGTTTAGATTCATCTTTTACAAATACATTCTGAGCAAGAACTCTGACTGTCTCGTAATTTGTTCTACTTTGGTCAATAAAAATCATATTTCAACTATTATGTTACCTATTGACCTCTTATAAATGAAATAAAACAATGAATGTATCGCAAGGTACTGGATTAGACCATTCCCGACCTTTCTCCCAACCCCCTGCTTTATGGTTGGTGTCTTCATATCCTGGGACAAATGACATTGCTTGTGCTTAGCAATTATGCAATTCATAATATCGTATGTTGTTCACACTATTATATTATTATTATTAATGAATGGAATTTGAAGGTCGTTGAATGATATCAATGGAATTTTTTCAATGATAATTATGTACTTTTAGGATGTTCGGTTTGATGTTTTTTTCATTTGTATTAATCGTTTTCTGTAACTTTGGCAGATTATTACGTTGTGCAGTAAAATTGTTTTTAATAAATTGATGAAAAAGCTCATTATAAGTACATTGACCAAACTGCAAATGATTTATGGAAAAAAATCTATATTCCGTAAAATCCCTAACGTAAGTCTAATATTTATTTGACCTAAGCGAACAACAAATTTGAATCACGTTTAATGCCCTTAATCCTCGATCCCGATCCAGATCCAATTCGCTCATCCCGTCTGGCAGCGCACGCGCATTCGCTCAACCGCTCGTGACTTTCACAGACATTTTATTACCATAATTTAAAACAAATATCTGATTGTGTGTACCGGGCATTAAAGTGTTAAACTGAGCAGTAGGGGTGCTTGTATCCTGGCTTTTAAGGGTTAGGTAATTTACAAATATCTTCGTAATCATTTTTATAATAAAAGCATGCGAATTTCAAGATAAGAAAATAATAAAACAAAGCAGAAAATATTCATTATGAGAGCTCTTAGTATAAACGATCACGAGGACAGATTTCCTGATTTGAGCAATTAAAAAAAATGGACTTATTATCTCCGCTTTAAATTTTGGCAACAAAATAAAAGAAGATTTTCAAACATTTAATTTGGATAAATTTGATACATTTCTGTACTCAATAACTAACAAAATACAGAGTAATCCAAAAAAAAACAACATTTTCATCCGACCACAATAGTATTTCTTAAACAGAATGAAGATAAACCAAAACTGGCTCAATATCTTTATTAGCAACCTAGTCAATTTACAGTCCTGAATCCTGCTAGCCCTGGCTGCAGCAATAAACATTCCTGGCGCGAGTCACGGCGCTCCAACCATCACGCGGCACACATGGCGGCCGCGGGCACACTGCACACCGACACCGGCCGTGTGTGTACACCACTTTATAGTAAGGGAGATGGGACTAAAAATCGTAAAATACCATAAGACAATAAAATGCCAGAAGACAAAACATAATATAGAAAATAAATTAAAGCATAAGATAAAGAGGTAATTTAATGGACCAAAATTGTTGTACATCATGTAATGAAATGTGATAATTATGAGTAAACTAAAAAAACCCGACCGAACGAACTAGTGAATTCTGTTGGACGAACAGAATGAATGAAAAAATAGGAAAAAAATTAAAATCATGAAAAAGAAAAAGAAAGCTTCCTAAGCTATTTAAATCACTGCCATTGAATTCCTATAATTTCTTACTATTTGAATACCAAAAATCTTTTCAATCAAATATTTTTTCGGCACAATCCACTAACTAAACCTTCTAAATATAAAATCCACACTCCCAAGCTGCAAAAGAGGTAAGAACTGTCGTAGGCGATACAAGTGCTTCGTGCCGCATGCCCGGGGCACGGATCTTGGACGCAATCTTTATAAGGTGGTAAAACATATATTTAATGCTAAACGTCCGACACGAACAGGCATTTTGTGAGAAACGGCCCAAGTGTGATCTTTACACTTGCTGCTATTAACTCGGATGGATATTTGGATAGGTGTACAGATAGTTGTGGAAATATTTATTGTGTTTCTAAATAACGAAGTAATTAATTTTTGTAAAAGAAGGAATAGAAGACACATTCATATATTATTATGATTACTCTGAAAAGAAATGCCGAAGCAAGCTTAAGCAAGAGGGGGCTTAGTCTCTCTTAAAGTCCACATAAATATCAAATTGATATTGTGGATCCTACTCTCTTTAGTTTTCATTATTACACAGTAAAATTAGACTATGTAATTCTCTAATCTGGAAGTTATTAGAAGATACTCTTATTGATGTTGTCTTTTATTCTTTCATTACAAAATTATTATTTGGCAATTATAATATGTATATGCTTCTCATGACATGTTCAAAATAATTTTGTCCTAATAATATATGCGTATGTGAAGTGCCTTGAAAATAATCATTTTTTTTTTGCTAATGATATCAGCTTTAGTATAGTATAAAATCAATATTCAAACGCTCAGCTCTACAATATTAAACAAAACTCGATACCTAACAAATGATTTGGCATCACAACTATTTCCAATCATCCACCTTCGGAGAATTCCGACGCCCTTATCCAATCCTGGGTGAAATTAAGGACAAAACAATCGTTTATATCCCAAGGAAATGGGACAAGCGAACGAAGTCCGAGACAATAAATCTACCGATCGTAGCCCATCCAGTCCAGATAATGTATTTCAGTTCGGACCTTACACTTACTTCGGTAATTTGCGGGCACCTTTGTGCCCTTAAGATATCTCGACAGACAATTGTAAGGGGGTACTCCGTTTTGTTTGCTTAGAGCTGTTTTGGTGTGACTGGTATTAGTTTAGTGTGTCAAGGAGGAAGAGTTTGCGAAGTATATTTAAGGAAGAATTTGTTTATTTACTACGAATTTTAAAGTCCGCATCCGTCCAATTAGTGATTTGATATTTCAAGGTCATTAAAAAAAGATATTGATGAATGAATTCTAATCCGGAAATTATTTTGCAAAATGCTATTGCAGAATTATTAACGAAAGCTACCAAAACATCAATAACAATAAAAACGTTTGCTTTGCGGATCAAATATAATATGTTTAATATGTTAACCGACTGATTAAATCAGATAAATTTTTAAGTCATATCACCACAGTAGTTATGTCAATTTTAATTCAGCTACTGGTCATCCCCGACTATCATCTCTATACAGATCCCTAAACAAAGTTATCGCCGCCTACGTGATATATCCCCGTCTCTAGGAAGGGCTAAGGTCTAAGCCCATTTACAAATCACAAACACTGACCACCCCACTCACCCCATCACAATTATATACAACCCTTTAGTCCACCTTGCGTGAACAGTTACATTTTATATATTCAGATAATCAGTAATTCTGTTACTGTCTGTTTAATATTGATGTGATGAAATATTCGTTAGCGTTGAAGACAAGACAAGTGATATAACGTAACATAATCTGCAGATAGCTTCACTAAAGTAGTGACTAAAACTTTTCACCTTTAATTCTCTATTTGACTTTCAAAACTGCCAAAAATGGTCTAATGAAATAATTGATTTGACTTTGACATGCGGTCTCTTTGTGGTGTGTTCAATTCTTCTACTAGATCCTTATCGGTAATGGATGCCTTATTAAGCTGGCTATTAAATTATTTTTATAAGTGAAGTGCTAACGAGTGATAAATATTAATCTAATATTACAATAATTACAAACTTCAGGACCACGGATCTTTTGAGGCACCGCGACCTCGGCCCAGAGCAGGAGGAGGAACAGGGAGGTTTTTAGTCAGAAAGAGTCTGACGCTCCCTCCCGCCTGGCCTTGAGCTGGAGAAGTCATTTGATGATTACGCTCGAACAAAAAATAGGACCACGGATCTTTATGAAATTTAATGCACTAAAATGGTATGTTATTTTATCACAAACTGAGTATTTTTGATAAACCGTCATTTTTATTTTTCGATCCACGTTGCACACCTGTATTACCAGAGAAGTCACAAATGCTTTGCCGTTCATTTAAAAAGAGGTACAGTCTTTTGTTGAAGGATTGAAGGTCATCCCACATTACAGTTCTGTTGTGCACAGTTGTGGTTGAGCAACCATTCTTGATGAGTTTGAAAGTTTTTTTCTTGTATGTATGTTAATTTTGTGTGTATGTTCAACAATGTACCTTCTTATCTACAACAATTCTTATTTCAGGTGCTATCGCTATTCAATATTACATAAAGATTTATCGTGGAATATTTATCAAGGGCAACCGACATAAACAGGCCATTAGTACCTTGTACATTCTCAGAACGGTCACAATATATTCAGTAGCTAAGGACCCACCCCTTTCCTTGACCAAAGCATTTGAATAACTATCACAAGTTAATTCTTCAGATAAAGACGTCCGCCATTTTGGGTGCGGCCGTTTCCGCCGGATGTCCAACTTGGACGGATATTCAAACTCGACCGGAACTAGATGGTATTGCGACATACATTTCGAATTTCGAATGGCTATTGTTCAACTTGGTCCGTGTTTGGTGTGTGACTTGAATGTATGATTATAGCTTTTAGGTGTTATGAAAATTTAATTTTAATAAAGCTGATTTTATCTCTAGGTAGTACTTCAAAGTTAATTCAAGAATTTCAGAACTCAAAAATTACATGTTAATCGATTCTACATTCATAACGAATCTGGTAAGGAAAAAAATAATTCCAAAATCGAAAAATTGTACAGCATTTCACCGGTCCTGAGATCAAACTAAAATTTTACAGCATAGTCGCTCTCACTTAGAACTTTTTACACTGCATTTGTTCTATGCATCATACACAGGCATGGCACATATACTTGTGTGCTATGTCTTATAAATAGAATAGACGACAAACGCTCAGACAGATCACCTGATGGTAAGTGATCAGCAACGCTCGTGGACACCTACAACACGACAGCATAAGCTCGTAGTGGGCATTTTAAGAAGTACTAACAACTTGACATAACAACAACAATAACAACTTGACGTGTACGTGTACGTCTCTTCATAGGTGGTTTAAAAATGCTCCAACCGCTATCACAACTCAATCTAGCTATCAGAATAAACTGAAACTAATCAACAAACGCTTGGAATGGGAATGGAATGAAAACTAAAGATTAAATCCACTCAGTAATATCCTAGATTAGTTTGAGTAGCCAAACAGTGCCGTAGAATCTACGTGGGGATTAAAAACTTTATCATTTCTCACACTTGAGTCAAATCAAACAAGGTACTTGAAACTATCTCCCAATTAAGGCATTTCTCTAATTATGAAGCGCTCACTTGACCGAGGATTTGAGGGGGAATCGTTTGCTATAGAAGTATGTTTGGTTTAGGGTTTGTTTTGGAGGAAGATGTGTCGAAAATTGATAAGTTTTGATGTATGGCTGGGATTTTCTCAGTCAGAGCTTACCTATATTAAAGAGAAATATAGGTAAGCTTAGAATTTTCATGTTTGGATTTTTGTGCAAACTGGAGCATGCACAATAAAATAGGTTCAAAATTGTTTTACTTTGACTTGCATACATTTTGGAGCGTTCGTCCCTTTCGAAAACGTTAAGGATATTTAATCAATTTTAATGTTTTTTGTATTTGTTACATTATATATATTTGTTGTGTACTACTGAATTAATTGAACAATAGAGATATATTGCTTATTAATAAAACATATTGTGATTTTAACACATAAACATTCAATCACGTTAATAATATATTTTGCGAGCTTTACTGCACTATGCACCGTTATGCTGCACTATG
Source organism: Spodoptera exigua (assembly GCA_902829305.4). Classification (NCBI taxonomy): domain Eukaryota; kingdom Metazoa; phylum Arthropoda; class Insecta; order Lepidoptera; family Noctuidae; genus Spodoptera; species Spodoptera exigua. The sequence goes on along the minus strand of LR824620.2, from coordinate 10,885,708 downwards.
TACTGCAGTAAAAGAATTTAGAAAAACAAATCATTGTATTTTACTGAAGCCCTATTACATATTATGGTGGAAGTTTTTATGTAGCAAAAGTTAGTTCAAAACATACCATCAAATTTTAAAGAATGTATTGAATTACAAACTGGCCATTTATAATTCCAATCAGTTTTATTGCCACAATAAAAATACAAAAATGGCAAATCTAAAGCTAGTTAGTCATCCAACAAAAACGTTTACAGCTACCTCATCTATTATTTCAGAATATTCATACGTCAACGTTTCTTACTGTCGGACAGGGGTCAAGATATGGTCAAATTAATATTCATACGACAGGCCCAGGTGGTCGTCACTGACTGAGAAGGGTGGCCTTAAAGACTGGTCACTGTTTTGAGAGTATAAACGCAGATCGGATGTTAGGAAAGTGAGTTTTCTGCCTATATTCGTGAAGCGTCTGTGAGGAAAAGTTTTCATTGAGATATTTTTTCAAAACTATGTACTTATAAATGTTTCTTGTTGTATGTTCAGAACGTTTCAAGTTTGTTATTTGAATGATGCGACAACGGTTGAAGTTGCAACTTAACAACTTAAATATGTTTCATGTTGAATGTTCAGAACATTTCGAGTTGCAACCTGAATGTCGCAACTGCAACTTTATTATGAAAACAAAAACTCATGCCAATATTTTTTTGGGAATGTTCTTGTAATCTATACTTAATATTATAATGCTGAAGAGTTATTTGAACGAGAAAATCTCCAGAATCACTGCTTGGAATTGAACAATTATTTTTGTGTTTTTAGTCCATTTATCGAGAAAATCTATGGGCTATTAAACATTACGCTGTGATCAGTAGCAGCAGCGAGTGAAATCGCGTGAAAGTAGCCAGTGGACCATATTTCTTTGACTGTAGCGTGGTAAATATACAGTTCGATCTTTGCTTGATGAGAACCAAATAATAGTTATATGTTTCTTGTGATAACGTTAGTGTCACTTCACACTGGCTAAACATTTCACAAGCCCTTCCTTCCTAAAGATTTTGTCCTATCTAGCGTATTTTGCTATTCTCTCAGCTGGTAGGTGCCCAAGACAGTCGGGGTGCGGGTTTCGTCCCTCTTCTTATCTCTGCCCACGCCCGAGGAGTTGGCTGATGGATTAACTTCATTGTTCCACCGTTGCCGAGTGACGCGGAATTTATAATTATACTGGCCCCTGTTTTATTTAGATTTACAACGATTTAGCTAGTATTGTTTGCGGTTGCTGAGTGTTGCGATTTTTTTTATTAGTGGCTTTGATCTGTTCTGGTTATACGTGTGTCAGTGTAGGTGAGTTCTTGAGTTTGAAATGAAATTTTGTTCGATTTTCGTATTTGTTAATTTAAATTTCGTTATTATTAATGTTTATATTTCAGACACATCCTACGTATGTTGCGATAAAAATGATGGGGCCATTTTACTAATTTTTAACCGACTCTATTAAATTAGTGTGGTGATTTGAAATCAGAAGAAGTATTTCCTTTTGTACAACATGGTTACATTTTACAATGTTACTATTTGATGCATTGTTACCTACTTAATAATAAGGTTTGCAAGGCGATGAAGCTATTAGCTAGAACACCGAATCAAAAACATATGTATACTAGTCAAAAAATTCGAATCAATATGACCTACAAATGATAAAATATACAATTTCAAAGCTACGTTTATCAAGAATGAAAATCCTAAATTCAATTGCACTTTACCTATATTTATGTATCAACTATCACTATCAACAACAAACAAAGGGCGTATAACCAAACATAATAATCAATAAATCTCAACAGAGTAAGCAATAATCAATAATTTCCTCAGCAACCTACTTATACAAACTCAATAGTTTCAATATTTGTCCTAGCCGGAGTGACCGCCTACCTGAGTACCTACCAAGAGGCTGACCCTTATCAAAACAAACTAAATTAACTGCTTGGAACGTCTTGCCCGAGTTATTGTTCGGACCTCTGCTCCGAACCGCTCGGCTGTGCCAAATTCGAAAAACAAACGTTCGAAATACGGTACGTATGCAAATAATAACGGTAAACTAATTAGGGAGTATTCGAGGGTTCGGGTATCTTCGGGTATCTTCGGATGGAGTGGTCACGTCTGGGAAAATTTTAAATCAGCTCTGATTTCTATTAGAGTTACACGTTATTATTGAAGGAATATTGACGAAGTGTTTTCGCAGATGATTTTGGCTTACTGTAATGTTTGAAAATTCTACTAAGTACATATATACAGGATAGACACAGGGGTTCTGATTAAAGGTTATTATTATTTTTCTATGACGTTTTGAGAAAAGTGGGTTACAGAACATAAATGTTTAAACATTTAGGGAAACAAAGTTAGAAACTCGTAGGTATGACTATAACAACTACTACATAAATTTGAAACCCCAGTAATGGATACCTGTCAGAGAAGCCGAATGAGGCACCGCATCCTTAGGCTGGATCAAGAGAAGGAACTTGGGGTTTTTAGTCAGTAAGAAACCAACACTCTAGTATTAAAGTAGTTTGAGGAATTTTCCGTCAAAAAAAGTCATCTCAAAGAGCCAATAGATCACCACAGATGGGTCCCAAATGGGCCGATGTTCAGCCGGAGCAAGTGCAATCAGCTAGCGCGTTCTCGGCCTGTAGTATGAGAAGGAACGGGTAACTGAAGCCAGTAGGAGTCTGACACTCCCTCTCGCTTTACAACCAGGGAAGAAAGAGAAGTCATTTGATTTTCCCCTTCATATGTGTATAATGTCATCTTCCACTAATTATTTTCAAGAACTCCACACAACTTGAGACATAAAAAAACAAATGAAAATCTACCCTTACATTCGTTCACTCGTAAAAACGCATTGTCATTGTACATCCACAAACGAGTGGCCGCAATTTCCTTAGAAAAGCACTAAGTCATCCCTTAACCACACATGTCATCCGAAATACGTCCTTACTTCAATTGGAATAGGAGTGAAAGTGAGGAATTTCTGACTTTGAAATATACGGGTAGCTATTTTAGCGAGCTTGCTGAAAAAAATTCCTACTACATAGAGTGGAAGTCTAGTTATTTCGATCGTTTTGGAGATGTGGCACAGTTTCTAGAATCAAAGCAATTACCAAATATATAGTATAGTATATAACTTAAGGTATAAGGTGAATGCATTCTAGATTTCCTGATTTCAAAACGTTAATAGAAGGGTATAGAGATCTACGAGCGGTTTGTGATGGATTTTCAACTTCGGGGAATAAACAGTATTTAAAAACTACATCACAGAATACAACCTAACATTTATTTTGTTTAGTAGGTCACAACCCTCAAGGCTCAACGGAATTATCGACCCTATATCTACACAAAAAGGGTAGGGTGTGCTGTGGCATAAATGATCACCGGCCAACACTGACGAAGACAAATGACACCCGATGTCGAAGTTACACAGAGATAAGGTAGGCTTCTTAAATTAGCCGCGCTCACTTCAAACGTCTTGTGTATTTTTCACTGTCTTACGCCGAAAGGGTTTGCCCATTAGTCCGTAGGGATAGTGAGTTTTATTGAGTTGGGTTCTGTTTGTATGTGTATACGTACATAATTATACATTGGTAAATTGTGTCAGTTCATTTGCCTTTTAAATAATGTTTAGTTAGCATTTAGGATCAGTGATTACGTAAACACAGATGAAAAACTATACGCTGAAAAATATAGGTCATTTCATTGCGCTTCTGATACGTTGCTTATTAATTGATTGCTTTGTTATTGGTATAAACAAACAAAGGAAATAAAAACATAGGTAGTCTAGTGTGTTTGGTACTACTACAAAAGTTCAAAACGCAATAGTACATTTCTCTTTCGTATGTGGTGATTAATCAGAGCCGCCCGTGCACGAAAAACATGTTGCTGGTTTCTCTTAAAGGAGTACCTTTTTTTCTCGAAAATATTCCTTATACCTAAGCTGACGCTACTACTACTCTGAGCCTAGCCTTTTGAGACCTGGTTGCGGTTCCAGCCCAATAACGTACCACTGCCTCGGCCTTTAGCAGGAGAAGGTATATTGTGATTTAAAGTCAGTAAGAGTCTAGGTCATGTCCCATTCAGGTTGAGAGAGCCATCCTATGACTTTATCAATTCAAAGATTGGTTTTTACCTATTTCACTTCTGTCAATCTTCTAACATAAGGTATTTTAGGAAATATTTATAACATACATAATCGTACATAACTCTGGTTAGTCTAATTTCAGTTCAGCTTACATTAACAAAATCTAAGTTACAATACAGCATGACTATGTAATGTAGTGTTTATCTTACACCACTTTATATCGTGACAAAGTTCACACAAATCACCTTGGCGACCACATAACGCACGGCGCAAACAGGGCCTGCTCTGTAATTGTCCGAAAATTAGCCCCAACCGCACATAAATACGTTAAGATAATCTAGTTAAATGTTTGGTACAAGTAATGAGATATCGGCGATTAAGGAAATTAATTCAGTAATATTATTTTCAATTTCTCCGAGAAATACTGAAAGCAAAAAGTTGTTCGAATGGCATGGTATACGCATTTATTGTTTAAACACTTTGGGTCTTACCTACCATATAAAACATTCAGTTTCGCAGACCGTCTGAATAGTGATTAGAAATTCTTCAAGACAGATTTTTTTTATATCCAACATAGGTATACCTATACCTATGTTGGATATAAAAAAAAACTCGTTTTTATGGGAAAGAACAGCAAACGAGTAGATGATTCACCTGATGATAAGTTATCAGGGTCACTTCTGTACACCTACAACACCAGAAAAATGGCGAAAATTTTTAACATTGCTGATCTATGGAATCAGGTTATTCAGGGAGAAATAGGGAAAATTGAACCTCCGGTGGTTAAACTTCGGTACAAAACTAAGTCAAAAGAATGCAAAAAACTTAAGACTCCTCAAATTTTCTTAACGTTTATTATTTGTACCACAGACTAAACATGCGAAGCGGGCGGCAACTCAAATAGCGAGTAGGAATATCTAGGTGGAGGTGGGACTGTACAAGGATAAGTCGTGGGGCAGTGTTTTCCAATTTGAAGTGGGTAAGTTGAGTGTCCAGTTGAGGTAGCATTAAGAAGGGATACAAGAGGCTAATTTGTGTTTTATTGGGCATCATAATCAGCCTTCTACTGCCTCTTAAGCGGAGGAAAAATAAGTATTTATCAGGACCCAAAAAAGTCTTCGATGTTGCGGGTCAAGCTTAATAACATACAGCCATGCTACTACTAGTTAAAACGGGGTGATTTTGACTGCAGTTTGGCGCGGTGAATGGGCAACCGGATTCTCGCATGGAACAACTCTTTGTTTGATCCAGAAATTTGTTGTTCCGGATCTGGTGATGTGTATGTAAAATTATATGTTTGTAAACGCACCCACGACACTGGAGAAAATCCTAGTGAGGGGCAATGTTTCTTTTTTAAAAGATTGTTAGTCATTATGAGTCTGACTGCAAATTGTTGCTTAAGCATGAATATTAGATTTTTGGTTTTTATTTTTAAAAACACAATAATGATAAAGATTTCTACTGTATTGTGGCTGCGTTTAGAAACATACAACTGCACACAATACATGGCCCAAAGAGTTATTTTGTGCATAAATCGAATCACGCTGCGGCAGTTGGTTGTTCATGTCTAGTCAACAATAAAGTCACATGATCAGCAGTACATTAGAAGACCATATAACATTATGAGACCATTCGGCTAGTCTAATGCTGGAATTAGAAGTTAGTTGGCGTAATCTCATCCCGTTAGATAAACGACCATTTCTTCTGATAACAGGGTCATATTACAAAACATTGGTTTTTAATTGTTATAACTATTAATTTATTTTTATGTCAATGAAAAATATGAGACTCCAGTGACCTATTGCTATCTATTATTACGAATAACAAAAACCGTTTGATATTTAAGTAGTACTACATACTATTATCAAAAGTTGACTTTTCTTAAATCCTGCTCTGTACAATTAGTAGATCTACATTACGAGGGCATGTTCCTTAAATCTTAGAGCCCGCACCTCAGGGTACCGTGGCAGAAGACGTCCCACACTCCCCAGTGATAGCGGCGTACCTGCTGTAGTAGATAATAATATAGACACAAGGGGTCAGCTCTTTGAAGTTATGGAATTGCACTCAATTATGAAGGTCTGTTAAAAATGTTATTATTTTTGGACAGTATCGATTTTAAAAGGGTAATGTTCTTGCCATGTATGTAAATAGGTGATAATAAACAATCAATAATAAAAATAAAATGATATGACGAGAAAAATCAGAAATAAAAATAGCAATATACACAAAGCTCTAGATAGCTATAATATATAGTAGCTATATATAATAGCTGGCATCTTTACTGAGCAGAGTCAGGAGCAGCTCTAACAGCATCCTAAAGGTTATTGCGGAAAAGCAGGACTCAAACATCCTGAAAGCATTGTTACGTGCTCTTGGAATCTTTTTTTCAATTACGTATGGGCATTGATCTCTATGCCGATTTTCATGAAAAACCATTTATTAGTTTTTACGTAAAAGACTAACAAGCATCCATCTTTACTAAGAAACTTTCGCGTTCATAATACGTATTAACAGGAGTAACAATTTAACACACACATATGTAAATCACTAAATCATAATACAAATTCAAATCACTAAAACACCCTTACACCGCTATGCTTGTTCCCCGACAATCTAACCCTTCTACTGACCACCTCCCGAGGTCAAAAGGGGGATGGGGGTGGCAGGGGGTTGGTCAAGGAGTTACCAGCTCATCCCGGGTACCAATACATTTCATATTCCGTTGACAGAATCACAATAATAACGCGGTCCGCTTGTGTAAAAGCAAGACATAGTTGATGTACACTGATATTTGTGTGCGTACTGGAATAGGTTAAGTTAAAAAAGTTTTTTATGAAATTATTTTTAATTTATGAAAAAAAAATTGAACTGGAAAATTTGTTGACCAATTTAAATTTTTAGAACATACTAAATGAACGATTAGTCTATGTTATTTTTAAAAATCAATTATATTTTAATAATTCTGCTATCTTATTAAAAATAAAACTAAAAGATCATAGTATCTAAGATTTTAATGCACTGTTGGCGCAGTAGTTGTACAACTGGCTGTGCGACGCGTACGCGTATGTGGGTGTGATTCCCGTATAGAAAAAATATCTGTGTGATACACAAAGTTTTGTTCCAGGTCTTCTGAATAATGTTGATCTGGAATATTATTATATATTGTTAAAAAAATTATGTTTGTGAAAATTTCAGAGGTGGGTGGCATATTTTTTTTCTTAAACAAAAACACGCTTGAAGCAAATTCTTAACTAACATATCTAATTAAACTCATTGAAAGTATCCCTTATCGAAGTCCAAGTTCATTTATAAATAATTATTTTAAAATAAAATAAATACAACGTTCCAGTTGCTATAAATCCGCAAAAGACCAATAGTTAGACATAGTTGGATTTGAAGACGTTTGGAATTTACGAGTGGCCTTTACCTTATGGGTGTCGGACAGTCCGGCTTATAGAATGTTCTAAATTCACTAGATGATTGCCTAGCAACGGATATCTTACATAACTGCCTCATCTGACAGTTTCTCAGTAATTTGCTTACAATGTATTGATGAATCTGTCAGTCGAGTAGCTTACAATCTTCAAATAATTGACGTAGAACTCTAAGAGATATCTTGGTCCTTTTATTGTCATTATTCTGATAGATAATTGTATTTATTGTCTTGGCAAACTTAATATCTTTTGTTCTTTTTTCAAATTCATGCATATAAAAGTATGCAATATCATACTAATCTTAAAATATGTTCTTAAGGTAGTTAAGAAAGGGCGGTTTGCACTCACTTGTTTTTTAAATTTAAAATGTTATTTTACAATTTCAAAGTATCTAGGTATGTTAAACGAATACTTTGCCGCCTTTTCGAACGTGCATATTATGATAAAAAAAACGCTAACAAAAACAAATATTGAAGTACTATCTATACTTAAAGTGGAAAAATAATTGCAAAGACTTTTCCGTATTTGTCAAAAGAAAAGAGGAAATTGCGTGAGGTTACCATATTTCTGAACGCCCAATCCTTCTTTACCTCCAGTCCCCCCCTAATCCCTAAATCCCCAAAACCCATAAGGTCGACAATACATTTGCAATTTCTCTGTGGTGATACAGCGGATTTCCATGAGCGGCGCAAAATACTTACTATAGGGTAATTCCAAAGCTTGTGTGCCATCGTATTACAAAAAAAACAACATCATACGCTTGCTAACATCTAGGATGTATTAGTCAATATAGTTGCCTTCTAAATTCAAACACCCCAAATGGATTCCATCGTTCTATTGTCCATGTCTAACAGTTCTGACGAAGGGGCGACCATAGCGTCCGAGAATCTTCGCTGTATGATTGAGTTATACAAGTGTGTGATGAATTTTGATTTCAATTTACATTTAGCCACGAATTTCGAATTCTGTTTGGCTAAGTTCTAAAGTTCTAACTGTGGTTGCATTTGGTAAACATGTTTTGGCGTCAACTTGACTTCAATATGTGGTCTTATTATTAGTTCTAGAGAAAGATCAGTTTTGTTTGTTCACACTTCTTATAAATAAAGCATATTTAAAGTTACTTATAAAATTCATTACGACATAATGAGACAGAGGTAAAGAAAGCTTTTATTTTTAAAAGAAAAGCCAAACCTAATTTCCCGTAGAATTTTCCATATTTGTGACAAATACGCATCAGAAAATAATTCAAAATTCAAATATCGAAAACCAATCTATAACCGACACAAACGTCAAAACATCCACCAATCAGAAACAAACACACAACAAGTAGGCAACCTAACAAAATCATTGTCACCGATAACGTCGACTTAAACTAAAATCTACCATTTGAATACCACTGTCTTTAACTCGAAATATACAGATAGATTTATTAATAACTAGAGGGGGGGTGGGTGGCACCCAACTATGCCTCAGGGGACGTAAGGGGGCAAAACTTGGCTTACGTTAGTCCTGCACCGGACAGGAGTGGTCATAACTAAGATATTTTGACCGTCAAGCAATTTCTTGGCTCTGTAACATCACAGGATGTTCACAAGTTATTGTTTAGAATTTTAACTTTGCTTCCAATTAATACTGTAATAATATGATTAATTTGATTTAGTTCATCGATTTGTTTGTTGTTGTGTGTTGTGATAATTTCTGAGAAGGTCTCTTTGGGAGTGCTTTGGTATTCAGAAGTGTGTATGCGTGCCAGAAACTCTTTGGGCTTATAATTTTGTTTGTGAATTTTCTATTTACAAGGTCTTTGTGCTGTTCTTGTGAGATAGTTGCAGAATTGTCATTTTACTTTTATTTATTAGGTTCAAGATCAAAATATTTTTTGTTGTTTAGTAATTCTAAAAACATATCAATATAAGATTGATATGTTGAACTAAAGGAAAATATATTTAGTGATCATAATAATATGCGGATTAGTATCGAAATATAGCCACCGATAACGATGAAGGTGATAATTGTAGACAATTTCAAATATGGTTGCAAATGCTATCTAATTTCTTTGCCAAGTATAAATTCTAAATTTATACACAATAATATAACCTCAAAAATATCAACAACAAAAATAAGGTCTCAATTCTATGAACACGCTGTACAACATCACGGGCCACCAAAGACCGTTGAATACGATTGTAACTACAAACGTCTGTGTATGGGATGATATTAAATTCCATCTGACCAGGGCTCTGCGCTAATTTATATAATATGCTAATTTGGTATAGTTTCTAGTCTCTCTTAATGTTGGTTACCAAGAGACTTAAATTGTTGAGTCTCTAATTTCAGTTGTGAGATTCTCAATTATTTTTCGTGTGTGGATTTCTTTTACTGACTTTTGTGGCTGAGAGGGGGAGGCAAATAAGAGAAGAAGACGTAATGCTTGATAGACTAGCACCACTTATAAGATAGGGTACAGTAACTTATTTTTGAACCTATCGGTGGTTTATTTTATTTTAAATATTGTTAGGATTTCGGCTGAGTAGTGAGTAATCTGCTGGGCTATTGTCCGATTGTCCAAACATATGCTAGATTCAGACTTACTCCATGCTAGATGGCAACATCACTAGGTCGCCAGAGCATCCAGAAACCCTAGCCCCATTCCATCCATTTTGTTGTATTGAAACGTGGAATTAACTTATTTTTGACCTCAAAAACTTCTGAATTAAATGAAAATGCAGTACCATTTAGATTTGTCAAGGCGTTTGTTATATTGACTGTTTCTCTCGTACAACAATACGATTTTTAATTTGTCAATTCTAATAATTCGACTATTTCCTACAAAAAATCCTCCGAAGTGAAGGCTTAAGGAAATAAATAATTGATTATAATGAAGTTGTTTTAGAGAAAGTGTGTGTAGGTGGTAATGAACGTAGGTAAAGATGAACGATAAACTGAAATAGGATGTAGGAAATAATTATAATAATACTCGCAGCAGTAATTGTTCAAGTGATGTGAAAGTTGCATAAACATTATTATGACAAATATTGCTCAGGATCGGTATAACAGTATTTTATACACGAGGATCGCACATTTCTTAAGTTAGTCCTGGTTTGGTTATTTAAAATTACACTAATATTATTAATGTGAAATTTAATGTATGGATGTATGTTTGGTATTTGTTTACACAAAAACGGCTAGACCGAATTGGTTGAAATTTGATATGTAGGTAGGTGATACCCTGGATTGTGACATTAGCTGCTTTTTATAAACAAACCACGCGGGCGGAAGCTGAGGGTACATAATGTATTAATAGTTATTTTCTTTATCATCTGCTGCAATTGTCTTGTCTTGTACTTTTACTACTTTTTCTTTTTTTGGGTGGGGAAATTAAATTAATTTTCCCGCCCAATAGTAGCCCGTGTAGAAGACAAATATCGAACTTTTACTGACCAAAAAACCCCCGTTCCTTCTCCTGCTCTAGGCTGCAGTTCCTTATTGCGCTTGCCCTGCAACCCCGGCTGAACATCAGCCCTATAGGGCTGGTACCGTTCTGAATTCACATATTGTTTCTGCGAGTTATGTATGAGAAATATCGTATGTTTGTAAACGCATACAGCACACACGATAAAATTAAATAAGAATCAAATTTTGAAGCTAAAATATGAATAAAAGACTTGTATGTTGGATACTTGACTTTAATATCACAGTCAGGCAGCTCACTGCACCAGAGTTACATTGTCAATGACCGACACTCTCTCGGCCACCTTATTTATAGTAAAGGAAGACACTGACATTGCAGTTCTAGTATTACAATAATTATTATCACTAATTAGAGATGATACAACAGAAGCAAATGGCCATTCCCAGTAAAACTAAAGACACATAGGCACTACAATGTTAGCTCTAAGTTACCTTCTAACATTCATGTCTTTTCAGTTCCTGTCACTTGTAACTTAAAGTTACAAGCACAAGTCAGGCTAAGTTTCCCCGGACACACGCTAGCAATGCTTAAGATCCCCTGTACTTAAAACTTGAACAGGGCATTTAGGACTTGACTGATCGGCTTCAACTTAACCTTAAATTAAGTAATTTGTAAACTTAACTACAGTTTGGAGATTCTTACGCTGTTTTAGTTGTGTAGAGTTAACAAGATTTAGATCTGGTTCAGGGGTTTACTGTGTGATTTCGTTTATTATTAAATTGTTTATGTTTGGATAATAACTTACCATCAGGTAATCCGTGTGCTCGTTTGCCGACCTATTACATAAAAAACCAACCCGGTATGTGGCACAGGATTACATTAGACTTATAGGTACCATGAATAGAATATGCGAGCGTTTGTTTTTTTTTTAATTTGTACAAACAAACAATCTTTCTCTTTCTCTTTTTCTGAAAAAGAGGGTTATGATATAATTAAACGAATATTCGACTTTTTTACCGTCTTTTAATACAAGCTCTGCCAGCCCTAGAGATTACATCCCTCCTAAAGTTGCTAAGTCTACATCCAGAGTCAATTTGGGTAAGAGTGATATCCAGGGCCGGCTCGAGTGGGCCCGCACTAACGACTTTCACTTCTGCCCGCTTCAGGTGCCAATCGCTCGTTACCGATCATCCGTTTTATATCAACAAACCAACCTAACAAGATCTTAACAACCCCACCATTAAATTATCAATTTCAATCAAATTTCGTCTTCTTAAAGTCGGTTTTAGGAAATTGCGAAATTGGTTCTTAGGCTTTTCTGTTTAAGTTTGACCTGTCGATATATATTTGTTAGGTAAAGAAAGTGAAGAGAATTGACGAGTAGGATATATTAAATTAATTAATTTTCTTATAATATTATTTATTACAAAGAATATCACGACTTTTTTGAGCAAAGAGGTACGTACCTACTAAACTTAACTTACTAACTTGAACTCTTAATTTTTTCTTAAACTTTAAGCAATAATTTTAGAAACGTGAAAGACGTATTCAGAGAAGTAGGTATTCCAATTTGGAAATTAAATTATACTCGTACTATGTATAATTACAAAGGGTACCTATTTTTAACTAGAAGAAATAATGACTACGGCAAAAATAAATTATTTCCTGTAATAAATCTTTTAAACTAGATAAAGAAATTATACATGTAATTTTTATAGGATGCCTAGTTTTAATAATATTCTAGACAATTTTATTGATTTGGATATTTGATGTAATAATGTAGTAACGTCCCACGTAATATTATGAACTTGAAATTGAAATAAAATTCATAGATTTTTTCTTGTTTTCAAACTTAATGAAACGTTTTAAATTTCGTGTCGTTATCATCATTAAGTATGTTTTTGACCTACGAAAAAATAATTTGCTGGATCTTTTTAGCTGGGACAGTCATCCAATAACTTTTCTTTTTTCAGAGGGTAAAATCATCAAATCACTTCTTCAACCCTGGGTGAGGCGAAAAGAAGTATAAGCCACTTACTGACAAAAAAAACACCCCGTTTCTTCTTTTCCTTCGGGCCGTGCCTGCGGTACATTACAGAATTTGCTGGACCTATTATCATAGTCCATTCAAAATCCAAATTCAATTTTAGAACGAGATATTTTAAAACATTAAAAGGATGATTAAATAAAAAAAAATATGTAAACCGGACTCTAAAGCTTTGAACTTTATGCCACATCGAAATGAATTATGAGATAATACGAATTAACAGTATTTGTGCAGTAACTGTGTCTATTTAGTGGATATTTACTTGAATCATACTTTAATATTAATGCAGTTATGATTATCTTGCACACTTTGTTCCATTTGCTACATTAATCGCAAGATACAGGGTCCTCAACAGTTTTAAATCTTGTGTTAAATTGTTTTTTATTGTAGAAAACTAATAGAAAAATAAGCAAGTGTAGCAGTATTTTATCTGCAATTTTTTAAGTACCACAATATTCGTTTTCGTTCGTTTTTTATAATATAGTAGGGCCATGATGACTCGGAGGGTGTATGATTCGCATGCATGAGGGTGCGGGTCAAAACCTGGCACTTGCTAGGTGGCCCAATGTGTCTTTTTTTCTAGTCACATAAGTACTTGCAGCGCATATTTAGACACGACTGACAAACGGTGAAGGATAACATCGTGAGAAAATCTAGAGTTACAATTCCTAACTATGAGTTTGAAGTCACTTATGCGCCTTGAGTAAGATTTTTTTTATGTGATAGGTCGGCAAACGAGCAGACGGATTCCCTGATGGTAAGCAATCAGCGCCGCCCACGGACACCCACAGCGGAGGAGTTACGAGTGCGTTGCCAAAGAGTGGTAATTTATGCCAAACCATAATGTGAAACCTTATCCATGTGTGAATATGTGTAATAATGTGAATAGGTGTTTGGTCAGAAATGGGCAAATTAGCAAATAAGATGATGACAAGATTTTAGTAGAAACAACAGTATCAATGATAACTTTTGAACCCAATTCAAATAAATTATTCAAATAATTAGTCACAGATGTTAGTTATCTATAGGTACGGTATATCTATACTATGTCAATATTCTCAATAACGTTTTATAATAAGACAATCATTAGTATCCGATAAACAATTTTTACGCTGTTTATCAGCTTAGTATCTTTTACATAATTTAAACCTTATCACCCGCGACGAACGTTTTATTTTCCATACAAGGTAAGACAAAGACATGCAAAAACCAAGGCCCCAATTCAGCTCAGAGCTACAATTGAGAACATTCAAAACCCATACTTACTGATATCTCTTAACCAAATCAAAATCATTGTCATATAAAACAACATCCTATGTCCAATGATTACGGACAATTTTCTCAAGCTCACATTTCTGCAAACGCCCGCATCACGAAGAAGCGTCGTGCGAATAGACCTTCATTTCTTGGGTATTGCTCTAAATCACGAGTGGGATGGGCGTATCAAGATCGGTCGGTCGTCGGTCCTACGATGTGCCCTGGATTATTCTGGTTAGTTGGGTATTGTATTATTTAATCTTGGTTATGATGTGAATACGTACTAATCTACATTTTTGAACGAGCACTTAGCTTTGACAAAACGGACTGACAATTCAACTTAGATCTTATAAAATTTTCTTTTCATACGATGAATTAAAATATGTGCTTTGAATTTGTTTCTAAATGGGCTGATTTTTGATTCCCCAGATAACTTTTACCTTACCATTGAAAAATCATCCCTAAGAATCATTTTACTTAATTTTACCAAAAATTTTGGTAAATCATAGGTGAAGAAGAAAATTGATACATACTTAGTCAACTATTTCTTCGTAGCAAAGTCGTAATAATTGTCAGTAACTTATTAGAGAGGAGTTTATCACACATTTAAAACTACTTTTTACATGAGAGAGTAATAAATACATCCAGATATAAATATAATTAAATCATCGGTGAAAGACAATTTAGTCAGTAGAATAAAACGTGTATAAAATGCAAATTCTAATTAAATTACATCAAAATAAATGTTTAACCTATAAGTACTAATTTGTATATACAGATGAAGTTTGTACATTATATTATAACATAAACTTTATTATATATTTTTTAAGTAAATTCAACTGTGTAGTAGATTCAATAATCCACTTTGAGTAAGTTTGATGGTAACGTTAAATCCTTCTAAGTGTGAGAAGAAGCTTTTGCTCAGTAGTGGGCATAATGTAATTATCAGCTGATAATGATGACGATGTATAAAATAAAAAATACTAAAGCAAAGTAACAAAACACTCAAATAAATTAACAAAATTGCTCTTTATTTTATGTTGGTCACAATAAACCAGAATAAGGCACTAAGTAAGTCATTGTGGATTACCACAATGTATTGCGTTTGGCAAACTCTACTCTAGGAGTTGTTCCGTGTCGTATTACCTGAGTAATTATGTAAATTACCTAGAACAAATACTACGTTATCGTTGTTTACAACTTTGTAGTTTATACCAAACTAAAATACCCTTAGGATATAAATATGATAAAAGTAATAACTGATACGGAGGTCCAAAATATTTCGAATGATTTTAAAGATAAAACAGATGACAAAAATTCTTTAAAGATGGAAGTGCTACAAATGATGATTTGAAAACCAATATAGTTGAGATATGCTAATTAGATGACAATTAACAAAATAAGCTTAACAATAGACAAACAGAATCAATTTGATCAGAAACAAACAAGACGGACGTATAATCACACGGCGACCCGTAACCTCTTAAACAACGCCAACATCGGTACGGAATGTAAACAGCGGGCCATCTCCTGAGGCGCCATCTATAATTTTCTAACAATGCTCTGAACATGTCCAAAATAAATAGACCTATCCAAAAAACCCACTATCCCCTTCTCAATCCCTATGTTGTCCACCGTAAAGGAAGGGTGATGGATCTGGTAAGACTGGTTTCAAAATACACGCTCGATCGATCTAGGATCTATCCGTGGATATTGCATATTTATCAACCTTTGACACGGGTAACAACGTGGAAGTAACATCTTCATGGGCAAAAAGGATACAAAACAAACATGTTTAGAGGTGTTTGAACTTGTCCGGCGTATGGGAAACGTTGCACTTATGATGAGGATTTATCGAGAAATATTGTGGTGCTGTAGTGAATAGTCTTAAGGGTTAAATAACGCAAGTACTTCATTGTAATTAAATAGACGAAAATGCTTGCTTTTTAGTGTTAATGTAAACGATTAAAGACATGTTCTCTAATTATTTAAATTTTCGTAATATGACCACTTACTAAAATACTGACACACATTTAAACAAAACCTTTTTCTGTTATTTTTGCTTATATCAGACACATTAATCTCCATTAACAAATTCGAAGATACGGAAATCCTTCATTCGATTACTGTCTAGGGGATCTAACACGACATTTTTTTCATCATTTGAGATTAATTAAATGATGAGGTTATTGTAAAAATAGATACCGACTGTAACAACGTGTCATTTTTGAGAAATTCTTTATTTTCATATCTCATTTTGCATTTCGCTTCACATAACACTTATTTTCAGTCTAAATTGAAATATACAACTCTTGCTTTTGTAGAAATTTGCCAAAATAACATACCAACGAATTAAATCAAATTAGGCCAGGGCAGTTTTTAAACGTATAACATTTTTATTGCATAGGAAAACGTTCGCATGGCAAAGCCGCAAGAGCGACCTCTTGTATTTAATTTATTGTTTCAAAAAATGACGAAGGTAAAAACCTCCATGGTTCTACCCTAGTGTGGCCGGGGCCCTAACCAGGGCAAGTATTTATCGCAACGTTCAATTGTTGAACAATTTAACAGCAGGTTACTACAACATTCCATTATTTCGTATGAATAAATTTCAGATTGATGATAACAGAATAATATGAATTGAATTGGAACTACTTTTTGGTTAGACAAGGTCCAATAAAGCTTAGTATCGTTCATCGAATTATTGAAGAATTATGCTAATCGTTGGCAGAATATAAACTAGGTGGGTAACAAAACAAGTAAACAAGTAATACGACAGATTGGGCGAAACAATCCGCTAGACATGAAGTGAGAAAATGGAGTATGTAAGGAACTTGTGATAAGCCACATTCGGTCTAATAGCTACTTTAAAGTTTTGAGGTGAGTGTCTTTTATCCGTCTTACTAAAGACATTGGTTACGTTTTAGAAAAGTTTATGAAAAGGGTCGTGAAATGTATTAGAACATCAAATGAGATTAGATTTTTAAATTCTGTGTTTAGACAAAAGACCTAAAAGGATTTTTACTCTGAAATGATTGCATAATTCAATTGGTCAATGTTAATAACCCATATCAATTATACTAAAAAAAGAAAAATCCAAAATGAAACCTACACCATTGTACTTCCAGTCGTATACTAGGCACATCACGCATTGGCCAGTAAGTGGTATTGCCCAAGCCTGTTTGA
The DNA here is from genome assembly GCA_902829305.4 of Spodoptera exigua. Classification (NCBI taxonomy): domain Eukaryota; kingdom Metazoa; phylum Arthropoda; class Insecta; order Lepidoptera; family Noctuidae; genus Spodoptera; species Spodoptera exigua. The sequence goes on along the minus strand of LR824620.2, from coordinate 10,868,267 downwards.
TATTCGAACGTGACACGGCCGGGCCCACGGACCAATTTGCTATAATCGTACTACAGCCATTACGGATTAACCATTTTACATTACAATTCTGGGAACTAGAGATTTTTAAAGTTTTTGTGTTTAATCAGTCGTGGCTCTGATTAAGTAGGAATGGTAATCAATGCGCAAGGGTTTTCGAGAATTGATTTTTCGTGCAGTATTTATTGAGTTTGATGGTGAGGATGATTTTGATGTTAGGTATGAGAATCGGTGTGAATTTTTAAAACAATCATTAGAAAGATTATTGCAATGTAAAAGAAAAGAACAATGTAAATAATTTTAATTTTAAGATCAATTTTAAGTAAGGATTAGTTAAAACAGAGAGTGATAAAGATTTAACTCTTGATTTAAATAGGTATTTGCTTATTTTGAGTTTTAATTCATTTATTATGAGGATTAGAATAAGTGCATATAATACTATAATCTGCCGTCTTTGGCTTATATGATTGTGCTGGAACGAATTTCAATCATGCTGGAGACTTAAGATCACTGATCCAATGAGAGAACACTCTATTGCAAATTGCTATCATAACCTGTAATTGTTAAATTTTAACTACCTATGAACATAAAGTAATAGACCTATACAGACAGACGAGTAATAAAAAAAGATAAATTCAATTTGAACAATAACAAACAAGGCGTGTAATTACATGACATAATGATGTATAATGAAGGCATAACGTTTGTGTATGAAGACAAAATTGAATGAATGAATGAATGAATATACTTTATTGTACACCATAATAATAAAAAACATAGGAAACAAAAACACAAAATATAGTACAATTGGCGGTCTTATCGCTTAAAAGCAATTTCTTCCAGACAACCTTTGGATGGAGTTTAACTGTAGAAGAATTTGATACGGGCAGTTTACGGCGTACATGTACATTATAATATATAATATATATATATATATACATATATATATATAATAATAAATAAACAAATAAGAAATTATAAAAAAAAATATATATATAAAAATAAATCATAACAATAGGTATAGCGATGATGGATAAGTTACTGAGCCATGTAGTGGTCGTTCACCATTTTCTTAAAAACTGCTAGCGACTGCGCACGTCTAATCGTCACTGGCAAAGCATTCCACAGACGCGTGGCCTGTACAGCAAACGACTTATCATAAAATGACGTGGAGTGTACTGGCATCTTCAGTTTCAGGTTTTCTGATGACCTAAGAGATCCTGAATGCGTGTCACAGACAAACTCAACACGATTTTTGAGGTAAGAAGGGGTCGTTGGGTGAAAAAGAATACTGTATAGTAAGGAAAGTATGTGAGCATTCCGACGAAGTCGTATTGGAAGCCACTTGAGCTTAGCACGAAATTCTGACACATGATCATACTTGCGCAAACCAAATATGAATCTTATACAAACATTTTGAAGTCGCTCAAGTTTATTAAGTTGGTCCTCTCTGAGATCAAGATAGCTGGCATCGGCATAGTCAAGAATAGGAAGAAGGAGAGATTGTGCAAGCGCAACCTTTGTGGCAATGGGCAAGAAGTTTTTCAGTCGTCTTAAGGATCCTACAGATGCAAATAACCGTCGACTGGTTTCCTGAATCTGCGTCTCCCAGGACATTCTGCCATCGATGTAAACTCCTAAGTTCTTGACCTTAGTGCTAAACGGTACCTGGATGCCATCAAATATAACCTGCGGGAGATCAAACCAGTCAATTTTAGAAATCATCCGTGAACTACCAATAACAATCAACTGGGTTTTTAGCGGATTGACTCTAAGCCCGTAGCATCTGCTCCACTCGGCTATTTGGGAAAGGTCTTTATTAATAAAGACTTGATGTTCTAGTTGACATGTTTGTTGTTATAACAAAGGAATATTATTTTGATTATAATGAAATGCCTTTTATACATAAAGAAGAAAATAAAAACGCTAAACGCATGGAAGGAAAGAACGTGTACGTTTGGTGGTAGGTTTAATGGCAAATTAATTGGCCAAAATTGTTATTTTTTTAAAACGGCACGTCCAAAAGACACGATTCCGTAACAAAAAAAATCTGATAGGTTTTCGGTAAACTCACTCACACGGCTAAACACAACCCTTTAGTTGGTCACGCTAGTTTTGATATCACTCCGGCTCAGCCGACCCATAAGTGCCCAAGTATACACCCACATACTAAAACAAATACGAGTAAAGCATAAGTCAGTATGTAAGAGAATTGCCCCAACGCAACCAAATAAAATTGACTTCATTAAGTAGACAATTCAAAAAACCTTAGTTTCGATAAGAGGATCATTGCAGTGACCAACGACGCATTCCCATATCACATACAACTCAATGATGATTACCTTTTAATGATATGAAATCGCCTGCAAAACAAACGGGAGATCTCTAAACAATAGGATGGAGATACCAGTGATTAAAGACCTGTCTGCCCCCTTAGAGCGTTTACATTTTAAGGCCATTGAAGGGTTTTGTACAAAAGAATTGAGGATCTTAATAAAAAGGCTGATATATTATGAGGCAGTTAGTCGATTTGTTGTGTCGATGGAAGAAGCTTTAATGTGGTTCATGAAGGTGTAGTTCTGGAGAGTTTCTTTATTTCTGATAGATAAATAATAATAAACTTACAGTCAAGTAAAAGAAACTAGCAACCGCCCTTCGTTCGAATCCCTTGTTTGAATGTACAACATCTCGGTGTCAGTCATTTGTTTTGTTAACACCAACTACATCGAAAGGGTGAATATTTCGCAAATCTAACGTCTACTTTTCTAAAATTATCATTTATGCGAACCTCTTGATTAACAAACACAGCCTAAAAAATATCGGTCTTGCCGTTCACGCGTGAAGCCTAATGCCTAAAGTATGCCAAATAATATTTAAGCAGGTACTTGACATAAGCTATCACCAACGATCCACTTGAATAAGCTGCTAGACAGAGACAGAGTTATGGAGCTTACATGGAATGAACATATACAATTTTTAGGATAAAATGCAACTGTTCTTATTCTTTTGTAGGAAGAAATCATCAAATTACTTCTACGTCGTCATGCAGTCGATTACGTCTGAAGTCACTCCTATAAGGAAACGGCTAGAGTGTAAGAGATATTATATATGATAGTTCCCTCACGCACTCCGCCTCCTTCATTGCAAACAGAAGGAGGACAGAAGACGGTTTTTCAGTAACTTGGAGGAGAGAGGTCGCCACTGCTGATGACTTCACTGGGCACGGCGGTGCTCAGCCTAAGCAGAGACCCCACTAGCATATGCTCCACCGAATACTCAAGCTTGTCCTAATCTACGTGGTTTCAAGTGTACATTCTGCACATGAGGTTTTCTCAGAATATATTATTGTTCTATTTACAAATCAATTTAATTTGGTTCGTACAAGGTTCAAAATTGTAATCATATTCCTATTCAACATTCCAAAGGTTAACGTCTTCAAACCATTTGCCTATAACAATACAGCTAATGTAACTCTCGCTGTTAACCGCTACCAACTTGAACATGTCAGAGTTCAAACAGTTTAGCCTCATTTCGTAACCCTTCCATACATTCACCTTCTTTATAACCATAATCGTATGTTAAGCTTTATCCTTGTTCTGATCGGTGAGTAACATAACAGAATGTTATAATAGTCTAGGGGTTAAAACTTTTCTGCGAATTACAAGGTTTCAGTTTGAGGTAATCAGTAAAAAAGAGGGAAAAAGAAAAACTATGGTGTCTAGGATTTTCTCCTGTCTTGGATGCTTTCAAATACATATAATTCCCCATACACATCCAGACCTAGAAAAACCATTTGTGGATCACACAAAGAGTTTCTTCGTTTGGGAATCGAATTCGTGACGTGTTGCACGCCTGCTGTTTATCCGACGCCGACGATGAACAACCCAGCCTCCGATTCAACCTCCCTGTCAACATTTTCTGAGTATGTCAAACGAAGATTAATTCGGCATTGTTTCCAAAATAGCTCTTCATAATTTAGAAAATACGTCTTCCAGCTCAAAAGCAAAAATCCATTCAAAAGAAAATTCCAACACAAGTTTTCCACACATTATAAAAATTATCCATCCACTTGATATCATGACCTTTGTCATTACCATATTATCGTGAGTGTGTGACGTTTTATCATTACCGAGATCTTTGTTTATCATTCCCATCGCAATATGATTACCATGTGGCGTGTATGCTTGTAATTTTTGGTAATCCACGTAATCAGTTCGGAAGTAATTTGAATACATTTTATTACAATTAATGTTCATGTATCGGGGTCGGGGATTTCATTAGCGTTTTTACGAGGTTCGACTGGTGTGTGATTGGTTTGAAGGATTGAAGTGTGGTTTGTGTTGGATTTGGTTTTAGTTCTCTTAGTTTAGCTTGGTGTATTTTAAAGGTGCCCCTATTATTAATATAACACGATAACTTGGTGATGTCGTGGTAGCCTGGAGGTTAAGGCTATAGCTTTTCATGCATGAGGGTGCGAGTCCAAAACCTGGCAAGTACCAAATGATTTTTCTAAGGTGCACGTACTTTCTAAGTGTATTTAGATATCACTGACAAACATTGAAGGTAAACATGGTGAGGAAACCTGGACTTATAATTTTTTATTATAAGGTTGAAATCGACAATCAGCGTTGAGCAAACGTGGTGAAATTTTTATTCCTATATTTCTTTCGTCCTCCTTTGGACAAGCTTAACTTCTACTAGTGTTTCGACATAAAGGCATTTTCAACGAGCTTGACATGAAACCAAACCACAACATTGAACATTAAAACATTTGCCAATACCAGATTAACGAAACCATCCCACAAAACACCAACAGTAGCGATTCCTCGACAACCTGAAACCTAGTCTTTCAAGAAACCAAGAAGGCATGACGTGAAGATCTGTCGTCAGTAATTATAACGTTCCGAGATACCACTGCCACCCCTCGTTAGGGGGTAGTCGTTAAGAGGTGGGTGCTGCATTTTTACAAATTGATACAAATTATTTGAGCGAGCACCCGCTTTGTTCCAACGACGCTTGTTACGACTGTGGAACGGCATTTTATTATTTTCGTACGCTCGACGCGCAGTTGGTTGAGGAAAAGCTGTAGCTTACAGCGGTTTTCTTTGGTTGTGAATATGTAAATGTGTCTTGATTTTTAGGTGCTGGAAAGTTCTCGGTTTCATAAATGTGTTACTATGTTTAGCGTAAAAACTACTTGATATGTATTTGATGAAATTCAAGATTTCTGAATGAATCAGTACGCTATTTTTATCTGTGCTAAAAACTGCAATTCCTCGACAAGGGTTCAATAGTAAAGACCAACCGTAAAAATTCTAAAACAATAAAATTCAAGGTGCCAAATGACATACACCAGTATCGTGGCTTACGTTGCCAAAACTTATATTACACAATACATTTAACACTAAAACACTTTTTCACATTGCTCGGACCCCGAACATATTACAGCGTTTTTCCAAAACCGTTGCAAAGCGTTCGATTCAGTATACGCCGCTCTCACCCTCTCATTCCTTAGACCCAGTCCGAAACATCTTATTCGCGCCCTCATAAAAGTAACTGCTTTGGCTCGTTTTTATTTCTACCTCTGTACCTGTACGGCCACAGTATTTTAATAAACCGACCCCACCAACAAGCCAAATACGACTTAAAACTAGGAAAATAGAATACATTTTTGTTCAGCTCACACCAAATCATGTCTTGCCCACTTGTATCTAGGACAAGACGATTCTGAAGGACAGAAGAATTTCAATTACTTTATTACGTTGTAATGTATTTTTACTTTGAATGTGAAGAAAATCAGTTAAGGTATGCATTTAATAAATTACATGTAATTGTGATTTTTCACTAGAAGGAATTGTAATAAAGATGTTATGAAGGCTGGTCCTTTGATACTGGCATAGGATACTAACAAGGGGATGGTGGGGGTTTTAGGAATATAAAAGAAAGACTTTTGTAAAAAGGTAACTTTTATATTTTTATTTTTACAGGATCATATCGAAATATATCTGTAGACTGTTCATTGATAAGGGCTAAGGAAAATAAAGTTTAAAAACTAGTACAACTTGACCGATCAGTAGATCTAATTGGGTACTCGATTTAGTTAAAATTTGTTTATTTATTCATTCGAACTAAATACAAAACAAAACATATACGAAGACTTAATGTTTTAAGCATTTTCCAACAGTCAATCTTTAGATCATGCAGGTATGAGAGGGGCTATTGATATGAGTAAATATAATAAACTTTGATAGTCAATGATAAATATATGCAGGCTGGTCAATAGTTGGGTAACATAAAAAAATACTAAAGAGTAGTCAAACCTTCATTCATACGATTTACAATTAGCGATTTACTAAATCATTCATGTTAATTTCTAAGCAAATACTTATACATAATTTAGTGTTTTGTTGGACTAGGAATTCCGTACAAATTTCGTTGCTTTTGACTATTCAAAAACAAATATTAGGAACACAATTATTAGAAAACAAATATTTGAATATGTCCAATTAGGAAGGTTGACAGGAAGTTTGTAAATCTTAATGACGTTTAAAAAAAATATTTAAAAGATATTCTCAGACGCATTAAGCCATCATCATTAAAAATGTCGCTGATACACCGCAATACGATAACTACAAAAATGTTAACCCTTTAAATTGTCAAGAGGCAATTATTTTCCTAAGCAAAAAAAAAGCATTATCAACGAAAAAAGGTTCCAATACATTTTCCACGGACCAATCCAAAGAATTACTCTCAGAAATTATTATGGCGGCTCGTTAAGAAATCCGGATTAAAGAGTTGAGAGGAAAAAAAAGGTAAAATGTCGCCGTAAGTCCAAGCCGCAAAATTCTTAAACGCAGTCCTTGGAAATGGGATGATTACTTCATCAAAACACACTTTAAACGTGTTACGTAAATCTAGTACCACTCGGCCCCTTCCACCCCTTAAAGGGTGTGTTGGCGAGTAAGGAGGCAGGGGGAAAGTCACCCCAGGAAATGGGGGGTAAGACGATATGGGCGAACGTGAGCGCCGTCAAGAAAACCTTGATTGCTTTTTTAATTAGTTTTTTTTCATTCCCCCTTTTTCGCATCCCGACGATCGTGCAAGAAATATGTATTCGCGTTTTTTATATATGTGTTTTGTATATTATTTATCAATTATGTGTTTTAGGATTCAACTTGCTTGTTTGCTTAATGACATCTTTGTTTTCAGTTGTGTTGTTTACATTAAATAACACATTGGGCACATAAGGCAGAATTACAAAAACAACTTTTCCAATCAACCCTTTAAGCAGAATACGTAACTTGACAGGTTTAAAATATTGCAAGGGTGCTGCTAGGCTTAAAGTAAGGGTTACTCCAACCGCTGTCAAGAAAAAGAAGAAAAGCGAAACTGCAAAATAGCGGGTCGCCCGACCCATAATCAATTTAAAATTATTATCCGTTTTCCCCCATCAACAGTGTAAAATCAAGAGCGTAAAAACGTCGAGGAATGTCCATTAGTCGTTCATAATATCGTCGCCATAATGAGGGGAGAGTGGGCTAAATCAGAACAGTGGCGCGACCATAAACGTTCCGGCACGTACTGCAACCGTTTCAGACACATTTAATACAGTTTTGTGCGTTGTCTGCGAAAAATATATATTAATTAGAATTGTTTTCTTGTACACTTCTGAGGTTTCCTTCTGATCTTCTTCCTCCTATCACTTTGAGTAGTGAAACAGCTTAAGCCAAAGTTGTAAAAAAACTTTTTACTGATTCGTCGTCTTTGTGATTGAGTCCAGTTAAGGTCAAGTTCATTTTATAAAAGGCTGTGAAATAAAATTTTACCAATCAAAAAAGTTTATTATAATTGACAGCTGTCTTAAGAAGTCGAATATTTATTTTGTAACAGTTTCTAAATTCAAAAGCTTCCCCTTTTCCAGGCTGTCTACCTTTACCAGATACTTTGCAAAACTGTGTCAATGTGTATGTAGTATTTACAAATACTTTTTGTTTCTACTTCACTGTTTACCTGTTTAATACACTGTAGCACCTGTTTAGTGTTATTAGCATTTTTGATATTTTAATACATAATACGATCCAAACAGATTAACATATCCCGCTCTGAAAAAAAAACGTAATCTTTTCGACGTAAGACGTGACCCAATAAAATTTTGTCGTCGTATTTAGCGGAAAATAAATTAAGAATTCATTTTGGTCCTGTATGTTGCACACATCCAAACCGTTGTATACTGAGCTCACACACACAGCCGCTGAGTTTTAAGTCTCGAGGCGTCCCCACTAATTTATACGTTCTTTCGCTTTCATTATAATTATTATTCTTGGCAATTTATTTTCGCACACGAGGGGGCAGTGTCTCCCCGGGGGGAGGCTGGGGTGGACTTCTTACAAATTCCCGTTTTTCGGTGGAACTTAACGCACCCTTTTCTTGGCCCTTTTTGTTTTTCATTACATTAACTTTTGAGATGGGGATAATGTGTTGTTAGTGTGTGAGTGTAATTTTTGAGCGTAATGAAACGTTTTCTCTAATCCTTCGTATCGAATGTCTAGTACGAACAATGACATGATTCAAAATGTACGCGCGACAATGTATGAACAGAAAACTTTACGGAAGAACATTTTTTGTTGCTCCGAGCGGTTCTTGAACTTTTAAAGTTAACAGAAGTTTGTAGTATGCTCGAACTACGAGAAAAAAAGTAACTTTCGTCGAAGTCAAAAACATGTATAACACCTCAACTACCCCGACGACTCTCCCCAATTTCACTCGAAACTTTAAAGTACACAATTTACGTTCACATGCACGGGAAACGACGAAGAACTTCCACAAAACAAAAGCGATTACTACAGACTTCGACTACTCGAAAACAAAACGCAATTTTCTCTTAAGAAAATGAGGGAACTCTTTCTCCCCATTGAAAAATCATCAACACCCACCGCGTATGTACCCGCCGCCGACCACCCTCATCTGGGGGGGAAGATCTACGCCGCCGACTTGCGTACGCTTTAATTAAAAATAAAACATAAGAACGATGTAACTGGATGAGCCGAGGAGCGAAGGAAAAATGAAAGAGAAAGCCGTCCACCCCCTCTCCTGGAATGAGTAAAGGGAGGGTACGGGAAACCGCGTGGAAGTCAGTCGCAGAGCGACCACCGGGGGGATCGGACCTCCCTCCGCATGCTGCTGTGTCACAACGGAATGACATCACTTTTCTTGTCGCTAATGAAGAGAACGTCTTGGATGGTTGCCTTTTTACTCGGTAAAGGCTTTTATTCAGACCATGCGTTTTTAGCCTCCACTAATTTATTTAATTAGCTTTTTGCTGGTCCTTCGCCGAGCGCAAGTTTAAAAAATAAATCTCTGAGCTCTTTAGAGTCTGTTAGCATTTTACATGTCTTGAGTAAAGATTGAAATTTATTCTGCAAGGAAATCCTTGTGAGAGTCAATTTGAATAATTCTCGTCTCATAAATAATATCGTGAGCAGCGACATACGAATGTAAAGCGAACCCGGTCGTCTTGACAAAACAAAACGTCCATGACTGTCGTCTAGACATTTTAATTTTCCTATCTTTACGTTATGCGACATCGACAGATCAGACTCTTTCATTAGTCCTCCCCGCACATGTGGAAGGAAATCTTTGATGTAGACATCGTTAGTGACGCGAACGATAAGAGCATTACAGTTCAATGTGCATTGAATATTGTACTGCGTCATTATTTCGTTTGAGATTTTTCTTTAAATAGAAAATTTTTGGTTCCGTTTCAGCTCTTTGACGTGTGTTGAGTTTGTGATTAAGACTGGTTTTGTGTTCATTGGAAACGCGGTGGTAACTATGTTTGTTTTGTATCCCTGATACCTAATTTATTTTCTAAAATTTAGTGTTTTTGTAGTAGGTACTGTACAAGTGTACTTTTCTTGCAATATTTAGGTTTACTGCTATGTTTAGTAAAAAGATACAATAAAAATAATATCAAAAATACCTGCTCAGACTAAAGACAAAACGAACATTGGTCTCTGCTCGCTTTTTAATTAATTGAAACAAACGTATTGGAAAGTTGTTCGTAAGCACAACTCGAAGTCTCGTAACAATTCAAACAAACAATAACGAATACGAAAACAAAACAGAATCAGCAAACATATCAATAAAAACCAGATGTGTACCCACTCCGCATACGCTCTCACACTTATTCAAAAGTAACTCGGTTGCGGGTACTCTCATTCAATTTTCTAACCCATTTAAGTCCCAGACGAACTGCTTGCACCAAAAAAAAGAAAGAAAGAAATAATTCCTCGACATTCCCAACCGTAGATTTTCCACGATATAATTTCATAAGCAGTCGGCGTATGTTCGTTTTGCCCCATTTTCCCCTTTTGAATTGATTAGGTCGGGTTCATATCGAGTTATGACTGGAGTTCGGATGTTTTAGTTTTTTTTCTGTGTATTGCAAGCGAATCGCTTTTCAATATTTATTGATAAGTATTAGTTAAAAGCGTACGGATTATTTTTTTAGCTTATTATGATGTAGGTTGAATACGAGCTCATATTTATGACCAAGGACATTGTGTGAGTTGAATGCTGTGCTAAAATCTGATTTACATTTTTATTCGCAAGTCAAGATTGTGATTTTGATTGACAGTCAACACTTTTCCTAATAATTAAGCAGTATACTTACCCATTTTTTATTTATTTATTCTTATAATAAATATTAGTTTAGTTTTTATGAATACTAAAAATCTATTTAATGTAACTGCCAAAATCTCGAATTCGAGCTAAGCACATTTTAATGGCAATGAACACCGCATCGTTTAAATATAACTATAACACTAAAAATATAGGTATTATTCATAAGATTGTATAAGAAAACTGCGAGGGTGCCAGCATTAAGCTTAGCTAGGCCTGCTTAATGATCCAATTCCTGTCATGTTCAGGAAAGGGTTTACCCCCTAAAAAACTTGAAACAAACGCCGCAAAAACCGAAGACGTTCTCTCTATCGCACCACCCCGGGGAGACAGGGGCTAAACCACCCCGCCAGGAGGTACGTTGAATAATTATAAAAGAAATAAGATAGACATTGACTTCGCCACGTCAGCCCGTTGATGAATAATAATGGATTTTTGTTTACGTGTGTATCAACGTTTATGAGTCGTTATAAGCTTTTATGAACTGAAATATTGTTGCTTCAATAAACAGGTTATTAAAGTAGGCAACAGATTTAAAGATTTTACAGCCTTTGATGTTCGCGTTAAGATAAAAATTGTACGTCGAATTGAATTTTAATATAAATAGATGAGTTTTTATTTTTATAATCGTGGATTATGTGAATCGGTTTTTCGTGGTAATAATTACCTAGTTGAACATTTTTACGTAATTTATTTTAATTTTTTAGAAAAAAACGTTTGAATTGTGTTAAATCATGACTGGAAACGAAGTTGATGACTTTCTTACATTTTATTTATGAAGTGTTGCAATATCATTAAGAACTAATAAGTATAAGAGTTGTAGTGCAAGAAAAGTAATTACTGTTCAACTTTGTTTGAACGCAGCTAACTGAACAGTGGGGCATATAACAAGTATACGGGATAGAAAATAGAAATAAGTACATTTATTTTATTTTAAAACATTTAATATTGCGTCAAAAATTATACCTATTTTTTTATTCAGCATATAAACATATAAATTACATTTTTAAATATTTCTTATAAATAAATAATAAAAAACATTTAAAAATAAAAAATAGTGTCCCACCGGTATCGGGAACTGGGTCCAAGCTACCGGCGGTCAGGGCTCCAGAGAAAGGAACCTCCTGACAATACGAGCCGTGTCCAGGAGTACCACTTTCTGAATCAAGCCCTTGATCCAGCCACCTAACGAGAGCCTCCTAAGATGTTGGTCGAGGCTCTTGGCTATTAAGCCATTGGCTGACACGACTATCGGTACAATGATAGCTGAATCCACTTCCCACATGTCGACAACCTCGCGAGCCAAGTCGATATACTTGATCAGTTTATCTTTCTCGGCTTTCACAAGGTTCTCGTCATGTGGGACGGCTATGTCAACAATCATTGCACGCCTCTCCTTCCGGTCCACCACCACAATATCAGGCTTATTGGCCACAATAGTCCTGTCAGTGATGATAGACCGGTCCCAATACAAGGTGATATGACCATTATCAAGGACTGGGTCGGGCTCATACCTGTAGTACGGCACTTCCGATTCCACAAGAGAGTATTTCAGAGCAAGCTGCTGATGTATGATCCTGGCTACAAGGTTGTGCCTATGCAAGTACTCGCCGTTAGCTAGACGAGAACAACCAGAGATTATGTGACGAATTGATTCTCCCGGACGGTGACATGCCCGACAGATGTCAACCGTGCCGTCCTTCACAATAAATCTCCGGTAGTTATTCGTCATGATAACTTCGTCCATAATTGCACAGACAAACCCTTCGGTTTCCCCAAAGAGGTCACCAAAACGCAGCCAGGCTACGGACGCCACCTGGTCTACATCCGGTCCATGTAGGGCTCGGAAAAAGCGTCCGTGAAGCTCCTTGCTCTGCCATACTTCCCTGCGAGCGTTAGTGTCAAGTACGACGGGTTTGCGCCAGTTCTCGATAGCCAGGGAGAGCGGGGTGAGACCTTTGTCCACTGCCACTACATCTCGATGCATATCCACGTCGGCAGCTAGGAAATATTCCCTGAGACTACATACCTCGCGGTTGTGTAGGGTCTTGGCATTTAAAAAGCCTCGACCGCCACACTTCCGCGGGATATACAGTCTCATCACCGACGACCGCGGATGATGCATTCGGTATGCAGTCAGCATTGTTCGGACTTGCCTATCCAGGGCGTCCAGTTCAGTTTGAGACCATTTGAGTACGCCGAAAGAGTACATCAATACCGGCATGACCCAACCGTTGAAGGCGCGCACTTTGTTTCCACCTGAAAGAAAGCTATTAAATACTTTCTTCAGGCGACCAAAGAAACGCTCCTTCAGCGATTGCTTCATGTCAGTGACATTGATGCCTAAAGCTTCCGACATACCCAAATACTTATAGGTTTCTGTTGGAGAGAGGGACCTTAGGTTTATGGAATCCGTGAGTTGAGTTCCCACAGATTCCACAACCTCCCCTCGTTTTACATGCATGATCGCACATTTGTCCACACCAAACTCCATCCTGATGGCACTACTGAAGGTTTCAGTTAGCTTGAGTAGCTCCATCAGTTGCAGTTTGTTGGGGGCAAAAAGCTTCAAGTCATCCATGTAAAGGAGGTGAGATATAACCTGACCACCTCTCTTCAACCGGTAGCCTAGGCCTGAATTCTCTAGGAGTGTGCTTAGGGGATTCAAGGCTAGGCAGAACCAAAGCGGACTCAAACTATCACCCTGGAATATACCACGCTCGATCCTTACAGGTTCGCTGTTCCTTTGGGTATGTCGACATCCCGGATAGCGAAGGACCGTACTCCATTGCCTCATACAGGACATCAGGAAGGTGCGTAGTATTGTATCAATTTTATACAATTCCAACACCCTCATGAGCCATGTATGAGGAATAGAGTCATAGGCCTTCTTATAGTCTATCCAACATGTCGACAGATCCCTACGGGCACGTCGAACCTGTTGGTTGATGGCCATATCAATGAGGAGTAGCTCCTTAGTACCGCGGGATCCGTTCTTACATCCATTCTGAGCAGTTGACATGATTTTATTTTTGTCAATATGACTATTAATTTTACTTCTCAGTATGGATGTAAGAACTTTATAGACCGTCGGCAGACACGTGATCGGTCTATAATTTTTGGGTTCCGCAGTACTACCTGATTTATGGAGCAGGTGGGTTACTCCTGTCGTTAGAAACTTGGGCAGCGATCCTGACTCTACGGCAGACTGGAATTGAGATGCTAAACGAGCGTGCGCCCTTGTGAACCACTTGATCCAGAAATTGTGCAGTCCATCCGGCCCTGGAGATTTCCAGTTAGGCAACGGACGGACTGCACGAGCAACATCTTGGGGACTGATGTTAATTGTCCCCATTTGTGGTATTGGATCGCACGCGCGTTCGACATCCCGAATCCAGTCACCCTCAGTGTGACTGACAGGCACCGACCAGATGCTGCGCCAGAATGAACACATGGCGTCATCATCCGGGAGGCGTCTATCAGTCACACCATGGTCCGGTCGCTCCCAAGTCCTATACACCCACCTTTCATTACTCCGGAATGTGCGATTCTGGGTATATCGTTCCACCCGTCGCCTGTACCTCCGAATACGGTTTGCCCATGCATATACTTTCTGCTTCAGAAAGTCGATGCGCTCTGTGACGCGGGACATATAGTCTCGGGGGCTGATATCTGTCCCCGAAAATGCCCGTCTCACAGAGCGCATCACTCTGGGGCGGGTGTTACCTTCCCTGAAGCAGATTAATTTGCCGATGAGTGCTCTGGCCCCAGCAATACGACACTCAATCCTGCGCTGCCAGGCCGGTACAGCTGGTTTCGGTCGTGTGGTTACGTCATTAGTAGGGAATTTGACGTGAGCCACACGACATGCCGCTACGGCCGCGCAGTACATTATCGAGTGTGTATCACCGAGGTCTTCGCAGTCATCTAAATAATTAGATAACTGCGAATCCAGTGCAGCCACCAGCGCTTTATTCTTGTTATGCATGGGCAAACGAGGCAAGCGTGGTCTGAGTTCGGGTGATATGTAGCGATATTCCCGAATCGCATATTCCAAAGCACTCCTCAATTCATCAATGCACTGGGTACTTACGTGTGCAACCGTATCAGTACTTTCCTCATCAGCGACGGCACTAACAATACCGTGGCTGGTCAGTGGCAAAGTCGCTGGCACCACAGTCCGCGACGAGGAGGCACTGGCACGGCTACCCATTTCCGTTTGAAGGCGATCAAGCACAGTATCGTCCAGCATACGGTTACGCTGGATGACCCGCACCTGATCCGACAGTCGTTGAGCTGATACGTTGACGGCTGGCTCAAGCACCTGAAACAGAGAGAGCATCCGAACACGGTACGCGGTCAGGTTGTTTCCTCCCTCTGTAGCCCCATAGTATGCGCGCATGACGTTTTCGTTTATTGATTGCGTCCATCGCATGCGCTGCACACTTCCGCCGACGGCTGGGACCCTATCAGAAGCCGGTGGGCCTCGAGGTCCTAAGCGGGCCGGCGGCCGGCGTCCTCCCCGGCGACGCGTAGGTGGTGGTGTCGTCGGCGGTGAGTAGTACTCGTCGCTGGAGCTCGACGCAGCTGCCACGGCCGGTGTCACATCACTCACGGTGGGGCTGGATTCCGGCGGCGGCGAGGCGGAGCTGAGCGACGAGGCCGGTGGTGGTGGGCGTGCACGACGTGCTGCGGCTCTCGTCAACATGATTGTTTCTTCCAAGTTCTTACGTCATTGCCTTTTTTCTCTTTGTCTTATTGTATGGAATTTTCTTCATTTTGTCTGTTTGTGTTGTTGTTTTTGCCAAGGGGTTTTTTTTATTTAGTTTATTATTGGTATTATATATATTTGTATTTATTATAATTTTATAAATTTTGAAGAGAAAAAATTTGACAGTTCATATTGACATCGAGCCATAGAGTTATTATTAAGTATATACCTATTTATTATTATTTAAATAATTTAATAACACTTATTTTAAAATAAAAAATATCGCTCTTTTTTGATGCTCACGTCTATTGGTGTAGATAGATCTCTACGTTAAATACATCAGAAAAATGTTAAACAAATTATAATTTAAAAAGAAATGTAAGATACATTTCTTTTTACCCTACATTCATTATTTTAATATACAATTGTTATTTCTGCTTATTGAATCAAATCTATATTAAATTCCTTCAATAATATCAATATTAAAATAATCAGTCGATGGATAAACAAGGAGGTCTTCAATAATATAGAGGTAAAGTTCATCTCAAGAAAATCTAAAAGCGGACAGCATTGAAGCGAAAGCAATAAACAGTGGTGAGTGCGAAGAGTGCAGTGCAGGAAAAGTAATCACGGTTCAACGTAACTTTGTTTTATAGCGACCGACTGGACTGTGTTCAAGATCGTTGAAATTGAGGGTAAAAATTTATTTTAATGTTTCTTTAATTTTCACAGTCATTGATGTTAAAACGTAATGTATTTGGTAGAAGTAGTTTTTTATAGATATATATTTGAAAAAAAAAGAAAACATACTAGAAACTCTTAAACATTTTTCATTGACAAATAGCATAATAGACAATTTGTGGCTGACCTTTTTTGACATAATCATTTATTTACATTATTTCTTTACAGATTAGTACAAAAATAGAGATGTTATAAACCAAAAAACACAAAAAATAACAATAATTTTTCTTTTAAACCCAAATATACAAATTGTAATAAATTTCACCCTAAAAACTTTATAAGCATCTCAAGATACAATAACCCACTGGGCGACCACGTTTGTCGTAGCGACTCTGCGGCCGGTGAAGCGCGTCTAGGGGAGGTAGGGGCAAAGCGGAACAGTGTAAATTGATTACGTGTAAAATTGTTAGTCTATAGGTGACAGCGACTACTTATATGCACCTTCCTCAGAACGTTTAACGCAATCTAATTTTCACACGTCTGAAGATGAAGCAATTTTTTGCCTGGAAATGAGATGAAGCGAGGTGGTTAGTCAGTTATGTACGAGTATAATAGATTAAGGTTTGAGCTTTCATTTGGAATGTTTTGACGGTTGGTTGAGTACGTTAATGTTGTGAATTGAATTTGATGTTCACAGAAGGATTATGGATTGGAAGCTTAGTTCAACACTTTCGTCGTCAAATAGAAATTCTTGGATTTTATGGAATTACTATTAGATGACGAAAATGTTGTCATATTTAATGTTGTCGAAATTAAAATTTTTAACTTTTTATTTTAAACTAATTATATTTTGCCAACAAATCAGTCGTATTTAGTAAGACCCATAAAAATATTTATTCCACAGTCGTATAAAGATTTACATCATCATGTCTACTTAACTAAGGACATACAGACTGCTTAAGTCAACGAAACTCCAAATCTGTTTTAAATTGAGAACGAGAAGAAAAAACAAAGCTCGACTCACATGCATAAAGTATAATTAAAGAGTAGAAATGAATATTTAAATATTCCGTGGAGGGCTCACTTGGAACGTCACAATGACGTTTGGGGGCGCCCAAATCTAAAAAGATACGTATTTTTGGAAGTCAAGTTCCGTCTAAATATACACTGAGCTATTTTAATTTGAGATATTCGAAATAAGAATGTTATTTTTTCCTTGTTACGTGAGCTTAGCTGTAATTGTTTGTGGGTTTTGTGATAAATTAAATTTTCGTTTCTTGATTGTTATTGTTATATTGCTATTATTACCTCAATTACATATAACCTTATTTATAAGGATTTTGTGTGGAATTGAGTTGTTGTTTTGTCGAAGTGTTGTGTTTTTGTTTTTGTTTTCATTATTTATTATTATTATTATTTTATACTAAGGTAGGTATGAAGACATACATAGTACAGTAAAATTTTGATCTTGTTCACACTCATCTGTTTGTAACTATTTTCCATGACTTTTTATCACACAAACACAAACATTTTCTTTGTACAATTTACAACATTCTAATTCTCTGGAATTAAAAATGTTTTATTAATATCGCGATCAAAATAATGACTCCCAGTGTACCCACACCGTCATTGCCGGCGGGACAAGTCAAAGATATAGAGATACACGCTGAGGGGCAGAAGAGTTTGCCAAAAATTATAATTTTAATTGCGGGCCCCATTCCCCCTGCCTCACCCAGGAAACTGCAAGTTGAGCCATAAATATGAAACATACTGCATTTTTTTTATGATTTAATTGCTTTTTGATATGTAAAGCGGTATTTTTTGGCTACCGAAATAATGCGTTTTCGAAATTAAGGAAGAAAAATTCCAAGTGGCGTCTGAGTGCACGCAAGCGATGACAAAGTGATGTACCTACTGTGTTAAGTTTCCACGCGTTTAACTGAAACTGAATACCTATAACTGAATTAAATATTTAAAAGTAAGCTGCGATTCCTCAATAATTATCAAAAGTACACAAATATAAAATTTTATGAATTGTTTTGTTCTTTTTTGTAATTTTATATTTTCAATCTATACTAATATTATAAAGAGGTAAAATTTGTAAGTTTGTATGTTCGTATGTTTGTATGTAGGGGATCTTTGGAACCGCTGGTCGGATTACCATTCTTTCACTGATAGATAGCTACAATGTTCCTGAGTGCCATAGGCTATAAAACATCACGCTACGATCAAATGGAGTTGAGCAGCGGGTGAAACCGCGCGAGAGTAGCTAGTATTGTATGATGGTCATTTTTACTGTTTTTTTTTATTTACTCAAAAAATATATAATTTATTTTCTTTATTTATTCTCAATGGAAGGGTTGATATTATCTATTCATCAAAACCTTGAAAATTTCTGTCCTTATAAGTCAACCCTTAACCGACCAAATCGCTCATTTCCTTTGGAGCTTAAAAAATTAATGACTCCCAAAAACACACACGCGTAAAAACAAAGAGGGCTGTTAGGCAACCGAAAAATACGCAAATAAAGCGGCCCGCTAACAATTTCCTTTAACTCATTATATCTTTAAATGCGTTTCGTATGCAAAATTTACGCGAGATTTTCGGTAACGATGTTACTCATATACGTAAATATGTAGGCACTAGTGATGCGCATAGTTCGGGTTCTGTTTTCTTTCGACTTTGACCTATATCGATACGAAACGAATTGACACCGAATTTTTTTATATAGACTTGACCGAATTATTAACGTGCGGACAAGAAAATATAATTATTAAAGGTACCAGTACGTAGGATGTTGTTTCACATTATGGTTGTTACATAATTTCAAACAAATTCATGTGATTACAAGTGTTGATAAGTTATTGTCAAGACTGGTTAAGACTGTAGGAGGAACATCTTAAAGGAACTCGCATTACATAATGTTCAATTTCTTTATTGAATATTCCATTGTAGTGGAAGTCTTGTATTGTAATAAATACGATACTAATGTTTATAAGTATTGAACTTGAAGATCCTTCACCAGACAGTTCATTAAAATTTAAGATTTAAAAGAAAATATTATTATTGTTTTCTAAGGTACTTAAAAATACGAAGTAGAGTTAATCTAAAGCCGAGATTACTGCACAGTACGTACTCAAGTGAAGTTAAATAGGTTTGGTTTCAGCGGTCGGCATCTCGCCGAGTAATGTGCTTCGAAGACGTTTTACGAGGGCGTACGGTGTTTTATGTCGATAGATTTCGTCGATAAAGTTAAATATTTTAACGTTATTTTTTTATCGATATCGTATTTTGTTGAATGTATTTCACATCACTATTTTTCATGTGCCGTTGATTTTATTGACGTTATTTTGAACTTAAATGTTGTTGAAATTATTTTTAATTTTATTAGAATAATATAAATAAGTGTTGAAATATAAATTAAGTAAACGCTACAATCAAATTAAAGATCATATTGATGTGCAAATCGATAACATTACAATCGATTATAAATGTAAATAATTTGTCGTATGATTAAATACATCGATTATGTCAATCAACAAATCATAGCTGCACTTGATTTTAGCTGTCAGATGAAATCACGGTAATCGATCAAATAGTAATAATTGAGCGTTGTCTGCGCATACAGATAATTTTCATCGATAAATAACAAATTTACGACGGTAGTTTACTGAAATTGAATCTTATTATGTCTGTAGGTATTATTGATATAATTTTGCAATAATATTAGAAAATATAAAAAGTCCTATTCTGTGATAAAAAATAACTGAAGGAACTGAACATCATCAATCAAATTTAAATAGAAAAAACAAGGTAACGATTTTGAAGAACGCACTTTTTTAAGATTAAGCTGTTAATTACATTTCTTTTAAATTAGATTTTTATTCAATCTACATTATACCTTAGTTATCAAAAATAAGTCTAATTTGTTAATAAATAATAAATAAAAAAATTAAATTTTATCGATGGTGTAAATCACTAAAAGGGGAGAGTGGGGGAGGGCGGCTACTCATGCAAAAATCCCGTCTCAGGTAAAATGAAGTCGCAGGAGCTAAGACAGGACGCGGTGAAATACGAATGTAGCAAAACATAGAGATAACTACGTAAGTGCTTATTATATGTACTTACATATATATACATACTATCATTGTATATTTTTTATGGTATAAGACGGTAAACGAGCACGTGGATCACCTGGATGAACAGCCGCACCACCACAGGAGCTATTTTTGACGGCCTTTTGGGTTGATGATTGGAGATTTGGGTATTGAAGATTAGAAAGGGAAAGAGTTGGGTCTCCAATAACATCACTTATACAGGCGAATCACAGCGTTGAGGTTGTATCACATCATTTGGTATCAATCCAGTCCAGCCGGGCAAAGCTTGGCTCTTACGCACTTGAACTGATTAAAGTGGGTATTATTTTGTGTATGTGTACCTCTAGGTAATATAAGCAATAAGCTAGCATGAAAACTAGTTACCTCTATTTATTTATATCCCTGTAATTGTATGATCACTGATCGAAACACGTAGTCCCTTTTTTATCCTTCTTAACTTTCTTTTTCTTTCTATATTGACAACCACCTGACCACATCCGAAGAAAATTGTTGAGAAAACTTCCCAAGTTTGAGGGCCACCTAATTATATTCTGATTACCTGTTCATTTCAGTGTCTGAAAACAATCGGACAGCACAACTACTTGAGACAATCTCTTGTCTTTATGAAATACTCGAGAGGACAGCCTCCTTCGTGGACTTTTACTGGTTTATTTTTGTTTCAGTGTTTACTTTTGGAGTAAGCAGTTTTCTGTTTCTCTTCTTCTGTTACATGATAAGGTTTTGTTCATTCTAAAGATAGAAAAAAGGCGTTTTTTGGAGTTTTTGAGTTGGTTTGTGATATTAATATCATATATGAGGGCTCACATTTGTTATGATCTTAATGCGACCTTCACTGGCATGTAGATGGAAAATCGCAGTCTGTCAAGGAATGAAATTTAGTTTTTGACAAGTATGTCCTAAGTCGGTTCTTATTAAAACTGCACTGTGTTAGATGTGGCTATACAAGAATTTTCCTTAACATTCTCTGTAACAGAGATGGAAGATTAAGGACGTTCTGTACTTTATTTAATGAAATAGGACTTTCAGTCAAGTACGTAAGTCATATTTTATGATGTCGATTACATTTGCAGAGGTGTGTACTTATGTGTATAGACAAACGTTGATCTAATCCCGAATTTTCCTGTACAGTGGGTGCGTCTACAAAAACAAATTATACTGTAACACGAAAAAAACTTTCGACGCATCGTTGGCTTAAGACAAGTTTTTCTTAATAATTGGTTCCTGCCTTTACCTAGAGCTATAAACCTGTCAATTATCTTCAAAGTAACTTCCTGTACAAAACATTTGTGTTGGAATATATGAAACAATCGTGAGTTCGCTCCATAAGCTGAGCTGTCGATATCAGTTAAGTTGTAATGGACACCATGGCCACGCCTTGAGCGTCCTTGTTTTTGGTTTCGTTCCAGTTCGGTAATATTTTATTTGGGAACTGTTTTGAAAGAAATCGTTGTAGCTTTATGGTAAAGTCATTATTATATTTAAAGTTTATTTTTCGAGCTAAACCAGCTTTAAAATATTTATAACAGTAAATTATTATCATCTTTATTGACGTTTGTAAAATGTCCATAGCTAAAAACACCACTTTTAAGTAAATATACAAACAAATTTAAGTACCAATTTAATTTATGAAGTAAAAAATTGGATTGTCATTTAATTCCGAACTAGGAACACACCGAAATCGCGTGCCAACACCCACTCAACTGACACATCAAAACAGAACTGATACGCAATATTATTTTTACACTGACAGCTATGTAGGGATTTATTGAACGATCTACTTTATATTACCGGCAATGTAAACAAAACAACGCTAGGAAATTAATATTGGCGTCCATCTATGTAGCCATTATCAGTTTGTCGAATAATGTTTAGAATTTTTTTTTGTGATAGGTCGGCAAACAAGCAAACGAATTACCAGATGGTAAGCAATTAGCGCCACCCATGAACAACGGCAACAACAGAGGAGTACCGAGTGCGTTGCAGACCTTTTGGGGAGATTTAGGGATTGCGGAGGGATTGAGGGAGGGGAAGGATCGGGCCTCTGGTAACCTCACTCACACGGGAAAACACAACGTTATGGTTGTTTCACGCCGGTTTTCTGTGAGGCCGTGGTATTACTCCGGTCGAGCTAACCTATTCGTACCGAAGCATGGCTCTCCCACACTTAAAGATTTAGTATTAAAATACTTTTTTTAGAAATGAAAATAGAAATTCTCACGATTTTTGAGTGGCCGCCATTGTACCTGGCAAGCAAAAAGAGTCAGATTATAGCACAGTGTTACTGAAAACTAACTTTTGCCAGTAGCTTCCCTTACTTATTACAGACTATAATCTATCTCTGTTCCATTTCATTCCGATCTGTTCAGTAGTTTTAAAGTAAAAGAGTAAGAAACATACATACATACATAGTTAGAAACTTTCGAATTTTTTATATAAAAGTAGGATTTTTTCAAGTTCATAGGTACATAAAATGGGGTGATTTTGACTTTTTTGACTTTTGAATCAATTCATACTTCTTAATTAGTAAATAATTGCTTAGTAAAAAATAATTTTACAATCATTTAAAAATGAACTCTATCTTTAAAACCATAAATCTCATACGTCAACAATATAAACGTACCGACAACAAAATGGTAACCATCACCCAAGTATTTATTAACGTAGGTACAACAAAACGTTTGCATTTCGATATTTCACACAAAACAAGAACCAAACGCATTTATTTAAATTAAAAAAAGTAAAACACACGCCAGCAATATACTTAACAGCGTTCACACGACGATGCCCAGAACACACTGTATTTATAGGGGTCCGTAGCAAAATTTTTAAATAAATAAAAAGCGTTTTCTAAATCTCGAACTTGTGAAAAAATCCTTTAAAGGAATATTATGATTTCAATAGTAGTTTCTCTCAAATATTGAACTACATTTATAATTTACGAAAAAAACAAACACAATCTACTGCTAATTAATAATAATTATTTTTGGATGTATGTTTGTTAATATTTCACGTAATACGGCTGGACCGAGTAGATTGAAAGTTAGTATGTGGATAGGCGATCCCCTGGATTACCACATAGGCTCCTTTTTATAGACACTATACTCGCGTGAATCCGCAGGCGGAAATAATAAGTCTCAAATACGCTTTTTTTGCAAACGATTAAGTGTAATAATAGTAATTTGATGAAAGAAAGCAAAAGTTTTCCATCCCAAAGAATAGAAAAAGCAATAACCATAAACAGACCACATTAGCACTAAACGTCAAAATATAAAAACAAAAAAAAGTACACAAAAAAAAAAGGAAAATAAGCGGAACCACAAACCGCCCACGACACATTTCAAATACAAAAAAAGAACGCATTCTTAAAAAAATTTGTTTCCGCGTGCCGTATAAAGCACCCCATTCACAACACAATAGATGTTTTGTGCCCGTTTTGTGCGGTCGTATCGCATGACCCGTCTGACGTGTGACAATGCCGTGTATGGGTGCACTTACTGAATTGTTTTTGTTTTCTATCCAAGTTTTATACATTTTCATATTTTTTTTTACTCTTTTATTGTATGCGATATTTTCTTGTCGGAGAGCGCAATTTCAGTTCCTTGAGACATTCTTCATGCTTAACATTCAAGTAAAATTGTGGCGAAGGAAAATGTGTAATGTATATCGTGGGTGGTAGTTTATTTGAAGAAAATCT
The DNA here is from genome assembly GCA_902829305.4 of Spodoptera exigua. Lineage (NCBI taxonomy): Eukaryota > Metazoa > Arthropoda > Insecta > Lepidoptera > Noctuidae > Spodoptera > Spodoptera exigua. The sequence goes on along the minus strand of LR824620.2, from coordinate 10,844,365 downwards.
TTAGAGACAGTCTCGAGGAATGGAAATATAAATAAGGCTTAGAATTATCTGGAAGATGATCTTCTATGAAACGGTTGCCTAAGAAAATTGTATACGTTTTCTATTGTTGTTTGTTTATATTAAAAAGATAATATATCTGGAAATAATAAGTTGAGTATTAATTGTAAAATGAAAGTGTAAGTATAACGTTATGACTATATTATGTCAGTATTTTATATTGAACATTTCCAAAGGCGATCCTATTGTCTAGTACGACGTTGATGCGTTTATAAACATACAAACTCACATTCACACGACACCCAGACTCGAATCGACAAATTATTGATCACACAAAAAGTTTGTCCGAGTGGCAGTCGAACTCATGACACATTGGACTGCAGCTGGTTGCCCAGGAATTGCGTGAAATCTAAAAACAACAATTCTCCACAATATACCAAAAACATTTTAGGAATATCACCGCTAGATGATTACATTAACCTAATTCATTTTTCATTGAGAAACCAACGAAATGTTTCCTTCGAAAATATTGGCGTCGGAAATAAATCGGAAACTAAGCAATGTGTACGATTCACGAATCTGTGGTATCGAACACTTTCATTGGAGTTTAGAGGTATGAGGAACAGGGTGGAAAGTTCCTCATCCTCCATTGAAAAGGGAGGATCCTCCGACCAGGCGAGGTGTTCGTGCCTGGCGGGCTACTGCCCGACGGTTGTTGTCGGGATATCTGTATAGGTGCTAATTGTGTGGAAAACTCTTATAGCGCGATGTAGACTCTTGCACGTGATTGGTGCTGTTGTTTATGTAGTGCGCTAGATGTCGCTACATCACTCCCCTCCGAGACCGGAGGTCGTTAGCTGGTTGAGATGTCTGTGAGATGCTTGTCGAGCCAGTTGATGGTTTCAGTGCGTCGAATCTGTCTGCGAAGATGCCCAGTGAGTCGGGTGGTGCAGTGCTGAAGAGTGGCTAGCTGCTGCGTCGACCAGGAGAGGGAGTACGTCTCTGCTTGCTGACCGGCCGGTGCAGTATGCTGTGCCGATGTTGCTGATGAGGCTGTAGGTGCTGACCAGGAATGCGCATTGGCTGCATGCTGGTGGTCAGGGAACCCGTTGTAGCCGTGGAAGCTGCTGACTGTAGGATTCGCTGCTTGAAAGCTCCAGGAAGTGATGACGTCATGGCTATGAAGTAGTTGCACGAAGGCTGCTTGATGATCACGTCGGGGTCACCAATTTAGAGGTATGAGGAACAGGGTGGAAAGTTCCTCATCCTCCATTGAAAAGGGAGGATCCTCCGACCAGGCGAGGTGTTCGTGCCTGGCGGGCTACTGCCCGACGGTTGTTGTCGGGATATCTGTATAGGTGCTAATTGTGTGGAAAACTCTTATAGCGCGATGTAGACTCTTGCACGTGATTGGTGCTGTTGTTTATGTAGTGCGCTAGATGTCGCTACAGGAGCATTGGGGCAGTGACGTCACCGGCAATCGATAATTTGATTGGAAGTAGATTTCGATTGACTGCTGGAAAGCCCTGTAAAGTTAGAAAAAAAATGTATGTGTCGAGTTTAAAAATAGAATAGATTAGTGGGAAAAAATGGTAAAGATAATTTAGAATGACTGAAAAATTCCTGATAAAATAATATTAGAGCTGTGTTTTTTCTATAGGTACTTAGAATTTACGGCTTAAGTTGATATACTAAAATAATATATCTTTTTTTATTTCTCATCTATGTAAAGAAAGGGGTTTGTAATAAAAAAATATTTTAATTTGTTGACAAATAAACGTAGGCATGTTGTTATAATCTGTTGGTATTTTAATATTTTAAAAAGTTTTGATACACCTGTGTTACTGCACTTTTTAATAAGGGATTGATTACAAAACGACAATAGTAGTGTTGTTTTTATAGTCGTTTTCAATGAAAGGGATGTGTGGGAAAGCCATTCTTCGGTACGAGTTGGCTGGCTTGACCAGAATGCTACCACGGCCTCACATCAAACCGACGTGAAACAACACTCGTTTTGCCGTGTAAATAAGGTTGTCGGAGGCTCCCATCCTATCCTCCGTCCAATGCAAAAAGCCCCAATGCTTAAATTCCTATCATCATTATCATCATCATCATCAGCCTATCAGCGTTTACTGCTGAGCAAAGGCCTCTTCTCACACGGAGAAGATTAGAGCATTAATCACCACGCTTGCTCAATGCGGGTTGGCGATTACAAACTTATAATTTGAAATTATAAAGTCCAGGTTTCTTCACGATGTTTACCTTCACCGTATGTCAGTGGTGTCTAAATTTAATAATCATAGAAAGTACATATAACTCGGAAAAAGTCACATTAGTACTTGCCAGGTTTTGAAACCACACCCTCATGCATGAGAAGCGGGTTAATTAACCTCCTGGCCACGAAATGTTGTTTGAATTTGTCGTAAATTCCTAACAACCTTGAAAAGGCACTTTTATCTTTTCTGGTGTAGGTATTGGGTGTCAATGGGCGGCGACGATTGCTTACTATCAGACGTCAACATTTGCCCTCAAATCCCATAAAGCAGGGCCCTTTCACAATCATATTTATAAGGACGTCAATATAAATTTTGAAGAACATATCAGAAGTTTTCCACTTCTGAACCGAGGCAACCCTAAATAAATTGGGATTATAACAGACACAGTTCTTACCGAGCATGATTGGTATCATTTCAAACTTTTCTTAACCCATAACTTATAGGGTTACACATGTAGGGGAAGGATAAGTGATCAGCAACCATTGGCTGCAATAGATTTTGAACTTTATTTGGAAAGTCACAAAGTTGTAAATTTATTGAAGTTAGTTGATGTTTTTGGTGTAGTTTGTCTTGCTGTACGTACAATGAGAAGGGTTTCGGAAAAGTTGGCGAGTTATAAAATTATATGAGTTAAAATTTATTATTATTGTTATTTGTCATATATGTAAATCGAGGAAGTTATTCTTAATGCTTTTGTAAGTTTTATGACTTAAACTTCCTTGGAACTGTTAATTAAACATCCCAGCTTGTTATTTTTCTTACAGATTAAAAAAAAATAAGTATGCAAATTTATTTATTTTTAAATGTTGTTGTAATACGGAACTTCAATCAAACCATGTCTCCAAATCCGAGAGTCTTTATTTAATGTAACTTGTAAGGGAATAAAAATCTAAGTCAAGTTAAATTCTCTATTTTCACTAAAAAGATCGATATCTAAACATTATTGTAATCAAAAAAATTTCATTCTAATAAAATTTAATTATTTGTAAATGTAAAAATCAACCCTACGAAAATTTTAAATCGAACAAACTAACACCTTCCGTAAACATTAAAAGACACCTATACCATTGCTGTATTTCATTGTGCTACTAAAAAACTCTTCAAATAATACAATTCAATGGATTGCAAGCTCTATTGACTGATCAGATTGTAATTACGTATCGTAGTAGGACACACATTCCTAATGAACTGGGATTCTGTCATACGAACTATGTGAAAGACATTTTCACCCTTGTGGTCTTTGGGTAGAGTCACGTTAATGACGTTACGTTAGATACTGTTTTAAATAAAAATGTTGTATTCTTACATTATTAGTACCTACTACGTTTACTGTCATGCACGTTGGTATTGGCTAGTAAAGGCCACCTCTCATACGAAGGTTTGAGCATTGATCCCCACGCTTGCTCAAGGCGGATTGATGATTGGAAACTTAAAATAATCAGTTATTCTAAGTCCAGTTTTCCTCACGGTGTAAAATCTTTTTCTGTGAGCAAGTGATGTCTTAGAAATCTTAAAAAGCATTCTGTGTGCAAGTGATGTGTTAATAATCTCAGAAAGAACTCGGAAAGTCACATTAGTAGTTGCCAGGTTTTAATCCCGGGCCAAACACAACGCTGTGGTTGTTTCACGCCAATTTTCCGTGTGGCCGTGGTATCACTCCGGTAAAGACGATCCAGTCGTGCCGTAGCTTATAACAAGGTTCAATAATATATGGTTTTAATATGACTTCCTTAAGGCAAATAACCCCCAACCACGGAGGTGTTAATTGGAGCGCCGCGATTAATGAACGTGTTGATGTCACGATGTGTGAAGCGCTTTTGAATTACGAACTCACATTTGAAATTCGAATCTATTCAAGTTCTTTTTTTATTTTCTCGTTTTTAATGTTGTCATGCAAATAAAATATTCGACAAGTAATTGACAGCGATACATTTTAATACGTTTTTCAAACTCCATATAAACTCAGTAAATCAAAGCTATATAAAATATAATACTATTTAATGTATGTAATTGAGCTAGTTTTCATTTGTTATTTCGTAATAGAATAGTTAGTACAACGACTTAAGTACAATTATTTTTACATTGAAAACTATATCTGCCAGCAAACGCATGGGTAGATAAGCAAAAGGGTAAGAAATCAATGAGCATGAGAAAGTGTGAGTAATTTTGTTATTGGTGCATTCAAATGCTAATTTAGGTATTTTACAACGCAATTCATGCTCTAAATGAGACAAATTTTTTTTATGTAATACGTCGGCAAACGAGCATACGGATTACCTGATGGTAAGCAATTAGCGCCGCCCATGGACACTCGCAACGGAGGAGTTACGAGTGCGTTGCCGACCTTTTAGGGATTAGGGATTTGGAAATTTAGGGATTGAGGAGGGATTGGGTGAGGGGAAGGATTAGGCCTCCGGTAACCTCACTCACACGGCGAAACACAACGCAGTGGTTATTTCACGCCGGTTTTCTGTGAGGCCGTGGTATCACTCCGGTCGAGCTGACCCATTCGTGCCGAAGCATGGCTCTCCCACACTTACATCCCCAGCCTATAAGTGCCCACTGCTGGACTGAGGCCTCTTGTTTTCTTACACTAAGAAGGTCACTACGCTTGCTCCAGGAGGATTGGTGATCCCCAACTTATAATTAGAAATTAAAAGTCCTGGTTTCCTTACGATACCTATTTTCCTGCACCGTACATATGTCAGTGATGTCGAAATAATCATAGAAAGTACATACATATAACTCGGATTAAGTCATTTTGGTACTTGCCAGGATTACTCTGGGCCACCACGATTACAATTATCTAAATAATACTAATAGATTAGTATATTTATACAGAGTTGTAACAGTAAATCAAATAGAAATTTTACATTGGATTTATTAGTTCCGACTGATTGGTTCATTCACAGAACATAATAACTATTATTTTTCTTCGAATTCATTCGTTCGATTTTCGAATTATTGACTTCTAAAGTGCGACTGGCCAGCTATAGGTCAGAGGTAGAACTGTTAGGGAGTTTATACACTGACTCTAAAAAAGTCGTTTTAAAGAAATGTTTCGTTTTTCATTTTCGTTTTTCATAAATAATTTTAATTTATCTAGACAAAAAAATTGCAAATACATTTGAACTTTGTTTATTTTAAAATATAATCGTTATGTTTACCATATCTTTTGAAGTATCTTAGAAAAATCTCGTAATGTGAGACAGACAATGTGGGATTCAGTTTACCTGATAAAGTCACAGTGCCGATCGTAATCTGGTTAAGAAATCATAATTACTTGGAATCAATGATCGTAAAAGCCGTGGTTAATCACTGTACTGTCACTAGTCAAGTTGAAATTCAATAAAACTCAAATCTAATACTGTTAAGACTATCATAATAACCAGAATATAAAGGTGCGATTCTATAAACAACAATACAACAAAACATCGCAACCCAATATATGATCCTCTTAACAAATTCAAACTGCGTTCGTAATTTGAAACGTGTTCGACAATTGAAACAGCGGGTATCGATGCACCAGCCAGCAGCGCCATCTGTAAGGTCATCAGTTTGGCCCACATTCTCAATTCAATTAGGTATTTGTATGTAATGTAATAATAAGGAAATTGAATTGTAAGTGTAAGTAATTGTAAAATCATTTATTCCAACTAAACCATAAATAGGTACTTTTGAAACGTCAAAATAATAGTAATCTGTCAGTCTGTTCGTCAGTGAAGCTAGGTGCATCATGATCATTTAGTGGGCATCACGTAAAAAAATTTGACTGGACGTTTGGTGCGGTGGCAGGACTAGTGGATGCCGCGCAACATATCGCGGGGTCAATTCCTACACAGAACAACTATTTGCGTGATCCACAAATTTTTGTTCCAGATCTGGGTGTGATGTAAATGTGAAATTGTATGCTTGTAAACGCGCACACGGCAAAGGAAACAATCTTAGAGTGGCCAACGTTAAAAAAAATTAGGCCGGTTTGTTTTTTTAACACGTCTGCTAAGTGAAATGTAAGGAGAGTTATAGGAAACTTCTCTCGTGTAAAAAAGGCGAATAGACAAGCATTCGACTACGAAGATATGTTAAAAAATGTATATTTAGTTAAAGATACACTATACCTTAGTTAGGTAGCATAATTCGAAAATTAATTTCAAATTTAGAAATCCAGAATTCTTAGTAACACTATACGACCCAGAAAGTATTTGGTCGTCAGCCATAACCTTTCAAATCGCATGATAAAAATCGCGTGCAAATATCAATTTGATGAAAAAACCCGTGTAATATGTATTTTAGCAAACGATATGACATTGAAGTCAAATAGCTAGGTTTGGTGGGAAAATTGTCATATGACAGCACCTTGTCAACTAAAACAAAGAAATGAGGTTGCAACTCGTATTTATGGTATAAATAAGTGATGACAACCTCGTTGCTGCAGTTGCCAATTAGAAAATGTTATTTTTTTAGGGTTACGTACAGTACGGTGAAGGAAAATATGAAACGTGGACTTGTGATTTTTAATTGTAAGCCTGAAATCGCCAATTTCGTATTGAGTAAGAGTGATGGTGCTCAAACCTTCTCCGTGTAAGAAGAGGCATTTGCTCAGCAGTGGGCATACAATGGTAGGTAGGAAGATATATAAAGGGTACTCTAGACTAGACAGTGGGGCTGAGAGGCTGAGATGGACAATGCACATACATGTAGGAAACTATTCTCGCGCGGTTTCATCCACTACTCGGTTCCATTTAATTTTAGCGTGATTTTTTATAGCCTATAATAGCACTCAGGAACATTGTAGCTATCCATCAGTAAAAGAACTTTGGCAATCCGACCAGCGGTTCCAAAGATTACCCCCTACATACAAACTTAGTATCACAAATTTTACCTCTTTATAATATTATAGTATAGATATAAACAATTTATCCACAATTGACATACGGCATGCTATAAAACAAAGTCCAACACACACTTAACCATTTTTTTATTTGCATTAGGTATTAGCAAGGTATAATTTCGAAAATGCAATATTAATGTGGTAATGCTCATGCAATGTCGGCGATTAGCAATTTGCAGTCAACTATTTATGCAGATACACCCCATAAAAGGTAGCAAAGGTACCTTGTAACTAGGGAAGGGTTGTGTTAATGGCCAGTAAGTGGATTCCGCATCCACATACTTAGAACAGGGATTGTATTTGTGTGGATTTATTTTGGTTTCCATGTGGAAATGCGTGTACACGGTTTTTGAGGTGAGATGTGTTTTGAATTATAATGCTGAGTAAGGAAGGTTTGATTCATTTGAGCAAGGTTTTGATAAAATTATAAGGATAACTGATAATACTATATTGCGCTAGTCAAGTTTACACGCAGATTAACATCGATAGAAGATCAAAACATTGATTTTAGTGTTGGCCGGACTTTTGCAGTTGTACTCCGCCATAAGTTGATAAACAACTCTCCTAGATTTTTTCCTTTTACGATCTTAGTATACTTTAATTGAATGCAAATATCCACTCCAAAAATTATCGACTAAGAATTCAGTTAGAGACAATCTCAAAAGTATAAAACCTCTTAGATAATACCTTATATTTAATTACCTATGGTAAACATAGGCGTACTCAGTAGCGACCAGCTGGAATTGACTTGAATTCAGTTTTTAAAATAACAATCAACTAAATAATAAAATAACAAATCAGTTCAATATTATTACTAACACCGGATTCTATAACGGTCACACCCTTGCATTTCAAATTAACATTCGAAATTCAAATGTCTGCGGTAACGACCCTCCGGTCACGTGATCCTATCCGTATGGTCGTACGTTATGCGAGACATGACGGGACTTGGAGGGTTAAGGTGAAGATACATTGTAGGTAGGTTGTGTTGTAACTTTGTGTTACTACCTGTGAGTATGTGGGTTTATAATCTTAGAGAATACGGTAGTTCCCAACTAGTCAAATTCAATACTTTTATCAAAATGTGAAAATCTATACTTTTCTATGAAATTTTTATGCAACAGTCAGTACACAACAACAGTATGAGTTATGACGTCATAGTATTTTTGAGTCAAATAGTTAATTTATTTCTTAGAAAATAGCTAAAAAGTATCTTAAATTTAGTGTATCGATCGATAAATGAATAAAAGTATAGTTATTTTTCAATATTTTTTTTCAATTGAAACGTAAACGAATTAATTTATTTTTGACCTAGGAAACTACAAAATTGCTTCGAGATTTTATGATATTAGTAGAGTTATTATAGCTTGGAGAATGTCGACGACTTTTCGACATAACTTCTTACGATGCACGTCTAATTTATAAAAGAAGATGATTTCATTTGGTGACTGCCTGGTTGACGCAAGATTAGGCAACTTGCTGCTGTGTGATCACGCGTTGTGTGATCCACAATTTGTTGTTTCAGGTCTGTACGCGAATTCGTAACGCATCCACTACACAGAAGAACATCCTAATGCGGACCAAAGGAATAAAAAAAATGCATTCAATTTGAAAGGAGCTAAATACCTACAACAAAAAAAGAGTAACAATAAGAACTACGCTCACCATCTAAAACGTTGCATTGTATAACCCGAAAACAGCTGACAGCAATCATATTTACCAAGAAAGCATTTGATGAAAATATTAAAACTAAACCTCACTAAACAAATTTAAATTCTAATGGCTCATAACAACCCTTGCTAGCTAAAACGAATATAATATGCACTGCAAACATTGCAAGCAACATTTTTACTCTCAACTAAAACCCATTCGTGACTGAGTTTAAGGCGTTTATCATTATAATTGTATGCAATTTCACGATGATTCATTAAGGAGTCTACACATGGGGCTTTCAGCGATACATTATGAAAAGGCTCCTTGCGTGAGGAACGCGGGAACTCGTGAATGTGTTGATGATAGAATAGTGTAGATACGCCTTAGGTAATATTTTGTTTTTGTAAAGTTGCATTGAACATTTTACATTTTTTTATAAAAAATATTCATTTATTGGTATCATTATATGATAGCTCATAATGTTGTTTAATTATTAACACATTTCAGATGTTATGATAATCATCATGAACCTCTAAGTGCCCACTGCTGATCAAAGACCTCTGTTTATCTACACGGAGAAATGGAGAAGGTTTGAGCATTAATTACCACGCATGCTCAAGGCGAATTAGCAATTTTAAACGGATAATAAGAAATAACAATGCAGTGTATCCTCTCGATGTTTTTATTCACCATATGTCAGTTTCTAAATTAATTGAGAATGTTTGTTCTTAAAAGTAGTGGTAATTCGGAAAAAAGTCACATTAGTAGTTCTCAGGTTTTGAAACCGTCGATGAACGAAAATCAAGCGCCTTAACCTATAATCACTACGACTAATAACTAAATTTTAGATGTAGATAAAACTTAGTTAAATAAATGTACCAATAAATTGATTTGTTACCAATAAATAAATGTACCAGTTAATTAATATTACAATTGCAATATATTTTATGATCGTACTATTTATGCCAAAGAGAATAAAACAATGATTGAAAAAAACCCTTAACGGGTAAGTATAAATTTTTATTGACACCTTTGTATTTAATATAGAGATATTCCTAAACAAAGAAAAATAAAATTGAAGTCATAAAAATATTAAGGCAGACTTGCAAGTCGTATCCACATTATGTTCATCTTACATGACGGATAGAGGCACCCGGGCAATTCGTTTTAGTTTCATTTACGACATTCATAATCCATTCAGGCTTTCATACACTATCTATACAAATATTTGTCGCCATTTTTCTTAAAATACATTTCTACACTATCAATTATACGATTTTGTTCTTTATTTCTTGTGTGAAAAGAGATATAATTGTGCTAGAGTATAAAAAAATAACATGTAGGTAGGTCGCGTGTGAGTTCTGATTGCTAACTTTTTTTAGCTTGTCATTGATTTTATTATTTGCACGGCTTTTATAATAAACATAACTATAAATTATGATTGTTTATTAGGCATATCAAGACTATTCATAATATTATCTATACATATAAGTTAGTGACGTAATTTTATACAAATTAATAAAATATTGGCACGATAGCAAAGTTGCGTAAACCGGCGATAAGTAGCAGCCCACAAAAGTAAAAAGAGGTTAAAGATGTACAAACCTCTATATTTTTGGTCATCATCAGCCCGCTTTCGTCCACTGCTGGGCATGGATCACTCTAATTGTACACCACTGAGGTCGAAGTTCAGCTGTTCTTCCGTTTCTCATACAACCACAGCCATCTTTCGGATATCATCAGTACATCTCGCTGGAAGTTTAGTACTTGGTAGCAAGACTCATAGATTGTAAAAACAAGACAGGACACACATACACAGGCAACGTGCCGGTGACTCCTTTAGTGCCGCAGATCACTTACCACAGGTTCTTCCGCACATCTTTTTCTATTTTCTCTTTTTACAAAAACGATGCCCAAACTAGGACTATCTACCATATTGTTGGTGCGTTAACAATATTTACAATTTCACATACACATCACACCTAAACTCAGAACAACTATTTTTGGATCACACAAAGAGTTGTTCCGTGTGGGAATCAAACCCGCGACATGTTGACTGGCAGCCAGTCACCGCGCCAAGTGCCGTCGAGCCAGTTAACCTACATCTTCTTTATATAAAAATGGATCGCAAAATGTGTTGGTAAGTGCATAACTCAACAACGCCTGGACCAATTTTGCTAATACTTTTTTGTTGTGTTTGTTATTGTTAGGAGAAGGTTCTTATGAAAGAAAAGATTAGAAAAGTAGAGGGGAAGATTAGGAAAAAGTGACCCTTTGATAGTGAGATAGTTGGACCCGTGCGAAGCAGGGGCGATCTGCTAGTCATTAATAAAATCATCTACACGTTTGCCTCCTATACCTCAAAAACAATACAGTTATATTAGAAATCTAAATCCTAATTTAACAAAGAGAGAAATCCTTTCGACACATGTACCTACGTGGGACGTGGGTGATCTAATTTATAATAGGTTTAACGTAATCTCCGTCTGTGGGCGCCTCAACACGCGCGTGTGCGTAACACAAACAGATTAGTGTTTAGGACCGTCTGTTATTGTGAGTGTTTTGGTGAAAAATTTGTCGCGATTATTAGAAGGTTATAATAAACCTGCACGTCGATTCTATAAAATTTGTTTGATTTTGAATCGTGTTCGAGTGCGAAGTGAGCGTCGAAGTGACGGGGAAATTAAATTTTAGAATGTCACTTTTAACGTCATCTCATACTTTATCTATCAAAATGTTGCTGTCAATTTTAGAATGAAGTCTTACAGAATCACACTGCTGCAGTGTGATTCTGTAAGACTTCATTCTAAACTTCGAATCTGAATCCGCTGTGAGTAGTAGTACACTAGCGCTACACTTGCGAGTTGAACTAAATTGACAGCAATATTATTATTTGTTGATTGATAAAGTATGAGATGACGTTAAAAGTGGCATTCCCTGTCACTTCGACGCTCACTTCGCACTTGAACATGCTTCAAAATCAAACAAATTTTTATAGAATCGACATGCACTTAGTAAAGATTGTTTTTACCAGTGTTAATCTGAACGTTTACATTGCAAAGATAATTCTGAATTTAAGGTTCTAAGGTTTGGAAAATTATGCAAAAACTTCTCCCGCCCTGGTGAGTTGAAGGAGTGTCAGAAGTACTTAAAAACCACCAGTTCCTTCTCCTTTTCTTTTTGTTAGAAACTTCCATGAAGCATAGTAGATTTATTGAAAACGAGGGCTAACTCAAGTGAATTAATTTGATCTTCATCATCATTATTAGCCTATAAGTGGCCACTGCTGAGCAAAGGTCTCTTCTCACACGGAGAAGGTTAGAGCATTAATCACCACGCTTGCTCAATGCGGGTTGGCGATTTCAAACTTATAATTAGAAATTATATTTCCAGGTTTCCTCACGATGTTTACCTTTACCGTATGTCAGTGGTGTCTAAATGATCATAGAAAGTACATATAACTCGGAAAAAGTCACATTGGTACTTGCCAGGTTTCACAACCTAATTAATTTTAATATTTTTATAAAATGGTGTGTATGTGATATTGTATGTTTCTAAACGCACCCACCACGTTACATGAAAAGTCTGAGTGTGAGATAAAGTTTTTTTTTATTTAAAAGTAAAGCACTTTTGAACTACAACTCAGTAAACATAAGGATCAAAATGTTTTTTTTTTTGTTTTAAATTGTCCCATATTCGAGTTGTCTCGGATTCGTTTACAAACATACTAATTTACATACACAAGCCACGCAGGTCCGAAACAACAACTAGTATAACACAAAGTGTTGTTTCGTGCGGGAATCGAACATCGCGACTCGTTGCACAGCAGCCAGTTCATCAGCCATTGCGCCTTCTAGTACTTACTTGCAGTCAAATAAACACAGGGCTATAAAATATTTCATTCATACGTATTTAAATGTCTACTTCTCATCACAGAGCATCTTTACATCCTTCACCAGTAATGAACACTACCAAAAATACCATGCTCCACGCAACTCAGGTCCTACAAAGTCCAAAACCTCTTCAGTACAGCGCAATGTAACGAGACGCGCACTAAAATAATAACCCGAAAAAATATAAAAATATAATAGAATAAAAAACAAAAAATTGGTTAAGCGGCACACAACCGAATCCGAAACGTTCTGGATTGCCCTCGAGAAGATAGGTACGGGCTCTCAGTATGGCCCTTAAGTTGGAGAGCAAAACTACATTTTGCAATTTTTTTATGTGATAGGTCGGCAAACGGACAAACGGATTACCTGATGGTTAGCAAACAGCATCGCCCATGAAACACGCAACGACGGAGGAGTTTTGAGTGCGTTGTCGAACTTTTGGAAGTTGTGAAGGATTGGGCCTCCGGTAACCTTACTCACACGGCGAAACACAACTCTTTCACTCTGTCTGTCACTCCGGTCTCTGTCACTCCGGTCGAGCCGACCTATTCATGCCGAAGCATGGCTCTCCTCAATTTACTGTTTGTTTCAAATTTAAAATTTTAATATTGAAGAATAATTATGTTTTTAGAACTTAGTACAATTTACTATGACAAGGTATTAAATCAATACAATAATAACGAACTCATTGTAAAACCCTTTCAATTATGTTAATTTAATACTTACCATTAATACCTATTTCATTAGTAACATTAGCAGTGTTTATAGTCCCATTACATATTATACGTGTCAGTGTCAACAATACTTGAATTGACCACATAGCCTATATAGTTCAATAAAAAAACGTTATCGACGATGTAGAAAATAACAGATTTAGGGCTGATTTTTCAATGGTTAGATAAAAGTTATCTGGGGTATAATTATGATGCTGTCGCGTCAGAATGTTTGTATAAGACAGTGACAGCAACAATTTTATTCCTCAGATTACATTTAGGTATCTGACTACTGAAAAATTAGCCCTTATTCGAATAATCATATCCAATTTACATTCAGCATAGAATTATTAAGCGCACTAAAAACTTTTTTCTGTGTCGTCACCCATTCGCTGCCCTCGTGGCCCGATGCTAACAAACGCTACGACTGAAGCAAATCCTTTTTTTTCATACTCCTCTCCTTTACCGGGAAATGACTTTCTGACTCTTAATCTCTCTCGCAATCTCATTAAAAATTCATAACTCAAAACTGCGAAAAAATGAAAATTCGTTATAGGTCTCCTTCTTTCAGATCTGAGGCTGTAGCGAGCCTCTACACCGATAAATACGAAAAGGCTTGCTTTGAGAATAATTATTTCCTAACTAAATCTTTTACTGAACTAAATTATGTTGTTAGCTGTTGTACGTTTTGATCATTATTCGTCTAAAGTATTTTAACTTTACATATTTCACAGTAATTAGATATAGTATATGCACCAATCGATTGGTCTAATATACCAAGAAGGTGCTAATAATTAATTCAAAAAAACTTTGTTTCTAGGTTATTTATTATTAGGTTACACTATAAAAGGTCGGGTTCACAATGTTTAAATAGGCACCACGTACTATATTTACGAATACAAACAATCCATAACATGCATTTATCGATAAGGTTTTTATCGATAGGAGGTTAAAGAGGACATTAATTCTAACCTTTATTAAGATCTCTTCAGCAACTCTTTAACCAATATTCCAAACTTAACTTGTTGCATTTGATGATGATGGAATCAAAAGTGATGTTATTTTTTTTGTTATATATAAAAAAAATTATACCTCATAAAGTAGCTACATAGTCATAAAGAAATTTTAACGCGATAAGAGCCATCTGTTCTTCTGTAAAAGAAACAAAAGCTAGCTAGATTGTACACCATATATTATTACTATCCTTGCGTACTTATCCACATTTAGTAGAACTGTATAGCGACCGCACTTTATTGTCGCAGGAAGCAGGGTTACCGCCGCGTCGCGCCTGAACAAAAAGTTGGAAGGAAATTCACAAAAAGACTCGCTCGTGGGATGCACATTTGCGAATAATCTATTCCTTCTTTCACCTTTATTTGTGTTGGCGTAAACTGGGTACGACAATGTTTTGCTAGTTTTAATGAAGAATTTCTTTTATTATTTTCTCTGTATTCGTATATTGTGAGTTTTGAAATCATTATTTTTCTTAGGACTAATCCCGATAGCGATTTGTTACTCTATTTCTGGTCAACCCTCGGCACATAATATTTTACTGTGGTGCTCATAAACAACTATAATGTCTTTATTTATCAAATCAATAAGATTAGGTACTTAAATAGCAAAGTTACAGTTGTTGTAAGATTTCCAAACGGAATATATTTTGCTCAAGAATTTCGACCCAATTGATTTTGAAAAAGAAAGCTGAACATAAACATTTTCCTGTTAATTTTTGGAAGTATAGCAGACGTAATTTAAAGTGCAGATTTGATCAGTTATCTTGAATATGATGGTCAGTAGTTCAGTACCATCATATTCAAAAAGCAATACAGTAATACGTCAAAAATCTTCGACGCTATACACGGCACACATTCTCATGTTTCCAACAATGTCAGGTCTATAAGAGGCTATCAGGGACCTAATTAACGGAGGTTCAATTATCTCAGTGTGCGATAGGTAGGCGGCGGTAACTGTACGAAAAATTAATAAGACAATCGGTTACGCGCCATTGCGCGTGACTTCGCTCTTTAATATGAGCGCCCGCGCAGATTATGTAGCGTCATGTGGTAAAGTTTTTGGGGTTTACGGAATATTTTGTTATTTAACCTCTTGTTTGCCGGTTGTTTAACAAACAATAGAAATCACATTGTGTCTCGTGTGGAAATGCGCTCCGGCATATCAAGGGCTAAAAAGGGCAAAAAATGTTTTTTTTTTTCAAACTATCGTGGGGCAAAAGTCTCACTCTTCTTCTCAAACTAAAAGTGCCACTCTTCTTCTCAAAATGTTAATGATTTATGGATCATGGAACGATTTGCTTAATGTTAGAATCATAACCAAATCAAATGCGTTTAGGAATACATTAAAATAAGATCTTTTTAGATGTAAGTTTTTATTAAATGGTTAACTCCAGGACTAACCATTTTGGAGACACATTTTTACAAGTTAGTCTGCTCAAATTTTATTGCAAAATTCCACGTTGAAAACCTACATGCAATGCAAGTTAAATAAAAGTTAGTAAAAAAATGGAAACAGTAGGCTGCGTTAAACTGTATTTTTCTCAAATTTTAAGTGCTGATTAAATATGTTTTTCTTTTTTTTTCTTCCATCCTATCTTTCTTTCTACTTTCTAGTTCTACTAATCGCCTAAAAACCGACATTAAAGTTCTGTACACGATAGTACAGGCTTGATACAAACACGTTTGTAGACAGGTCGCCACTTAATAGCGTAGTGTCGTGTGTGCAGCCTAATATAAGCAACAGCGTGCACAATCACTACTCCTGTTCAACACGGAAGGATAGATAACAACTCTTCTATACTTATTAGAAATCAGTTATTCATTACTAGACTACATTTTTAGCCAGACTGGCTGACGGACGTTGACCAAGTAACCGCCAATAAACAGCTGAGCAAGGAAGAGTATTATTAAATTTAAAAGAGTAACAATTTTGTTATCTTGACTTTCGTGAGATTACTAGACTACATTTTTAACCAGACAGTCTCGTTGGTCAAGTAATCGCCAATAAACGGCTAAGCAAGGAAGAGTATTATTAAATTTAAAAGTGTAACTATTTCGTTATTGGTAGTGTGTGTAACTATTTCGTTAGTGTAACTATTTCGTTATTTCGTTATTACTTGACTACATTTTTTACCGGATTGTCTCGTTGGTCAAGTAATCGCCAATAAACGGCTGAGCAAGAGAGAGTATTATTAAATTTAAAAAAGTAACTATTTTTTAGTTTAACTTACTTAAAACATTTTTTAATGTGTCTCATTTAAAAAAAATGTCGTAAGTGTAAATGTCCGCCATATTCTCCCGTCGCCGCTGCCACACCTGTAAGCAAGGATCTACAGTAGATACAACCAACAAATACGTGAAACCCAGATCTTTCCAGGGCAAAGAATGACTGTCTTGGCAATCGCAGCAAAATAAATCTTAAGATATTTTTGTAAGAAGAAGAAAAACCTTATCTCGGACATGTTGAATTGACGTGGTTTGAAACCAATCGAGTTACTCCGTTTACTGTTACGTGAATAAGCCATTAACAATTATAAATTAATATATAGTTATTTATTAATTCATGCACATAAAATATTATAATATACAAAAGAAAGCTTTAAAGCAATTCAAATAAAGTCGAGTTTTCTCGTTGGATGGATTAAATGTTAGTAAAATTTATCATATATGTATATGATTGTCATAAATAAAAAGCTTATTTATATCAATAAGTAAACAGAATTTCAAATTTCGAATCTCTTGAACTTTAAAATAAAAGAATGGAAAATTTAAAAATAAATGACTGCGAATTATTGGTCTTAGGACAAATTCGTTTAATTCCTAACGATGCCTAGCAATGTGACACAGTGTACCCGTTGTCCTAGTATACGTAATAGTTACCATGTTCAAACTGAGTAGGTCTAATTGTTATTTATTGGACTGTGCCCTCGAACGTGGGTTGCCTCCCAGAAAGCTTAGATGTAGAGAGCTAACAACGCCACGTGTAGTGTAACCTATTTATATAAGTACTGATTGTAATATTTCAATAGAATCAACCAAATGAAGTACCTAAAGTGGTTAATCAAAGGAAAAAGAAAGTTGTGGAAAATAGTTAAAAATTCTTTTGATTGTTGACTTTTAAAACAGCCGGTTCAAGCGTAATAATGTATCGTGGCCTAGGACCAGAGAAGAAGAAGGAACGGGATCGGTTTTAGTCTGTGAAAGTCTGACTCTCGCTCTCACCCCACTCAGAGCAAAAAAAAAGCTGTATTTTTATAAAAATAGCTGCTGTGTATTTGTTCCATAACATTACTAAATCAGCAGTCAAAACTATGACAAGAAAATAGTTATGTATAAATTAAAAAATACAAATTCTAAAATGTTATGTCCCTTATCAAGTGTGTTAGTCATTATTTAAAGATTTTTCTCGTTATCGATTAAAAGATCGTACTCTCTGTATGACTTCTCCCAACCAGGTTGGGGCAAGAGTAACTGCCAGTCTATTACTAAGTAAAAACTACCCTGCTCTTTGTCGTGCTCCAGTCCGGGGTCATGTTACATTATGCATTTGCATCCGTAACCCCGGCTGAGCTAAGAAGTGAGTGGTTAAGTAACAATTAAATAATTCTGTGCACTGCGGTAAAAGTATTAGCTCGAAGTAAAAGGTATAGATAAACTACAACAATCTTCTCCAGTTCATTTGATTCCACTCCTAAAATGAATATCACGCTAAATGTTCTAAGAATAATTATTTTCACAAAAGCCATAAGGAAATGGCTACGAAACAAACAAACACTAACAAAAACATATAAATTAAACATAATTTTATTCGCGGCTCGAAATATGTGCAAGGAAAGATTAAGGTTTAAGTATGTTAGTATATTGCATTAATGCAATTTAATCTGCGCGCACGCATCACGAACTCGCGCCCACGCGTGTTCACTTCACACAAGAGAGAATGTTTGTGTTCCTGTAAAGATTCGAAGCGATGCTATGCTATCGTTTAGGTCACCTTGTTTAACATTATTGGCGATTTTAATTTGCATTAGGTTTTTTTTTAGAAAACAAAATAGAATTATGGATCTAAGATTTAGTTACAAAAATATTGGGATTACCTTTTGTAGGTATAATGTTAGAAACTTGCAAAATTTTGCCAGATTCCCTTAATAACCATTTTTTTATAGAATCGAACTAATCTATAAAAAACCTACACTCATTACCGAGCAGGTAGATCATTTGATAGTAAGCAATTGGCGCCATCCATGGTTTCTTGCGAAATTAAAGAGTTTTAAAAGCCTAGCTGGCTCTTTGAGGGTTAAATACTTGAAGATTACCGGTGCTCGAGTCATCATCTGCCGCGAAATTTGTATTGCGATATAAGAGAAAGCCTATATAAGGAGCAACGGTAGGTATTAAAAAATGGGACTCCAGTAACTTAACTCACTCAAAGTTTTTTTTTATGTAATAGTTCGGCAAACGAGCAGACGGATTACCCGATGGTAAGAAATCAGCGCCGCCCATGGAGGCCGTGGTATCACTTCAGTCGAGCCGACCCACTCTCGCCGAAGCATGGCTCTCCCACACTTGTAAAGCAATCCTACAATTCCACTCAATATTATACCATCCATCGCCTTCACTACGCAACCAACCTAACCAAAGTATGCACACGCTAATGTAATTTAAACAAATGGCCGGGACAGTGTGTGAGAAACCCGAGATAATCGCAGTGACGCTTCGGTTACTTTATAGCACTTGATTTGTTCCTATGTAACATTGAAACATACCCTCAATTCACTTACATCGCAGGCTTTGTGTTGCCTTTGACAATGTACAGAATGGTAGAATAAATATTAAATATAATAGTTCTAACTAAGGACGAAACTAGTTTTTAAATGTATAGGTACTAGTTTCGTCCTTAGAACTAAGGTTAAGAACGTACATATGTGTTATTCCAGACTATAATTTACCTCTGTGCCAAAAATCAATCGGATCCATTCGGTACTATGGACTTTTCGACATTGTGATCCTTCCACCCTACCACGTTGGTGGTGACCTCAATGAGAGGAGAAACAGGGTGGTTTTTAATCGGTAAAAAATAAAAAAGTTGGACTGTTAACTTTAAAACTAAACTCTCACTCACCATGGACGCTATATGTTAATGGTATGATGTTACTACAAAAAAATCATTACACACTTTCGCGTCTTTAATACCTATATGTAGAACTCATATGCTAAATATGTTTGTGGAGCTAAAGCTAATCGCCATGTACCATATGTAACATATATCTATGCATATGTATTATGATACTAATGTTAATACGGAACTTAATTATCAACTCCACGGTTGGCGCAGTGGTTAGGTAACTTATGGCTGACCAACGTGACACGGGTTCAATGCCACAACGGGAAAATTTTGTCTGATCCGCAAAATTTTGTAATAGGTCTGGGTGTAAAGTGTATGTAAAATTGAATGTCTTTAATCTTGGCTTGGCATGGCACTGCTATGCCCGCTATATTAAGTATGCCCTACATCGTTGACATTAGAAACTGAATCGCTTTTAAATTTTACTTTGTTAGTTCTCCACACAACGATCACTTCACACATCTTTAATAGTGGTTATATGCATCAAGTTTTTCACGACAATATCAACCTTGCGTCAAAAAGTTGGCCAAACGTAGCCGAATAGTATTGTACCAACAACTGTACAGTTTCTTTACACATACACCAGGGGCCCAAGTCTACTATTTCCAAAGTGTTATCATTCCTACACAATTCCGTTGAAATTTTGCTAAAAGTTCGTAATCTGTTAATTCAAAATGGCTGATCATTGGCGTTCAGCGATATCGTGATAAAATCATAGTACGAGATGTCTTGTAACGAATTATAAACAATAAATCATTGAATAAAGGAACTGACATTTTTTTTTATTTACCGCATTATGATTCATTTGTCGTTATGTACGAGATTACCGTTCTAAAGAATTATTTCAATGAAGTGGCATTGGTTGATCATTGCATAGTCATAATGACGCTATTGTGTTAGTAGATTACCAAACTTTTCAAAATCAACAATTTTGAAACCAATGATCTACCTGCCACTATTGTAATAGCAGACTCGAGGCCCTGGGTCTGCATATAATATTCAAACGGTCATGCAAAATCTAACGTGTTTGGCCACCACAAGAAGTCTCAAGCCCCAGTTATAAGAACATTACACTCCATTCGCGACATAAGTGGAACACATAATGACACCCATCTAATGGCTTAATGGCGTCCCTATAATTTTTAGATAAAATCGCCAATACATTTGAATTATTCATCATATGAATTACGCTTACAACTTTAACGGATACTGGCTCACATCAAGTCACGTCGTAATTATTATTATCATCGCCATAATTCCCTCATAATGGTAATGTCACAAATAGAATTAATTTCTGCAATTATTGCTTAGTGTAATGGCTAAATGCCGTTATTATACATACACGAATGAGACTGTTTACTTTGTAAGAGTAGTCATCATCAAGGCTTAAGACTGCCTCGGTGGTCAAGTGTAGATGTGCGGGTGCAAAACAAGGGACCTTTGGTTATAGGCGGTTTTCTCTTTCGGAAATTTTCTAGGTGTAGTATGGAGTTTGGAATTGTGCTTGGCGTTTGATAACAGGGTCATCTTGTTACAAGAACAATCGGAAAGTTGGTGGCCAGTGTAAATAAAGCATGTCATAATGTGCACGTCTTCCTACTATCACTATAAAATGCATTCTTCGAGGATAAAACGCTTAACAGTATAAAAAAAACGTTACTTAACATTTTTTCGGTGGTACTGACCACTGTAGAGAAGCGCAATAACAAATATGGCTCCAAAACTATAATGAGAAACCACGTAGGTCTACATTACTACACTAGGTACCTACATTTGAATCCTTGTTTTCTTGAACAAACGAATTGACTAATAAAGATTTGCCAAAGGTCTTTTTAACTACAAAAGTTAAAGCAGGGCAAAACAACCCTGTTCTTAATTAGAACTAAGAACCAAATCAAACTAACAACTCAAAACAAAGCAACAAACAGGCATATCTTCAAGAAACATCAAATATCTAGACCACAGCGTCTATCCAACCAAATTCAAAGGATTACCCGAAGATTCCTCACGTTTTACTCTTGATACAATACTGGCATATAATCCCGATGTCCGGGACGTCTTGCAAGACGCTCAGACAGACAGGCTCTGTGCAAACATCTTGAAATTGTTGATTGGCTACCGAGACGCGGCCTATTTGATTTGTACACATCGCGTTCTTGTACGTTTGTATGTTTATTGAGCTGTTAATACCACTGTAGGTCTTGTTTAATTGAAAAGATATTAATTGAAGTTGAGATGTGGTAAACAACTGTTGTTAGAAAAGAATCTTATATTTTTTACTTGAATTGAGTCAAGTGTATGCTTGTTTTGATAATGTTTTTAAGAATAAGGTATATTTTTTCAAATTGTGTATTCCTTACAAGGACTCTTTTTGAAACTTGAAACTAGTAGAATTGGTATCAGTAATTCACGAGAGGAAGTCTTTATTTTAATGGATGTACATAGATGATAAAAATACAATACGTTCTTTATTGAGAATAACTACTAATTCACGTTAAATTAACTGAGAAAAGCTTTACGAAACTTAGATTTATTATTATCTTATGTTATATTTAAGCTATATTTTATTAATAAGAGCAGTGGTTGCCAATATCGCTTTTGCCCCGTAACACCGGGCAACGATCAGCTGCTATGCTTATGGTGGTCAATGAATATTAGTAGTCGAGATTTTTTTTTATATTATATATCAATTTTTAAATTGTTCTTTTTCGCGCCCTTGGTTAAATTTTTTCTCATTTTTTTTTATTTCAATGATCAAAGAGATTATTTGAGTCGTAAGGAAAAAATAAGGACAATATATACTTTTCTTTCTATTGTTATTATAAGTTGGGATTTTCAGCTCTATACAAATACTCGCTGCATATGTAACACTACAAGTATATATGGGAGGCAGTGATCAAATACGTGAAATTTGCGACGCTCTCTGTTCGTCAGCCTGATCTGAAATGCGCAACGGACAATGAGATGTGTCTAGTGTTTATACAAAGATTTTGTTATTGGCATTGACTTTCAAAGGAATTTTGAAGTTTTATTTCACAATTTACAATTAAGCTGCTAGCTATAGTTATAATAAAGTATAGTTGTAGTAAAATAGTTAAGTTAACATAACTTTATCTAGTAATTAATGAAAATGGTCGTGAAAAAGGCCTAAAATTTCATGTTATATCAGCTACATTACAATCATTGTATAAATTGCATACGCATGCACCAGTTCATAGAACAACAAGTTAAGTGTGGGAGAGCCATGCTTCGGCACGAATCGGTCGGCTCGACCGGAGTGATACCAGGGCCTCACAGAAAACCGGCGTGACACAACCACAGCGGTGTGTTTCGCCGTGTGAGTGAGGTTACCTTCCCCTTCCCCAATCACTCCTCAATCCCTAAATCTCCAAATCCCTAATCCCTAATCCCTAAAAGGTCGGCAACTACGTAACGTAACTCTTCCGTTGCGGGTGTCTATGGGCGGCGCTGACTCCTAATCCGGTTGTGATGTGAATATACGTGTTTGTCAATGCACCCACTGTAGGTACAGAAGAAATTCTCAGTGTGCAGCAGTGTAAAAAAAGAAATATTATCAATCTATACAAGAACAATATTTCTAAAATTACAACTCTATAATATAACGTTATTCTATCAAATCATGCGTGATGATACACACATAGCAATATGAATATACTGGAATTGGATCTCCCTAGTTTGGGAACTGCGCCGGCTGATAACTCCACGTGTCTACATCGTCGTTCAAACTTCTGCGTTGTCCAGACGTATTGGGATAGCTAACGGTGTATTGCAATGCTATAGATATCAGTGTATAAGCACAACTATTTGTGTATTCACTGCTGTGTTGCTATATTTTTTTTATTAGGTCATGTCGTCTATAGTTCCAAATCTTTCTATATAAAAATTTCGTGTCACGTGTTTTTCCGCGATAGACTCCTAAACTACTAAACCGATTTTAAATTTGATTTGCATTTCGTGTGCATTTTGATCCAACTTGAAAAATAGGATAGCTTACTTCTCAATTTATAGTCACAATATTATTTACCTTAGCCACAGCAAAGCGTGGCTGAGTCTGCTAGTTTAAAATATAATGTAGTCAAAAATGTAGGTCTTTCAAAGAGAATATTTTTTTATGTTTTTACTTCGTGGTTCTCTGTTTGTCAACTAAAAGTAAGCAAATTCATTACTTGATTTGTGAGTTATTGTTTTCCTCCATAGTCACATTAGTAGGTACGAAACTATTCTCGCAACTCTCCTTGGTGTCAAGTAGTAATAAAAAAGTCAATTAGCAATATATGTTATATTATTTTGAATTATGGTTACTATTGTAGCTGGATATTAAATTTCTACACGGTCACCTTAATACTGACCAAAGGAAATAACCTAAAGGTATTTTTATGATTACTTGTTAATTTATTCATTATTAGTATCGCCATTTTTGTTTCTTTTATAGATAGACACTTGATTTATTCCGTATTTATCCAATAGATTTAAGAAGTAAATGCATGGAAGCGCAAATTCAAATCAAAATAAACACAACTAGACACAACAATATCCACCCCACATTTTAATCATAAAAAATCCGGAGGCGAGTAAATAATCCGTCGTAGCACTAATGTAACTCATACACCGAGTTACTCGATATATCGAGAAACGATTCTCGATTACGATAACTCGATGCTTATATCCCGCCGGCTATCGGATTCATATCCGAATTAATAATCTCGATACTGTGAGATGTGGGGACTTGTTACGTGTGACGATGTTAAATTGAAGAGCTATGAAAATTTTGATAAGGTATTGTGGTCTTGAATCTAAACAAACAATAGATTTTGTAAACTCATCGGGGAAAAATTAAAATAAATTAATGTAATAACACCAATAACCTATGTATTTGCTATGAAAATGAGTATTTCTTCGTTATAAGAAGGAATTCACAAATTCGTTTACATAAAATTAATTAACAATAATTTATGTGTAATTTTATTACTTTTTGAGGAATTTCGTATAACTTTTTAAACTTTTTATTTATCATATAATAAATAAATATACAAATTTATTTCCATAAACTGAATTAAAAATAATTATGTGCAATTTTGTTACTTTTTGAGGAATTTCGTATAACTTTTTAAACTTTTATTATTACCATTTTTCGTAGATTAATCCACGAATAATCGTAACACTAAAACCTCATTCACTCAAAAGCAACACAAGTATACAACATAAACTTGCTCCCATTAATTTCGTACATCCACGTACAAATATATTAGACGGATTCAATTTCCGCGACACAATATTATTGATATATGATAGCGTGGTACTAATGTGTTTTAAATGTGTGCCCGTCGACTTAATGTTCCACCACTTATAGTTTAGAGGATATTATTTTTGCATTTCTCTCTTGGACTGTTCCTGTACCTGTTGGAGTGTTTTTTCTTTTAATAATTTGTTACATGAGCTCCGGAACTTGCCTAGTAAACGGACTTGGTGCCCCATATAAGTGATTGTGACGACCATTGAGTGAATTCAGTAAGATAAAAAAAATTTTTGAAGGGAATCTTAACTTTACTTCTTTAGACTGTCAAAGTCTTACTAACTAAAAACCATCCTGTCCCTACTCCTGTTCCGGGTTGGGGCTGCAGTGCATATCTAACTTTATAGTTTTTCTTCCATGAAAATGATGGAAATCTATTAAAGGTCGTCATTAATAAAGTAATTTATAGTTTATGTATTGTAACGCCTAATGATCATGGTCGATTTATTCCATCTCATTGACATTTTTTCTTATATCCCGTGAAATTGTGTTTGTAAGCGCATCCATCACAAAGATTTCTTTTTCCAAATTTCTTTTATACATTTCCATCTAAAGGTTGTCTAGAAGAAATCACCTTGTGTGATAAGACCGCCCATTTGTAATCACAACATTCGGTCATAGTATCCAATGTATTGCTACTTGGTGTATGTGTGCAATAAAGTATATATAATTAAATAAATAAATAAAGATGAAATTAAAAGTGAAGTGGTATAACAAATCGTATCAATTCAAATGTGACAGTGATAATGACTACTTTTATGTATCTCTATAGGTAATGAGCAAGGATCTATAGATATCGAAGCTAGAATAAACAATATGAAAATTCAACGAAACATTTGTTAACATTACACTTAAGACCTTACCTGAAATCCCAAAACTTCCACCTCTATCAAAATCCCAACCCAATACATTAGTCGGAATCCGAATACATCATGCAAATACCACATCTGTAATGATAATTGAGTCAAAACATATTAATTTCAGACCCACATCTGCGTCTCTATAAACACATAAACTTGCGGGTCCCTAGTTTCAGGACATAGTTCCGAATAAGTGAGATATTAACATATATTTACATACCACACGAACGGACAGAGCTTGGGTATACTCGACTTTCAGTAAAGGTAGACATGTTTGTAAGGAAATTCAATTAGGAAATTTGTCTACGTCTTCAAAAAAGGAAGTCTACGTAGCCCATAGTCATGTTATGTTCGGAAAGTGGACAAAATGTCCACTTTCCGACTGTTATGATAGATTTCAAGGCAAATATTTATAAATTTGAAAATGAGACCAAAAAAATTCTAACTCATAACTTCAACTTGGATAGGGTTGATATACAAATAGCGAAAATACCAAAGAAAAGTACATAAAGATTGGAACTTTTGACTGATATAACGGTCTTTACACAGATGTGATGAAACATTAAGCAACGCTAATTCTATCCAAACGACACCAAATAAAATACATTGAACAATAATAATTTAGACAGAAACACAAATTCGGTACCAATATTTGCAGATTCATTCCCAGATTAGGTGGCCGTGTATGCCCGCCGTGGCGAGGATTATTGCCGATCACGTGATCTGTCGCTATCGGCGCCTACGTGTGTAATACACGGATTGTTCTTGTGGTACAAGGCAAAGATTGAAGCGGTGAAATAGCCTGAAAACATTGAAAGCGGGACATAAACATGCTGAATACAAATTTAAATTTCAGAAAATATGACGCAGTGAACACCTATCTCTTACCAAGTATTGCTTTTAAAAAAAATACCCACCAACATTTTTAGTCGTTATAAATGTACTACGTAAACAACACTCA
Source organism: Spodoptera exigua (assembly GCA_902829305.4). Lineage (NCBI taxonomy): Eukaryota > Metazoa > Arthropoda > Insecta > Lepidoptera > Noctuidae > Spodoptera > Spodoptera exigua. The sequence goes on along the minus strand of LR824620.2, from coordinate 10,817,672 downwards.
GTATTAAGGGCACAAATAATTAAATCAGTTACATAGAAAGACCTATTTCAAAATCCGTAATACGAGTGTTGAATTAAAACCCAATCTCAAAAATGGCGAAAAACGTTTAGTTTTCCATCGTAAAGACAGGTTCTATAGTAACGCTCACACTTGTCACTTGCACCACAACATAACCCGTATAATTATAGTGCGTCCCTTGTTAGAATTAATCTCAGTTGGGTTTGCGACATCTGTATTCGACAATTATGTTCATGTGAGACCAATAAAGGTATGCTTTATCTCGTTCTGTTTCAACTAAAACGAAAGAGAAAGCAGTAGGGCTCTTCTTGGTTATATTACGTGTGGATTTGCAAAGGGAAATTTGTTTATCAGTTTTGTATTTTGGGTTAAATGTTTATTAATGGGTTACCTTTTGCTTTTAAATGGTTCGTAGTTATTTTGAGGCAATGGAAGTTTAATTTATTTGGGGTTATCATTATAGAAATATCGTATCGATATATTAAATTAATACAATTTCATTTCACATCTGTCATCTTCAAATTCAAATTAATTTATTGTTTGATACATGTTTACAATTAGATGTTATTTTATAATATTAGTAGCAATGTAACGTACCTAGTATAAGGTGTACAATCATTTATGATAATTATTTGAAATTAGGTATTCTACTTTAGTATTCTAACATAAGTCGCAAAATTTAATTATTAGGTACAGTAAAAAATATAGTATGTCAAGTCACATTATGTCACGAAATATTTCTAAATTATTACATAAAGTTATTAAATCCTAGTCAAACTATTATTGAAACATTTTGTTAAACTTTAATTTGATACACAGTGCCTGTTAGTCGGAATATCAGTAATTGTGTATGTATTATTAGTCAAGTTGGGATGTTGGTCAAAATACAAATATTGGTCAAATCCTATTAATTAAGTCAATAATAACAAAAATAAAATAAAAAAAATATTGAAATTCACGAAAATATGTTAAATTATACATAATTAAATGTTTTACATTGAATATTGAACATTTAATCTTTGTCATTAAAAAAATCTTCTATAGTGTAATAGCATTTCTTATGCAAATAACGTTTGAGTTTACTTTTAAACATGTTGAAATGTAAGTCTTGTATGGATTTCGGTATTTTGTTATAAATTTTAGGGCCTAAACATATTATGCTTTTGTGCAACAATGCAGTTCTGGACGGATGAATGCAAATGTTATCTATACGTCGATTTCTGACATGATATTTGGATAAGCGCGGAAACAAATGTAAGTTGCTTCTAACAAACAATGCAACTTCAAGTATGAATAAAGACGGAAGTGTTAGAATTTTGTGATCTCTAAATAGCGGTCTACAACTGTCCATACTTTTTATTCCGAACATAGCTCTTAAGCAACGTTTTTGTTGTTTGAAGACTATATCTTTGTGAGTGGAATTACCCCAAAAGATAATCCCAAACCTAAGTACCGACTCGACAAGGCCGTATTATGCTGTGAGTAAAGTTTCCCTATTAACAGTAGGTGCCAATTTGTAAAGGGCGTATGCTGACTTGCTGACTTTTTTACTCAGTCCGTCAATATGGTTTTTCCAATTGAGTTGCCTATCAATAATTAAACTCAAGAATCGACTTGTGTCTACTTCCTGTATAGTATATTCGTTATACATTAGATTAATTGGTAATGAATTTGGTATATTTTCCCGCTGTCTAAAGTGCATTATACTAGTTTTTTTTTTTAATTAATTTTTAAATTGTTATTATAAAGCCAGTCGATTATATTTGATAATGAATTATTTATTTCGAAATTGTAATTATTTATATGTTTAGATTTTATAGTTACGGTGCTATCGTCAGCGAAAAGAACCATAGATTCTGTTGTAGCCGAAGGCAGGTCGTTTATGTACAATAAGAACAAAAAAGGACCTAAAAAACTACCTTGAGGAACGCCATAGGATACGTCACGCTTTTGAGATGGAAATGTCTGTTTCCTTTTAGTTTTTGGATAGTAGTAGTACTGTAGTTTTGAAATATTGATAAACTGAAAGATGGCATACAAAGAGTTTAGAACAAACTGGAAACTCAGTTGCCATCATCGAAAAAACAACCTCCAAATAGCCTTTAGCAAAACAGACGTATATCATTTAAAATGACTTCAACAACTGAATAAAAATAATAATTTAAACGGTTGAGTCCTTGCAAAATAATCGACGCAATAATCAGCTGTTTGCACAAGTACCTCTAAACGTACGTAAGTCGGTGTTTCCTTGGACCCTCGTTGTCTCTAGTATAAGATTGTGCACTAACTTATCCACATTCCTAGTGCATCCATTTACTGAGCTTAGCTCCGTATCACAGTTACCGACTAAACACATTATATCTGCCGTATAAACAATACAATGGCGAACTAAAGAGCCGACAAGCGAAGTCGGGGTCCTACTGTCAGCAAAAGTATTTTCCAGAAAGTTCCTTTTTAAAATATTGGGTTAATGACCTTCGAAGTAGTTGAATACTCATTTTTCCCCCCAAAAGGCTGGTAACGGACTTGTCTTCTTCTTTGGTGCTGAGGGCACCCATAGGTGGGCGCTGATTGCTTACTGTGGTGATTGATACAGGAGACTACCCTTCTTGTATACTGATTCATTACATTCATAATTTGATAAAATAAAAATAATAAGAATAAATAAGGTAAAATAAAAATCTACAAAATGTTTTTTATCATATTTTTTTTTTCTATTAACAGCTTTAAAGGGCAATACTCAAATTGATAAATAATAAATATTATGATACTTATAGGTACCTCGAAGCCATCTACACAAGACTTATAAGGACCAATACCTACCTCAGTTACAAAATTGAATAGCATCAGTAATAAAAATTATGTGTGCTACCTGCCCCTAATATTATACAGTATGCCGTCCACTTAATAACTAATAAGACATTGTTCTCAAGTAATTATAAAGTCCCTCACACATTTGTCACATCACTGTATCCCCGCTAGCATAGGGCCCCCGCCTCACACTAAGAAGCCCAATTAATCAGTAGACAGGCTAATGAGCAAATATTTCATTGTCCAGCTACCGCGCGACAAGTCTGAGGGCTGACGAATCTTGCATACTAATTATAAATGTTTTACAATAAATATTATTACGACAACTATTTTGTTTAGGCTATAAATGAGACTGAATCTCTTTGTGTAAAAGTAATGAGGTAATGTATTCATAACACGTTTTATCACCTTCATAATTATTGACAATTTAATATCAAACTACTACTAAAATACTCGACTTCTGGGCAAACAATCGACACCACTTTTCTTTGTTCTTTAACTACCCACAAAAAATGTTGATGGTTTGACTGCATGGTTGGCGCGGTGGCTGGGCAACTGGCTGCCGCACAACTTGTCGCGGTTTCGATTCCGACACGGAACAACTCTTTGTGTGATCCACAAATTTTTGTTCCGAATCTGTGAGCGATGTGTATGTGAAATTGTATGTTTGTAACCACCGGCAATGAGTGTCATGCACCCACGACACAGGAGAAAATAATAGTGTTAGTTAACGTTTTTCTTAAAAAAGTACTCCGCTTGCGACGTATACCATTGTTCGACATGGCGTTCAATATGTTAAAGACATGGCTCTTCATCAGTTAGCTGAGGAATCTTTTGCCAGCGACAATCCAATTGATCAAGAACCCAATAGAAATTATCCTCCAATACGGGACTCCAAAAAGTCACCACTTAACAAACACTACCAACAAGATGCGTCAACACCAACACGTCTCAAACCTTAAGTCAATTTTCTACTTCAATACCTTAGTTAAATCAAAGGTTCACCTTAAGTCCGGTCTCCGTAACTATTTAAATAAGCCCGCATTGAATCCTTGCCTGGCAGGGGCAGAATAGCATTAATAATTCTCTTAGACGCACATACGACAATCGCAGTGCTCATATTATAATATTATTGGCGACTGTGTTGGACAACCCTACGACGTCTTGAGGAGATAGCTTAGTATAGGAGCTAGGGAGTCATATTATAAGTTTATCTCTGTTAGTGAGTATTTTTATTAAATATGTGTGAATATTCTTTTGTGAATAGTTCAAATGGATTGTTATGTTCTTGATTATTATTCAATATGAGATTCATATGTGTATAAAAATTCAGAAATACATACAACAACAGATTACTTACACTTAGGAACTTGACATAATTTCATTTTAAGTGAAAATTATGGGTATTTATTATGTATTACTATTTATTTTACAAAATGTTGCTCTACACTAGGATTTTCTCCTGTGTCGTGCATTTAGATTCATACAATATAACAACAATTTGTGGATGACAAAAGAGTTATTCTGTGCGGAAAATCAAAACCGTGACACGTTGCGCGGGAGTTGCCAACCGCGCCAACCGTGCAGTCGAATATAATGATACTTCATTTTAAATAGAATACAGGAATATACAAAGTAAAACGACCTATGTACCTACAATAAAAATACTATTATTTCTATTCACATCACCAAACCATTCTTAGCACCAACTCCTCTACTACAAGGGTTGTCTTAATGGAAACATGTCGCCCGCAATGAGGGATATTCGAGGCATATGCCGTTGAGGCACGAGGCGAAGCACGAGGCACCGTCACACGGCACACTTGGTAATCGAGTCGAAGCAGACAAAACATTCCCTTCTACGTGCTGATTGGGTAGAGTTATGCTCGTCCGCGGGCCTTTCGTGGATTAATCTTGATACTTGGCTATAGAAATGGTTGCTAATATTTTGGCATGTAACTGATTACAATGCAAAAGTTTCCTTTTTGATTTAACACTACATGTAGTCAAGTCAAAAAAATATTTAATTAGTCACTTTCGTAGTATAGGTTAGTTTAAACAAAGCACTGAAAATAAGCTTAAACCTAAAATTTTCATAATTAGTAAATAATAGGAAACTGACAATTTATTGATATTTACGAATGAAGAAAAATAAATAAAGCAAATACGAACAAAAAGTGGGTTTAGCCTATTGCAACAATAATCCTACAAAACTACATTATCACCAAATCTAGATATAAAAATTATGCTATGAAATATTTTAATTATAAATGAGTGATTATAAGCAAACATACTGCATCACTACTAGCTGCATCGCAATACCACGAATGCTTTTTTTAAACCCATACCTTACATCACAAGTATCAAAGACATAATAAAATCTATAAATTCTAAATAATAACAAGATCCAATAAAGTATCAAGTGTAACAGTCGCAGTAAATAATGACCACTGCTTGGGAGAGGTACAAATCTACATATTGGGGTGTGGGCATTTCTTGCTACCCCGTCTGAGATATGTGTCTTAGCTCCCCGTGTCCAGACTGGGGTGGGCACAGGGATGTATTCTGTATAATAAATATTATGTAAGTTATTTAATTTATGAATTTATTTAAATAAATAATAAAATTTTTGACAATGTTTTTTGCTGGTTGGTAGTTTAATTTGTAATTAGCTACATTATTTACAGTTAATTTGATATAGGTATATTCGAATGATTTTATTTTAGAGCATAATTATAAAATTAAAGTTGTTATAATATATACATCTGATCAATATTGGAAAAATATTCATTTCAACTCTTTTGCACAAATTATCACAAATCTACCAAAAACAGGTCTATAACTATAGATTATTACAATGGGCGGTCTTATCACACAGTTACTTTAGTGGAGTGAGTATCTGCTTTCAGTAAATTTTGGAAAAAAAATTTAAATGTTTTTTTTTTTACTACCTTCGGTATTGTTTTTTGTCAAAACACACTGTTTTAATATTGTGAACACGTAAAGAGTAAGGAAATAAACAATTTCTACCAGTTTCTAAAACTAGTATTCTACTAATAAAAATGAAAACATTTTACAATAAAATCAATAATACCTACATCTTTTCATTCCCAAAATCCGTCCCACACATAAATGTTTAAGGTATGCAGATGCGGTACCAGTGTGATAAGTTAATTCCTACTGGCGATCCCTTACCCGTATCAAAATTATAATAGAGCACGAATATTCCACAATATGTGGCCCTTCCTTTATTGAAAACTTAATGGCTTTCTAAGATATTGCAAGTTATGTTAGGACAATTGTTTTAGTCGCACGTGTGTGGATCTTGGTAGTTTTAAGATAATATTCGGAATAGATTTTGGTCCTTTGCTCCGCTGCGTCTTGGAGTTGTTACAATTATTTGTTTTCTATTATGAATATTGCGAAATGAATGTATTTTATTTCAGGGCAGATTATTTGACATAATGACCCAGGTGTTAAGTGTTTAGACAGGTTTTTTTTTGTTTTTTTATTATAAAGTCAAAGAATCGAACAGTTCAAACTTAAAATCTTAAGTAGTACATTTTATCATAACATTACAGTTTGCATGTGAAATATAATAATTAAATACACTGTTTTTGTGCATTCGAAAAATACAGCTTGTTTTATTATTAAGCAACAATATTCTATCGACCATAGAATCTAAGTCCAACTACACATAAGTTCATTAACCTGGTCCTTATATTATTTGGTCCTTAAATTTGATAGATAAAACAATGCGCAAATATTAAACGTCTTAAATAGGGATTATGGCAGTACGGTCAAGCATTGCATAATGAGACAAGTATGAAGGCGGAAGTGTGCCAGATGTTCACACGTTGCTCCAAGCCGTATGGACATCATTCTACGCCCTTTGTGCCGTAAATATGGTCCTAGGTTCAGCTAAGGACCATGTTTTAGTGTTGTGTTTGTACGGTACGATTGTAAACTTTGGTTTTCAACGTTGATAAATATATTTTATGAAGATTTTCTTCCGGATTGCGAATTTGTTAATCAAAGCAATGAGCAAGATCATTCTGTTATTGAGATTTCTAATGTTTTGTCATAATAATTTGACTGATCAATTCAAATATTTGTCTGTTTTAGCAACGTAATCTTAAATAAATAATATGGTAACCAATTACAGTGCGACTTAACTCCGAGATTTTGGTAAACGAAAACTGTCAACTTCATTTCGTATCTAAGCAAAGTTCAATTAGCGATTTAATTCAGCATTTTCTAACATAATCCCAGCATTTTCGTACAGTAAAACATAACCCAGCCACCTTCTAGCACTAAGGCCTTACCACATGTCATAGATAGGCCAACACTGTAGGCGTTGCGTGGGCGCACGAAAGTTCCTCACTTATTACTAGCTCTGCAACGGCGAATCAACGCAATTCCAATCTTATTTGACCTCTGAACCTTTAGCTTTACAACTACTTTGAAGGTCACAAGTCCTGGTTACCTGGTTGATTCAATCAGATACGGTTTCCGTAGCATTCACCAGATTAATGATGATATAGGGATGTGTGTGGTTTCAGTTCCTGTTGTCATTTGCATATTGATTTAAAGATTCTTAATAATGTTCTCTTTGAATATCTCAGTGGTTGGAATGGTCTTTCTATGGTAATGTTTGAGATATGCTCGTTATAATTTATTTCAAATACTAAGTAAATTGTTTATGAGCTGGAACTAGTGGATATTGGTGCACATTATGTTTGAACATTAGTAAGTAACATTAATTAGAATTTATACTTGTTTTCTATCACAGTACTGTTCATGAAGTATGGATGTATATTCATCTATTAGCCTCGTTTACCGAGTGATCGCTAGTTCGATCGCCGAGGTCGACTTTGATTGGAATTCAGCCTTGTTTCATAGTTTTGTAAAAAATTCTGAGTGAAATTACGAATTCAAAATTGGCAATAACATTCTTCCCATTTCTTGAGTCCACAACTCTTTAGTTTCAATGAACACGTACTCGTTATACCTATTACATCTTTGACTTGACTTATAGATTGCGATATTGGAAATGGTTGAATAATTAAGTCTCATGACGTACCGTATTTAATAAAACTATTTCAAAGTAAATTACTATTTTCGAAATAAAATCAGAGCTCTAAACACCAAACTTAATCAATTCAAAACTACATTCTAACATAGTGGGTTGCCTCCACCGCCCCGGACCTAGGGGTGGGCACACCGGAATCCCGGGATCCCGGGAAGTTGGTGGCACATGTGTGCCTAATATCCTTACATTTGTCAGTCTGTAATTGCGAAGTGATTCTACTTTCAACTGTCCCTTACTTAAATCTTAATGTTAGTTCGGTCTATAGTTTTGGTAAGGTTTGTGGTGTAGTAAATGAGTTAAGCTTTTGCAATAAAATATATTTAATTTTATACTTTGCAGTTTTCCAAGTATCTAAATATGGGTCGATACACATCAGGAATGGATCGATGAGGGGGAAATTATCAAAAAAATTCTCTCGCCAAGGGTGAGGTGTGTCAGACTCTTACTGACTAAAAAATACCACCCCGTTCCTTCACCTGCTCCAAGCCGGGACCGCGATACCTTATTTCGCTTAACTCTGGCTGGGTTCACATCAACTGGATTGAGTTTTATCAAAAACTAGCTACTCTCGCGCGGGTTTAATCTTTGCGTTATGGTTTATAGCCTATAGCACTTAGGAACATTGTAGCTATTTATCAGTGAAAGAATTTTGGAAATCCGACCAGCGATTCTAAAGTTTACCCCGTACATATACACTTACAAAACTTACAAATTTTAACTCTCTATATTATTAGTATAGATAAACGTAGCTGGTGACACAATTACAATACACGTAACACTATAATATTATTGCATAGCTTACTTTGTATGACAAGATTGTACAGAACACATCTGCGTTTAAGGACTTGGTATATGAGGGTATCTTGAAAAGCCAAAGGATTTCATAAGACGTTTCACGTGTCTACCCATACAAGATATTGGAGTTTGAAATACTAAGTCAAGAGAAGTATGTACATAAACATTGCATGGCATTTATAAATACGTAGACTATATTAATGCGTTAATATTTTGTTAAAAAATTAATGTTTATTGAGACGTTGCAAGGCTTTCAGAGATGTATTTTACAAGTAGTTACATTTATTTAAAAAAAGTGTTAAGTATTTTTAACGTAGGTTTCGTCTTAGCTCATCACCTAATCTTTATTTATTCAAATGGTGTTTCTTCCTAGTTCTCTCCATTCGAATATACTCTTTGGAACAAACACCTAGTTTCACTGATGAACTGACTGGCAGGGTACTTATATCCTATTTTGACGTTTCAACAGTACCTATTTATGGCTATGTTGAAATAAATAATTTGATGAATTGATGGCTCTTGTCGTCGTCATCAACATTAGCTGCTAGTGCTTCATCCACTTTTTATGAACTATCCTTTATCCAGCCGTTTTTAACAGACTAAAGATATCATGGTTTCCTTAATGTTTGTTGCTGTTGCAAGATGTAGACATAATTTTAGTATTTACATCAAAATTCACTTCATATTTCCCTCCAAAATATCCCTACATTCGCATTAAATAAAAAACGAAATAAAGCGGAACCGATTAACCAAATACGTTCACAAAAACGCTGACTGCATAGAGCGTTGCATTGGCAGCCATATTGGAATCAAAAATGGCGGATTGTCAGTTGTCAGCAGTTTTTTGCGCTACCGAACGTGCACACTCGTGTATTTTGTTTACGTAACCGGCTGAACGTTCTTTTTGTTTGTTCTATATTTTGAATCCGTTATTTGCTTTCCCGCCTGTTTAAATTGGCGGGTTTAGTAAACACTCGATTTTATTGGTGTACTGTACCTACATACGTATGATGTAGATATGTAAGTACTTATTTATTTGTAGACAAAAATGAAGATGAGAACAGATCTTTGTAGGTATTCGTTACCTTTAAACAATTACAATTTGAGGCATAATCTTCAGCCTAAGTTGCGGGTTCAGCAACTACAGGAGAAGGCACGGGATGGTTTTTAGTCAATAAGAGTCTGACACTCCTACTCGCCCCACATAGGGAGAGAAATCATTCAAAGAATTTCGCCATAAAAAGTAAATCTTAGTACTGTTATATTTTCTGTTTGTATAGTTCCAAAAAAATGTCTTCACACATTCTACAGACAAGTACGTGGCCATAATTAATTAGCAACCTAAAATTGAATAAACGATACCCAAAGTATTGATATTCCCGTCAGTCCAAACGTCCGCAGTATAAACTGATAATAACATTAAAAAAACTCACCTTTCACGTAAAATTAATAAACAAATTCATTCCCACTTGAAAGAGGTAAGAAAATTGAATTTTTCACAACCAAAATATTAACATAAAATTGACGGTTGGCAAAATTCTTTTAGTAAGGAACCGGTTGAATGACTGTTCATTGAATCGAAGATGAAAAGGGTAGCCGTCCTTCAAACATTGATAAATAAAAACAAAGTTTCTACTTATTTATTTATTTTAAAAGTATCTTGTAATGTTTACGCGGAATCTTACGTCATATTTTCATGTAATCGGGTGACGTAAATTTAAGTCTAAGTTTTTTTTAATAATGACGCAATATCAGAACGCGTCTTAAAATATATATTTTTTATTTTAAAATTAGAACAGAAGTATAAATTAGTGTTAGTAGTAGGTCTGTGCAAAATGTTCTATGTTCAAACTACAAAACTATTTTAGATTCGATGACAGTAAATTAAATAAAAATAAACATGTTTTGATGTTTTTAGTCTTAATAAAATATAGTTACTTATAGCAAGTTATTACATAAGAGTTTTCCACACGTTACCTAAAATTTTGAAAGGAAAATTTGCAAACATGCACACCGCTTCACGTCAAAAACCATAAACAGAAAACCGAACTCCATCACAATCAGAAACTTTTTAATTGCACCCAATTTGAGACCAATCGAAAAACGGTATTGTATTACAAAATTCGAATCGAATGCATTTACCAAAGTTTTGTTCGTGCAAGTTAGCGTCGCTTCAAAATAATGTACACTTTGAATTTAGAGTGCATACAGGCCGTAAAATTTTTAATTGGTGCCAATTTGAAAATTTGAATTTGGAACAATTGAATGTTGACTATGAACTTTTTTGTTGATAAAATTAAAAATATTGACAACATAGCATTTTTATTTTTACTTTGTTTTTAATATCAGATTTAGTTCTCAATTTTTATTCTTGTATTTTTCGGTAATTGGACCGATTTTGACAATAAGTTTTTGTTTACATTTAAGGGAACATGTTTAAGACCATTCATTTAAATTTCATGAATATTTTTTAATAATAATTAAAACGAAAAATACATTTAAAATGTGAACGAACCAACAATCTTATAAAAACATTATTTGTAAAAAAGTCTTAAAAATATCGCAGCCAGCAGGCTATTCGTAGGTATATTGCGTTGCTGCTCTAGAATATATGACGCCCTAGTACCTATCTCTTGAAACAAATTATTTCGTCAAACAGTTATGATATGACAGTAAACCGTTAAACATAACTTCTTATAATTGAAAAAAAGAAAAGCTCAAAAATATTCTTACTTAAAAAAAAAAAAAACAAAAAGGGTCGAACAATAGTAACATATTTATTACACAGATTATACAGCACGGATACCGTATTGTTAGGCGCGTGCGAAGTATCATCTGAGACACAGATTACCGTTTCTCATATAATTATATAGATTACGTTAAGCACGTGTTGTGAGCTTCAGTGTGGAAGGTTATTCGGTGTTCTGTCGATTTTCGAAAGCGATTGTACTATCGAAAATCGCCTGGAAATGTAATCGATGTAAAAGGAATATCTACATAAATATACTATACAGCTGCGCTAAATTAATCTTAATTATATTTTGTTTCATATTAATATTGTATTTGGACTACTTAAATTAATGACCGATAACCATCAGGTTACATTTATGGAGTAAGGACCTAATCTATGAGAGAGGGTAGTAAAAAAGTACCTACCTTGAAAAGCGGGTTGGAGCCAAGCTGTAGGAAGAGTAGAAGTAGTGACAATTTTGGGTAAGTGCGACCATCAGTCTGTTTACAGCCAAGCACAGGCCGCTTGTGACATAGACAAGGTTCAAACATTATTCACCACGCTAACTCAAAGCGGATTGGCGATTTTAAATTTAAAATTGGAAATGCTATAGTATGTCCACATTTCTTCACGATATTTTCCTTCACCGCTTGTCAGTAGTTTTAATTAAAACTGTATTCGAAATCGCTTCGAACGTTCGCCGAGCCGCTAACCCCCATTTCAACACATCGACAAGTAAGAATGGTATATTAGACCATACTATTAGAGATCACTATTGATGACGTGTTGCGTCCAATACGTGGCTTGTATTGAATTTAATAACACATCCAGTAGGGACAGTAATCATAGAGAATTCTATTAAAAATGTACCTTTTGTAATTTGAACGGTGATGTAGGTATGTAATTTGAGAGGTATTGATTAGTAATCTGTCTTGTTGCTCAAATGGGTGTAGAGATTTTCGATTTTGGAAACGCGGGAAATGAAATTGAAAATTAGGGAATAGGTATGGTATTGTGGCTAGGGTATGAGTTCCGATATTTATTTATTTATTATTATCTAAAATTCGCGGGTTACTCACATGTAAATGTTGAGAAAAGCTCTACTAGTTTCGAACCACAGAGGGGTTCTTCCTCATGAGCAGCGTGCGCGGACGCGGCGACGTCGCGCAGCCTACACCTTTATTTATATTTACATTTACATTATACACATTTACATTATAAAAAGTATAAAAACATCCAACAAAACTGTATACACAGTTTGTCTGTTGGATCAGATTTCTAAACTATAGGTTTACTATAGGTTCTATTAAGTTAAGTTTACAATATTAATAAAATTAATATATTAGTATATATTAGTATTAAATATGTATATGTGTGTAGTATAGGTAATATATTAGTTTTATATATGTTAAGTTATATAAGTAGTATTAGCAGGTTAATGTTAAGTACGTGTAGGAATTGTTTTCAAACTAAACTTTGCAACTCTGGTTATGGATCGTTTATACAATTTATAGACATCTTATTTGATATGTTTTTCGATATTACAAAAAAGCATTTTCAAATTTTCATAAATGCCTTAACGCCGGTCAATAGCAACACAAACAATATCTAAAAATAAACGAATAGAGAAACAAGAAATAAATGCCTCATGTATTTCATACCATAGCTAAGACAATTTATAGAATCAGGCGTTACTTGTAATGTTTGGAAAAATATTATGACTCGACGAGCGCTCGTCGAGTCAACATCTCCTGAGGATGCCCTGTGGAGGGGCGAAACACGTGTCGAGTGTAGGTTTGATTGCGTGGCATGTTTTTCCGTTTTTTGTATGTGTGCATATGCATGTGGGTGGCAGGGTGGGACCCTTGCTGCATGTGCATATGCATGATTACATAGGAGTGGGATTGCATCCTGCAACAAGCCTGCATTTTTTGTCGCGGAATTAAAACTAAATATTTTTCCAAACATTTAATACCATAGCTAATCCAAAACGTTTTCCCCATCGTTTATCACGACATCAATATAAACTTTTAACCTTCAAATAGCTACAGCACCATGAAAGCAATAAAATGATAAAGAGACATACTGCCATTATATTTTCGCAACATCCAATTTACTGTAACAAAGAGGTTCACATCAGTTTGGTTCCGTTAGAGCAAGCATTTTTGATACCGCACACAATGCCGCCGATATTTTTGATAAATCACCGATTTAGGATCACTGGATGTGCCTTCATTTGTTATGAAACGATTAGCTACGGGCTGTGTAGTTTTTATTTTACAAACTTAAAAATATGACAGGTTGCAAATGCTTTGCTAGTTTTTCAGCGAACTTTAATACAAAACAAGTATTCGTCGTCAAACAAACCGTAAATCGTCATCTGACCGTGGATTCGTGTGTATAATACCAATAGTATTTTGTGATAATTGCGAGCTTTATTAACTTGAACTAAGTTAATTAAGTCGCAATTTTAATGACTCGTGTAGGGAGAATCTACACTTTGGAATAAGCACTTAGCTTTACTGACTTCTATTTTGTCAATTTAAAAGTACCTTCCTATCCTATACCTATCCAGTTTATGGTTTAGTTACAACAGACAACAGAAGAAAACTGGACAGTCGTACTTAAAAGTTAAAGAATAAAAAAATCGTCAACACAAAACTCGAAAAAAAAAATATCACTCTTCACTTCCTAAAAATCTTGTTAATCAATCAGATGCCACATCCAGAAATAGAGTTAAACCAAACCTGTGATGATATCGACAGTTTATATCATTAATAGGATCGGCTCATTTGAGCATGACTTGCCAAACGGAACGCATGTGGGGTCCGTACGGGATTTCGTATTTTTTATTTCACTTTTTACCTTTTGTTTTGATGGTTAATTGGCTATGTGATTGGTTAAGGTCATGTTTTGTTTTTGAGTTTTTAATTGTGGATAGAAGGGACTCTTAAATCAGGGGATGTTTTTAGAATAAAAATGAAATTATGATTGTATGCCAAAAACTAGAAAGAAATTTGATTATTTCTTCTTTTCTAGATTCGTTACCTATATGGAGGGATGAGTTATTTGTCTTTACTTAGTGTGAAATAGATACCTTTTTTTGTGGGCGAAAATCATCGAAGCTCTTCTTTTTCCCTAGGATTGTGATGGATGATGCTGGAGCATCAGATTCGTTTTGACTAAAAGCCACCCCGTTCCTTCTCCTGCTCCGCTACATCACATACAACTCTATCTTCCTCAAGGTCTCGTTAAGTGGTGTGTTGTTCTATTAATTTTGAATACTGACCAAAAAACCCTATACATACTTTGTTCGCTCTGCGACTCGGGCACCATAGCAACTTAATTCTACGCTACTAACGTGGCAGTCAACTTTATTTATCCATAAAATTGTCTTTTTGACCTTTTCACTTCGCACAATGACCAGTTCATATCTGTGCTTCAGTGCTTTGATACTTACTACATTGTGTAGGGTCCATAGATTTGCCCACGTCATTAACAGTCACCCACTGAGTGCCATTGTGTGACGCCTTCAATTGATTACATTGTAATTCTATCTAATTACGATCATAATTAGCGATGTCTCTGAATAACTTTAAAATGTGTAAGGTAAACACGAATTGATCACGGTTTTTATGCTTGGTTTTCATCATCATCATCACCAGCTTAATAATGATTACTGGTGAACAAAAGCCTCTTCTCAGACAGAAAAATCCACCTTGAGCATAGACATTATCGATATTCGTTATTGCTTTAGAATATAAATAAATGTACGAGAATTCATTTGATTGACCACGTGACTTAACTATGACATACATTGTATACATATACATTTCTTTTTTAATCAGCGAAAGCAAATTTTCAGTCTTGAACTTGGTAAGGAAGAAGGTTTCATTATTCCTCACCATCTTTGTCTAAAGTGAATTCGCGATTTCAAATATAGAATTACAATTTTTTATTGCACTTCTTAATTAAACCGTTTGTCAGTGGCTTAAATAATCTTAGAAAGTACCTACATAAACCCGGAAAATGTATCTTGGTACTTATAGTTACTCTATAGTTGTTTTTATGAAATCTCCATGGTAATGTTTTGGCACCTACACCAAAAAATATTTTAATCGAATTTCATAAATGAATGTCATTAAACACAATATGTTCGCACGTGTCTCGATCATTGAGTAACATCTTATCGCTAATATAATGTAGTAGTATCTATAATAATATATTAAGTTCGATATAATAGACTAAAATCGATCAACAACACAACAACCATACATTACAGCACTATTCTGTTAGCAGGAAGAAGGCGCACGCGCACGTTCCCACGTGCCCCCTTTGTCGGCTCGCGACAAAGCATCGCCGACAACATGCCTCATCCACAAAACCTTACCACACAATTTAAACTAAACCCTAAACTTTACATCACAAAGCTCAAATTCTAAATAGAGATCAGAGGAAAAATCATACCAACAATTTAATATCCAAAAGTTGTAACTGAAGTTTCTTGTAAAAGATTTTCAACAGTATAAGCTTAAATATAGAGTTGAAAATTGTATGGTTGAATTAACAAGGTGGCTTCAAAAAGTTTCGCCGTAGAGGCAGCGTTGACCCCTCATTTAAGGTAGGGCAATTGTTTATCAATATGTCTATGATTAATGTGTATGATGTGCCTTCGTGATCGGATCGCAGTCGGTCGGGGCAATTAGCGGGGATCACGATCATTCGAATGATATGTGATAGCTAATGTTGCTAATTTGTTTGGGGGGGTCGAAGTATAGGCGATAATTTTTGATCGCATTCATTATTGGCTTCAAAAAAATATAATGTATATTAGTAAGTATTTTGAGACATATTAGGTTTATTGAAAAGAACGAAATACTCAAGTAAATTGATTTGAATTCTTATTTATGAACAGCGTACACGTCGCATTGTCGTCGGATAGCCGGGAGTCCCGTTGTGACTTGAAAGTATAAGAGAGCTTGTCTCATTAATTTACATGAATAATTATCATTATTTTCAATAATTTTAAAATAATAGTATTTTTTATTAGGTACGAGTGAATTTGTGTCCTATTAATATGAAGACGTCACAAAAAATTCGACGATAAAAGATAAAATATCATAGATGACGTTACAAATTTTGCATCACTCAAGTAAAGTTTCACGCGTGATTAAGCATGGATAAAAATCCCAACGTACAGTTGTTGGCCAGTAGCTTAACATCTAACCTAATCGGAGGATGCTTCCTGTTCCGATCTTAGATAATATCACAGCCTGTTCCCTAACGTGGCCCTAAAGGGCTGACGGGGCCCTAAAGGGCTGATGTTCAGCCGGGGTTGCGGGGTAAATGCAATGAGGCACCGCGACCCCGGCGGCACAGAGCAGGAGAAGGAACAGGGGAGTTTTTAGTCAGTAAGAGTCTGACTCTCCCTCCCGCCCGGCTCTGGGCGGGAGAAGTCATTTGATGATTTTCCCCTCACAAAAAAAGCCTGTTATCTAAAGAACTAAGGGTCAAGTCAAGGGGATCAAATTTATTTTTATCTCTACATGTACAAACAGCAAACCAGATGGTAATTAAGGTTCTATTTTATGCACGAGTCCACAAAACATGTCCGAAAACGGCTCCAAAACCTGCTTACCTAAACACCTGAACTACTAAAACTTATATACAACATTACCTAACGATATGGGCTCACTACCAAGCAAGGTTTTCTCTTATAAAAACTTATCCTAACCAATTTCTATCCAATATATCAAACATTATAGTTATAACCAATAAATATTCATAATCCCTTGCAGACATCATGTAGTGGGCGTTAGACCATTCCGTCCTAATTCTAGTCAAATAATTTCCTTTAATACTCAACTAAGTCGGCCGTTGTGCACAATGACACAGTATGTCACACGTAATGTGTGCACTGACAACGCTGCGCTGACGCCATTTTGTTTTGTAGCGTTCTGTTTCTTGATACTTGGCCTTGTAATTAAGAAGTCATTTCAAAAGGATAAGTAAGTAATTCTTTCAGTTTGAAAATTATATTTACAAACTCAATATAGGAAGAAGCCAAAGGAACGGACGTTTTAAAAAAAATATCAACACATGAAGAAAAACTTTACAGAAGAAACAGCGATGTGTGGAAGTTAAAAAGTTAGTCTTTGAATAAGTGAATGTCACAGTCTCCGAGTCTTGTCTTGTTTTCTTGGAGTGTCAGACTCTTACTGACTAAAAATGCTCCCATTCCTTCTCCTGCTCTAGGCCGATGCCGCTATACCTTATTACACTTGCCCCGTAACCCCTGGCTGAACATCGGCCCTATAATGCCCCGTATTTGGAGCCTATTGCCTCTTTGGATCGCGCAAAACGAAACGTGCCGTAGGTACCTACGTCCGGGACAACTAACACCCTTAATGAGAAATTTTATCGTTAAATCAAACGACTATTCATTCAGGCCGTTGGTTGGATGGCTAGTTCAATAAATTGCGACATATTCTGTATTATATACAAATATTTAATACCAAGTATCAAAACGGCTTGATCTACCAACGTAGGTATAGTTTTGGCGACACTAGCTCTGTGTAACGGCGTCGTTTATCCGATATACGAGAGACGCGATCAGTCGCCGCGGTGTTCTACGACTGTACACTAATGCGTCGTGCGTTTAATTCACTTACAACGTTCTCTTACGTAGGTATTTTGTATTTCAAAGGGATAGTTTGCGTCTGTGCATAAATCGAGATTTCGTAATATGGCTGAAAATTTGCGAAATTATGTTTCTACAATCGACTAGTCGCGTTAGTGTCATGGCATTTTTATGAAAACGAATATTTTTAAAGCAAAGTCACATAGTTATTTCTCCCCATTCTTTTTTGTAGATCATTACTAAGTATTTTTTCTGCGTATAGTAGATACATTTAACATAAATAATTACTTAGATGACCAACATCTAAGTAAGCTTTTAGCCAATTTGCCATTTTTGACCGATACAACTATTGGCACGATGACTTCAGAGTCCACATCTCACATATCAGCAATCAATGAGGTAAATTATGTTTGAATTTATCACAAGTTTTGTTTCTTATCCTCTATGTCCGAGTAAATCTTTTGTCAAAGTTTGTTTAACTGTGGGAGAGCCAAGCTTCGGCATGAATGGGTCGGCTCGACCGAAGTGATACCACAGCCTTACAGAAAAGCGGCGTGAAACAACCACAGCGTTGTGTTACGCCATGTGAGTGATGTTACCGGAGGCCCAATCTGTCTCCCTCCCCTCATCCCTTCCCAATCCTTAAATATCCGAAACCTTTATCCCTAAAAGGCTGGCAATGCACTCGTAACTCTTTTGGTGCTAGAGGTGTCCATAGTCGGCGCTGCATTACTTAGCATCAGGTAATCCGTGTGCTCATTTGCCGACCATATAAAAAGTGTTTTTTGCACTTATTTAAAGCACTTCAATTAGTCAATTTTTCAAACACTCAAGCAACCCAAAGCGTTTATTTTTATTCACGACATAGGATCTGTCGACAACTTACCAACACTTAACAAGACATAGCAAATGGCCACGATTATCGTAAACTGTCCACATTACTGTGACACTCTTAGCCGCACTCACAGTGCGTGGAATTTAAACTTTATTTGCACATTTGTTTTCTATGTTCATTCCATTCTTATTTAATATCGGTTTTGTCTGCCCAGTTGACGGGAGGCTGGGCAACTAGCTGCTGTGCAACGTGTAACGACTTCAACCAAATTCCACGGAATAATTCAAATATTCAAATCAAATCAATCTTTATTTCTTGTTGTGATCTACAAACCCGCTTAGGTCTAGGATATGCTATAGTATGTATGTTTGTGAAATTGTAAATCGAACAGGCAAAAAAATAATCTATTGTGGGTCAAAACTTAGAAAATATTATATATTATGTATATCTGGAACTATTCAACTTACCTACATTTATATTCCTTAGTCGGGTTAATTACGTGTTGTATTTTTTATTTCTGAGTTATTATTAAAAGTTTCAGTGTAAACTCCTGCATTAGAATGATAGCATTTACATAGACAGATAGCTTATAGAAATTACAAATAACTAATACAGCTTATACCAAAAAATCGGTGGGATTTTATAGCTTTTTGACCCGATGTCGATATACCGCACCAAGACTAGGTTAGGAAACGCTCTTAGCAGAGAAACTCAATACAATATCATATAGAAAATCCAAAACTAAAGATATCATGCAAATATAAAAAATTTAATAAAAATAAAATATGTGAAAATGTATTAGCACTCTATAGCGTTTAGTATCGAGTAAGTATTATACACGTCTTAAACGCGCCAATTTCAAACGAACTTATCCTGAATGCTAGACGTGTAGTTTTTTACATTACATCAAAATACGATCCTCATCATCAATATACGTCATTTTTCAACAATTCTTGACTAATAATACAACAAAATGGAAAACCTATTATCAACTTTCCATAGTTTCCATACAAAGAAAATCAATACACTAACAGATAAAGTTAAAATCGCTTTAACTTTCTCCAGCATCACCTACATTTGCGATCGCGTTACACAACTGCTTGTACCCGCGGTGCACCGTGAAGTAAACACGTCACCGCGACAGCTCTGCCCGGGACACGAACCCGGGACACGTACAGATACTACCGTATCGAGTTACTGATTTAGTGCAGCGTGTCGTCACAACGTGGTAAGGGTTAGGCTATGGTATGAGATTTAGCGGTTTTTAGTAATAGCGATTTTCAATTGTTTATTTTTGTCCTTTAAGCAGACGTATTTTAGAATTGTTTTGTCTCTTACAGAACTACATACTTAACACACATACTTAACTTACTTACCCTTTAATAATACTTTTATTAAACGCAGACTTTAGAGTATTAAGAATCTAATCTAAAAGTACGGAAATAGAACGGTATTCAATAGTTGTTTCATTTTTGTATACAATTTTGTATCTACCATATAAAACTATCATTGATGTCTATTCACCAAAATGCTTGACTGACGAACAGACTGACTGACGATTATTGCCGTTTCCAAAGTACCCTGTATATTTTTGTTAGAATATGTGATTCTTTTTATTTTTGGTAAAAAGAATCTCCCGCTTCTCTCGTCAACATAACCGCGTCCTAACACACAAAGGGGCTTGTAGGAAACAAGATTAAACGTTGTATGTGATAGTTTATTCGGAACTTTATTTTCACAACACTATTTCGTATCACTTGGCAGTTTCACGCGAATTTTTATGTTCACTTAAAAGTGTATTTAAGTTATAGGTGATTAAAGTCTAAAAGAGAATGGAGTCATGCTTGGTTTTGTTGTTTGGGAGTCTTCTACTATGTAATAAGTGTGGTGAGTTTGAAATTGTATTAGACATATTATGCACAGGACCTTCAAGATTTTTGGGATTAATTACAAACAGCTGTTTGTCTGATCTTAAAACATAAAAGTAAAATACGTAGATCAAAGACATGTACGTAGTCATTACAATCTTTCAGTTTTTAAATAGACGGATATTTTATAAAACAATATAAGATATAAAGAATAAGCTTTACCTTCGAACGTGACAATCATGTTAATTTTTTGAGCTATATACATCTTGAGATCGATTTTTGGGCTTTATTTCAATTATTTGTAATGTATATCTAAATTAATTTTATAAATCTAAACACCTAAATCTTTCAATGAATCTCAAACTAAACAGCACACGTCTTTCTCACCAACAAATCCTTACCAAATATTCCAACAAGGCTATAATAAACCAGACCTCGCCTCCATACATTGAAGGCGGCAATAAAGCCGTATGGTGTCCGATTTGATAAGATTATCCGACACATAAATTTGTCAGTGATCTGTCTAGGCAACCAGCTAACGTTGTCTATCTTGGCACAAGATATGTATGAGCAACGTGTGTTGAAACTCCAAATCGATTTTGTAAGCCAATGCTATTGGAGTCTGTAATTTTGCAATTGTATTCTGATACGTGGGTTTCAGGTGGTTAGGTATTGTGTGTGGCTTATTGATTACGTTTTAGAAAAGTATATGTTTTGCTCTTTCCTATAACCTTTGTTGACATACCTAGCTAGGTGTCTTTTCTTTTTTATTTTAGAGGTCTGTAAGATTGCTATTAACGTATACATACTATAGTACAACATTAGTTTAGAATTCTCTTTGATAGTTGGTTTTTTCTATACTATACTAATATTATAAAGAAGAAATATTTGAATGTCTGTTTGTAGAATTGAATAGGCTCTGAAAATACCTGATAGATTTGAAAGATTTGTTTTAATGTTGGGAAGTTATACTTTTCTCCATGAACATAGGGTAAATCTACGGGGGTCGTTTCAATGTCGTACTCTAGTTATGGCTTCTATGGTCGATCAAAATCGAATGATTACAGCATTGCTCAATTACCACACAAGACATTTCAGGATAAGACATCAAAACGTAAAACAAAAACCATCAAATAATTCTAGATTTGCTAACAAAAGCGAGAAAAGCAAAACAAACTAAGTATCTGTTGTGGTTGTAAGTTTGTTTGCGCCACAGTTACGGCGCGTGCACATGACTTAGTGCTGCATTAGCGTCCGAGATACGATATCTTAACGCCTTGCCTACGGGCACTGCGCAGGCGATATGCAGTAGTCGAAATTTTGGTGGCTATCTCATTTGCAGATTGATTTTTTGGAAAAGTTATGTTAGGTTAAAATAGATTTAGCAGCTTCGACCCAAAACAGACGAGATTGTTTTTTTTTCGTGAGCCGAAAATCATTAAATGATTTGGCACGCAACCTTGGCCAAACATTGGTTTTATTCTGTGGTGGCTCTTTGAGGCACACCAGAAGAGTTACTAGTGCGTTGCTGACCTTTCAGGCCTTAGGGACTTGAGGGTCGAGGATTTAGGATAACGAAAAGAGATGGCTTGGACCTCCAGCAACTTTACCTATACTGCGAAACGGTGTGGTTATCTCTGTGACTCTACGGTCAAAATGGCCCATCTGTGCCAATTGTTTCTAGACGGGGCCCTAATAAAGCTGATGTTAAGCTGGGGTTGCGGGACAAGCGCAATATGGCACTGCGGCCTCGAAAAGGAACGGGGCGTTTTTATTCAGTTAGAGTTTGACATATTGGTGTTTGATATAAATTATCATTGAAAGTGCATAGGACTCGGAAGTGCGTCACTCTGGTATTGCCCAGATTAGCTTTGCTTAGCAATCTTACATGAGAAGCCTCCAGCAACAATGACTTTTGTTATCCAATGATTTCATCGCAATTGGAGAATCTTTACTGGTAACGAGTCTCGGCGACCACGACTTAAAATAAAATATAATTTAAGCATCGGGACACAGTCTGTCAGATCCAAATAGTATATAATAGTGCTTAGCGAGCCCAAAATCACCTCCTATATACTTTACACGAATAACAAAATTGCACAGACTTCATCTACTGTCCTTTTCCCCAACCAACCCCAAGCACTTGGCAGAAATAGTTGTAACACTCCGAACATAACATAAACATTGTGAGTTCATGTGATAAATACCAGTTATGGTGAACAGTGATTATGTTTCAGATCTAGTTCCCTTATTTATGGTTAAAACGATAACCCTGATTTGTATATGATTGGTCAGCCAATGATATATAATGTATTTGAAATGTATTACCCAGATTTGGGTGGTTTTAAAAGCTGATTACAGTGCGTGTGCAGTGTTTGCTTCCTTGTGTATCTGTAAAATTATATTTTGTTATACCTCATTAGTATCATTACTAAGAACGTGTGTATTAGTGAAAATACGAAGTTTTCGTATAGTTTAACTCTAGAAAGATAACAATATAAATTTAAAATGACCCATCACAGTTCTTCTGTATTGCAGATTACGCTTTAAACCATCTTTAATAAAGAATTGTTAAACGTTATAAATGTCTAATATGCTGTCCGACCTATAAAATACAAACACTTTCTTAAGCATTTATAATCAGAAAGCTATAAAAAAATACGTAAAAATTATTGATCTAGTATAATACATTGTATGCTTCTATATCATTAAGCTTATAAGAGTTTACTGCGGAGCAAAAGTCTCTTCAAGGTCTCTTCTCACACTGAGAAGGTTTGAGCTATAATCACCACGGTCGCTCAAGGTAGTGGGTACAAATTTGTTATTAGAAATAATGTCGGTGGTATCTAAATATTTTTTACTCGTATATAGGTATGTCAGTATATACACAAACATAATTAATAATTATGTCATAAGGAGGAAAACATTCAAAAGCTTATCCATTAAGATACTTGTTAGATAGTTCAGATCTCCCTTTTAAGATCCATTTTGTCGCCAGTACCTACATCTCACATTGAGAGTACTTTCTAGATACGATACGCTACATGACTTTCACTGTAATAGGAGCCTTTAAAGTGCAAAATCACACAAAATAACTTAACACACACCAGGATTTCTGAACGGACCAAAGACACGAGGAATATGGTAGTAACATTGTCAATACAGAACCAAGGCACTTGGTGACATGCAACAAGTTATGTAGCGTATATGAGGATATGCAAAGTGCTTTATAATACATAAAAAACAATAGAATTTTGATTAAGAAAATATCTTGACAACCAATAAGTCCTTGAACACACACTATAGGAGAAAACACTGTATCAACGAAAACAAACAAAGATGCCACAACTCCCAAATTTAATGAAACCACGACTACTAAAAGAAGTGAACTAAAAAAGTAAGAACTTTTTACGTAAAACAAATGCACAACCCCTTCCCTCCATTCATACCATTCAGAGGTAGAATTTCTTCACACATTACTCTGTAGACGGGACTATTACGCACGACATAGTCATAATAGCCGTAATGGGTGGGTAATAGCCTCTTTACAGCACTCCAGGTGTTACGTGTGCATGAATACCCTCTTAAAAAAGGCGCTAGTGTGAAATATAGCGTGTCTAGAATTTTTCCAGCCAAAAGGAAAATTTTCGCAACACTCTGTGAATACTTTTTTGAATTTTAATGTTGGAACGCAGGTAAGGTGGTCGTTTATTTAGAATGTATTTAATGTGATTTGTTTAACTATTGTTTCATAATGTTTAATGATGCTTTCTTTAATACTTATATTGCATTCATGTAGCTTACGATGACCTTGAGGCCATGAACTTATTTCCATCTACTTCGCATGTGAGTATATGGTGAGATTGATCTTCGATCATCGACTGTTACCTCAATTTATCCCTTCTTAAGCGTCTTTAGCCAGAGACTGAAGAAGGCGGTTCCAGTCAGTATTTTGTTTCTTATTCCAATCTAGCTTTCGTAAAATATGCTTACCAACTTAGGTGACATGTCTGCATTAGGATGCAAGTTTCTGATGCAATCGTTCCAGTCTTTCTTCTTCAAATAATTATCAGTTCCTGTGGTAACAACTGCTCTATCCGGATCACAAAGCACTGAACTTTATTCAGTCATTCCTACTTAAATGTACATAATACACATTTATACATAATGTACATTTATATGACTCCAAATCATCGCACTTAATCACTACACACCGCTTTATCTAAGTGCAGATATCAGAACTGTTCAGTAATCATATCACGTAGTTTCCACCCACCTTGAAAGCTTGTCATAACATTATGACACAAAGCGATACTGGCACCACTCTAACAGTGTATTTCCTACTATAATCTCCAGTCCGTCCCACGCAAGTTATAATACTAAATTGAATTGAGCTACTACAATGTCCGCGGGGCAACTACAGAAATATTGTTCCCTAATAGATTATGTGTTACAATGTCCTATTGATAAATATTTGTGAAGGTTTTAATTGGTTTCAATACTAATTTATACATCTGACTATAGCATGTGATATTAGGGTTCACTATTGTGTGAGATTCAATTTATATGTAGTCAAATCAGACCTGCGTTACGAAACACAAAAATGAACAAGATATTATATGCCAACTCAATGCATGTCCCTATGCAAAAAACACGTTTGTTATCCAAATAGTAAATTATGGAATTGTATGTTTGTAAACGCACCCACGACATAGGAGAAAATCCTAGTGTGGGGCAACGTTTAAAAAAAATACTTTTTGTGTTAAACGTAAGATGAAAGACAGTGAAACTATCAGATCAATCAACAGCTTAAAGACGCAAGGCGCCACTGGATTTATTTCATGTAACTGAATTAAAAATCATGGTGGACGCTTATAAAGTAATGGCCGATGAGAAACATAATGACGATAGAACCAAGTGATATGCAACTAAGATAAGCAATTATGTATGTATATATATATATATATATATATGTACATTTAATATACCATCTGCACAACAATTCAACAAACATTTTATGTTTCAAACTCATTTTTATGTTCTAGAAATGAATATACCTACTCTAACTGTAGAATTTATTCAGTCGAGCCGGAGACCTGAAAACGCCATCGCAGAAAAAAAGAAAGAAAGGAAAATATGTAATGTTTTAATATTCCCATCCGTCATGATGCGTTTCAAGTTATAAGCGGAAGCGAATAATTATTACTTAATCGATTCATTTATTAAATTAAAAACTTTTTTTTAAAGTTTTATTCTTCTAACAGCTTCTTTATAAAAACTATTTGATGATAGCTTTGACAAATTAATAGTACTTTAAACCAGACCCACCACACAAGAAAATTCAGCATAGGACAATCTTGAGCTGTGCACATGATGATGTTTTACACTAAGATGCCAGTTCATAATTTTTTAATTCTATTAAAGTTTCAAATCCTTCTCATTACTAAACTCTTGCAGTAGCCTCAGTCGCTAGACTGTTTTAAAGTAAATTCTTTTTTATCATCTTAAGTTCAGGGGGCTGGTCAAAAACGTAAAAAGTAAACCTTTCTATGTCTTTATAACGAAACACTTTGAGTAGTCTTTGTCACCAGATTGTTCTTAAGTAGGCATATTTTTTTGCTGTCTATAGTTCGGAGTGGCGGTCAAAAACTTAAGTACAAGAGTCATTTCCTCTAAGTACAGGTAATAAAACATTTTCTTGTGACTTGTACCACACCAGTGTGACGTGCGGACGTGTCATTAGTCGGTTGATGAATGCTGCGCGTTAATGCGCCTCCCATTCAAAGAGACGCGTCCGACTACACAGTTCGCCTACTTATTCTGATATCTGACGTCATTTATCATTGTACGTCTTGTAAAGATGTCCAGAGACCACTTATGATGTGGCAGCCATGACGTATGTGATGTAAATTGATATATTTATATGTTAGTGATTCATTTTACCTTGTAATTCTGTTAATTGGCGTGTTAAGTGGTTGTTTGGATGATTTATTTGTGATGTATACACATGGTTTACAAAAAATAAATGCAGATATACGAAACAGAGATTAATATTGTGCTTAAAAACACAGAATAAATAACATATTTACCTATATCGAACCACAGATTATGACTGTCCAAATAGTAAAATGTTTCAAAACTGTTGACAATTTCATCTTTATATTCATTTAAGAACACTATAGGTACTCATTGAAAAAACTCTCTCAAAATGTCGTAACCATAGCAGATTTCTGTAGAAATAAGCTGTATCTTTGTACCTAATTCTTCTATTATAATTTTTATCCCACTAATTGTGTACATGCCTGTTAGTACATTAATTAAATAAATAAAACCAATGAAAATTTTCTTTCTAAACTAATATCATATATAGAATAGGGACACCGCGAACTAAAAACGTGTGAATTAAAAAGATTTTTATGTTAAATGCATTAATGCGGGACTCAATGTTCATTTAACCGTTCGTTTTATTATAATTTCACATTTATGTCGACACGACACGTTCTAGAATAAAATGTTTGCAATAAGTAAATGAAAGCTGTTTTTGCAAAATGTAGTTATTATTAATCTCTTCTGTTTTGATAGATGTCAGTTTTGGTGTAGATGTTAGATGTTTAGATCCATAGAGGAATCATTACACTAAAAATGAACATACTTTTGAAATTTGAGAAGGTATACGCTCCAACTAAACCTAACCTTAGGTTTGCAACAAGCTAAAAATCTATTATAGGTATACCTACCTCTCCATGTATTTTTCTTGTCACAATCCATTTTCTCCATTTAAGTAAATAATTTGACTTTTTAAATGAGCTCTTAATTTTGAGTTCTGTTGAGCAAATTCTTATCTCTTCGTAAACTCAAAGGCATTAATCACCACGTTTGCTCAAAACTGATCAGAAATTTCAAACGCCACTAAAAGTCTAGTTTTCTTCGTGATGTTTTCTTATACTATATTTGGTGTTAAAAAAATTAAGCCGGATTAGTAACTGACATATTGTTAACCTGTACGCTCAATCTAAAATGAACTCTTCAACATTACGTTCAAAGTCTAGAATCCATGTAAATAGGTCGGCTTTAATAAAACTATTAGTACAAACTATGTTCACACCTTAGAGGTGCATTTTCCGTGTCATTAACTACACGTGGGCAGCTGAGCGTGTCGAAGGCTGGATGCGATAGACCGCACCGTCGCACGCTACGTATTCGTACATGTTCTTAGGTTTTTAGTACATTGCAAATTTGTTGCAATTGAATTTGTCTATTGATATTGATTTTTATTATATTATGATGATGATGTATTTGAGAAGATAATCATCAATTTTCTTTTCTATCCCAGGGTAAGACGAGAAACGGATTGTCAGACTCTTAACATCATCAGCCTATAAGTGCCCACTGCTAAGCAAAGGCCTCTTCTCGTACAGGTCACCAGGCTTGCTCAAGGCGATCGGGCGATTTCTAAATTATAATTAGAAATTATAAGTGCAGGTTTCCTCACGATGTTGTCCTTCACCGTAAGTCAGTGGTGTCTATATGTATAATCATAGAAAGTACATATAACTGGGAAGAAGTCATATTATTACTTGTCTTGCCTTTACCTCCGGGCCACCACGACTCTTACTGCCCTCAGATTCTTAATGACTAAAACCCTCGTTCCTTCTTCTGTTCCATGCTGAGATCGCAGTATACATTCGCCCCGCAACCCATGCTGAACATCTGTTCTGTTGTGCCCAATCTGAGTGGTGATCTATTGGCGCTGTTTGTCTCTAGAAGTCAGTAATACTCCATCAAAACACACAAAATATTTCGATTTAATATTACAATTTCAAATTAAGTACTCTATTGCGGCTACTGTCCAGTAAACTAAAATATCCAGTGTTAATTACAGCAAGAAAATAATTAATATAAGGCGAACTATTAACTAAATCATACTCAGTAATAACTTGTACCGATTACTTGGTCTCCTGAAGATTAAACATATTAATCATTCGAGCTCGCTAATAATATTCATAGCTAGTAATATATTATTTTAATAGTTTACATATAGAACCTTGTTATGGACAATTTAATTATGAAAATGCATTATAGTGATATTAACTCGCAACTGCTGCTAAGCAAGGATTAACACGAATAAAAAGTGAGGATTAAAATGAATCAAAAGATAATAATATTTTTATGTTTTGCTTGGTACATTGACTTCCAATCAGCTGTCCAGATGCGTTTTTGTTTTATCATTTCCAAACACAACAATTATTTTTGTTATTCACAATCCGTTGTTTCGGATCTGAACGTACGTACATAATGCCAAAAGCAGCATGTGCACTATTGTATGGCGGATAAATCACAATAATATTCTACGGCCCCGGCCTAGGGCAGGAGGATGAACGAGAGATTTAAGTCAGTATGAGTCTAACAGTCCCTGTCCTCCCACCCTGGGCGAGAAAATTAAGGAGTACATTTCAATTCTCTAAAAAAAAATGTTAAGGAAAAGGACATACATGATAGTGCTGAGAATATGTTTGTCAAGATAAGTATGTGATTAGATTTTTAATGCAAACTTTGACAAAAATAACAGTTTCCATTACGCAACCAATCCTTTACCAACACAAACAACTAAAACCAAAACTCGCAATGGATGTCGCAACGAAACATTAAATAGCCTTAAAGTTAAAACTACATTCGAAACCGCTCATTATGAAGCGAACAAAGCCGTTGATACGCGACATTCTTTCAAGCAAGTTTTCAGTTACAATCAGAGCAATAATTCTGATTCATACCATATCTGGTACAATCACGCCAGGACCGCTATATGCAGCTACGCCAGGATCACTTATTAAACGTCTACATTATTTATGTCCTTACAGATTCGGTCTAATTGTAATGTGCGCGGACTTGTGCCGATTTATCAGTAGCGGTGTGCAAGGATTTGGGGTGCGATGGAGACGTTGTTTATGAGCTGTTTCTAGGCGGCAAATGAGCAGACGGATCTACCAATTTACGTATATCAGAGAAGTTGCATGAAGGCTGTCGACATGTGTTGACACACATTGAAGAATGACAACTTTATTCTACATATTTATGACGTCACAATTCAAGCCTGCGCACTGCTGAACCTTGCGCACTTTAAAACATAAAGAAATAAAATCCCAAAGTTTAAATGTTGGGGTGTAGCCAGCCGGGCTGATCACCTCGCCTGATAGGAAGGTCCTCCTTTTCCGATTTTAGGAAACTCTACCCTCAATTTTCCCTTAAGACCTTTTTTGGGATTTTTTTTTATAACATAACTCATAAAAAATGTACTAAGTTTGTAAATCTTGTAAATTGCTGACATTGTGAAATTTGGACCTTCACTAAGTTTAGATTGCATTCTATACCTACTTTTTTATTCAACTATACTAATATTATAAAGAGGTAAATTTTGTAAGTTTGTATGTTTGTAAGTTTGTATGTAGGGGGTAATCTTTGGAACTGCTGGTCAGTGCTGGTCGGATTTCCAAAATTCTTTCACTGATAGATAGCTACGATGTTCCTGAGTGCTATAGGCTATAAAACATCACGCTACAATTAAATGGAGCCGAGCAGCGAGTAAAACCGCGCGAGAGTAGCTAGTGTTTATTATTCCTACTGTTCATAAAACGTGAAAATTCCTATAATAATGAAAATGAACCTATTGAATGAAGTTGTAAAGTACGAAATTAAATGAAAAGTTATAGTGCTAACAAATACTCAACATCTTTTTAGCCACTGCATTGTCCAGTCATCTGATTGCACAGTCCAACAACTGAGAGTTTCTATAAGCAAAGCTATTTACAATACTAATATCAATTTACACTATTATGTAAATAAATTCCAACCTTATTGTTGTCAAAATAAGTGTCAGACCGAATGCAAGACGTAAGTTTGTATAAAAGATGTATTTACTTAACTGCTACTGACCTACGTCACATTTTGAATCATAAATACTATTTTAAAGGTAAATATTAATTTTTGTTTAGATACATTTAAGATTAGTTGCAAATGATTAATTGTAACTAAATTAAATAATGTTTTTTTTTGTAAATGGGCAAGTGAATTAAGTGTTTCCCATTATACATGAGACTTATAACTGGCCCAGCGAAATGTAGGGCTATCAGTGCATTAGTGCATATAACCTCTTTATGAAAAAAAATCGTGGCTCTATGCGTTTTATGAACTAGAAATTTTATACCTACCAATAATACGGTTCAACATATTGTTTCAGACTTTATATTTTTATAAAGTGTGTATAGCCAATGCTCCGGCAAGAATGGTTTGGCTCAACCGGAGTGATACCATGTCGTTACAGAAAATCGGCACTAAACCTGATACTATTGAGGCCACCTGAGTACCACACCTTCTTCCCTAATCACCAATTTCCCCAAAATCCGGCTACGTTCTTGCAACTCTTTTTATTTTGTAAGTGCCCACCAAGTGACCCGACTGCCTTTTACCCCAAAAAAAGACCGGAAAAATACGGTCCTCGCTATCAAACATCGTAGTTACCATAGCAACAAGAGTCCAGATCAAACCCATTTAGCTAAACTAACTATAAAACTAATTCCCAACAAATGTAAATTAGTACTAAGTGTTTTAGAAAGGGTATTTCTATCTGTTTTCTCCGCGGTACAGATAGCAAAAGACGCGTATGGTAGTAGCGTCAGCAAAACAAGCGGGCAGTGCGTGCGTGAGATAGTAACACGCAAATAACTTGCCGTACGAGATTAGACAGCGAATAGCGGTTTATGTACGGTCAGCAGAAATGTTAGTTAGATTGGTTTTGGTTTTTTTTTCGCGTGAAATTAAATTTATATTTTTACTACCTACTTGTTTTGATGTTGTGGTCTTCATCCTCATAATTTGAATTTCTTCCTCGTTAATTGTCCATGTTTTTTCAGTCAGTCTAATTGACTACACGTTTGGTGCGGTGGCTGGTTGGCGGACTGGCTGCCGCGCAACGTGTCACCAGTTCGATTCCCGCGCGGAACTCTTTGTGTGATCCACAAATTGTTGTTGCGGGTCTGGGTGTGATGTGTATGTAAAATTGTATGTTTGTAAACGCACCCACGACAGAGGAGAAAAACCCTAAAACGAGGAGAAAAAAGAGAAAAAAAAAAACAAAAGAAAGTTGCAGTGTGACAGCCCGATATAACAGCGAATTTAATTTCAATTTCCAAAAGCACATTCACATTTGTATGTAAAGTGTATCATATAGTATTTAGCAATTATATTTGCATCTCATATAATAATAGATAGTGAGCCTATATTCAGGGGCCTAAATTCCATACTATTTGAGATAATTTGGAAAATGTTCCGACAACATTTTGCCTATTTTCAAATATTTACTATCGTGGGACAATAAATTTATTAAAAATAATGAATTAATCCCGTGATTAATCGAGAACAGCGCTACTAGTTTCAAGTCGCAACGGGACGCTTATCGTCGCGGAACCGACTGCTATTGCGACGCTGCGTCGCACACTGCTAATGAGTAAGAGTCCCGTTGTAACTTGAAACTAGTTGAGCTTTTCTCGATTACTTAACGTGAGTGACTCGTTGTTTTTAACAATAAAAATAAAACATTCCGCCTAATCGGGAATCACACCTCACGCTCTTGCCCCAACCTTACCAACGAAGCAGTCTAAAATTTGATATTATATACGCTTAGCATGAGGTATTTTTAATCTTTATTTTATAATTACGACTTTTACCAAACAGAAGATTTCAGCCCTATTATTGTATACAAAATTCAGTACTTACTTATTTACCTATTAAGCTGCTAAACCATTCATAGGTCTAACTAGCCCTTAGGTTTAAACATAAAATCATTAGACGATACAATTTTTTGGCCTCAGATGATAATTGTGACTAACACATTATGATAAAATCCAATATCATAACTCTTAAAACTAAAATCCTGATATGTCTGAGACTCAATACGACGACACTCAAACAAAATGTGTTGCACGTCCTCTACGACACCACACACAGTAGCATAAGGTTTATAATTGCTTAAATGCCATTTAGCTCCTGCTCTGGCTACACTACCTATTACGAACACATACGGCCAGTATTAATGAACAATTCTTGTAGCATAATCCGAACTGTCTTTACTGGCGTATCGATGCCTGCAATGTGTACACTGCGCGGTATGTTACACTGCTAGACACTACTTTCCCTATATGTAATCACAGTTTAAATACTTAGTAAATTAAAACTATTTTATAATGTCATAAGTACATTGCTTACTTAAACGAAAAGGCAATAAGACAAAACAAAATATTGATACTTATAAGACATACGACGCGGCGAGTTGACTGCAAGATGTGCGGGTCGTGTGTCGCGCAATAACGCTCATGAATATGAGCCCTCGTATGGCTTGAAACGAGTCGAGTTAACTCACGAAACGTTATATGAGTAATTGTTAAACATAATTAATTAATATTTGGTATATAACGAAGAGTTTTATAATGTTACTAGGATTTTTTCCTGTACGTTTACAAACATTTCAACAATTCACATGCACAAGCCACCCAGATCCGAAACTATAATTTGTGGATCACACAAAGTGTTTTTTCGTACGGGAATTGAAACCATGACACGTAATACAGCAGCCAGATGCCCAGCCCCTGCGCGAACCGTGCAGTCATGATACATTATTTTCTTTTTAATATACTCTAGTAGAAGTCTTCTATACTTATAATCACACAACTTCTAAAATCAACCACTCAACCAACTCACTGACAAATAAACCGCCTCACATCACAAAGTCAAACTGAAATCTCAAGCCGCATTATAACAATCCATTAGACACATCAACACACAATTAATTCCCAACAACGTACCACGTAAACGTTTAACATTTAACGTAATGTGTGATAAGTGATAACGCTAGGGGAAGGTCTCATGGGATGATAGCATTACCCGACAAACGGTGTGCGGGGATGCTATCGTTGATGTGTGTAATACGATGTTGGGTTTATAATGGTTTGAAGGAATTTTCGTGTCGCTTTTATGGTGTGATTTTATTGACACGTTGTTGAATGGTTTGTTGGTGAATAGTGATGGATTATTCAGTGTTGTTAAGTGGTTAAAGGGTTTTTTGCTGAGTAAAGATTTGATTTTTTTTTAAATCGTTTTTTTTTGTTTCTTACATGCATACGTTGTGCATTTAATTTTTTCGAATCAATTTTGGTATTAAACGTTGCACACACATTTTCTGAATTACTTTTTTTCTACATACATTCATCTATTTACTGCTAAATTTTCCACGGTTTTTTCGCAATACTAAATTAATCATCCTGTATAAAGAATTACTGATGTAACTGCTTGACGATGAACTCGACTAGTTTCCAGCTGCGCTTGGGGCTCATAATTACGCCCAAACAATATGGGCCACAAGCATGGCTTTAATTAAGCTAGATTTTATATGTTGACAAGCTTTGTAATACAAAAAGTAACCTTGATTCTAGTTACATCAAGCGACACAGCAAAATCAAAGAAAAAAGGAGCACATAAAAACAACAGAAACAAACACAATAATATTCCACAACAAATCAGATCGCACAATACATACTGCACGAAAATAAAGCCACAAAAGTCACCATAAAAGATAACGACTAAAAAGTCCAACTGAACACTTTTCTCCATAAACCCGACAGGAAATAAAACTCACATGTGCACGAAAATCCATATCACATTCATGGCTTTACTATAATGCTCTCAGAAAGGGGGTTGGATGAAATTTATTCGGTGCGAGCCCCGTAAAACAAAAGTACGACACAAATTGCCTTCTACGGGCCCCTACACGCTGGTCTCGGCTTTTCCGACATATGAGAAAACATTTTCCGTGTTATGTTTTGATGTGTGCTCTACTTCACATTTATTTATTTATTTATATTTAATTTTATTTAATTAAGATTTTAAATCGGTGAATGTTTAAAAACTATGTGGTTTATGTTTTTGTAAAGCTATGAATTATAAATAGTCTTTCAAAAATAAACTACTATTTTTTTGCTTTGTTTTGCATGTTTTTTTTTTTAATTAGAAAATAGCCTAGGTATTGTTTTAAATACTGTGTGTGCGTACAAGCTATGGTACGACGTGATTCTTGTGTTTTACTTTCCTATTTGTTCTGTGAATACAGAAAAAGAACATCGTATTTATTTAACAAACCAAAATAATAAAATAGCACCTATTTAAAAATAATAGAAAAAAACCATCTTGCTTCGCGCTGCAGTACTAAGAACTGAGTAATTTCTGCGAACTTAGATGGTTTCTTCTACTTATTACTTCTTAGAATTTTCATCACAATTAAAGAGAGAAAAACTATAATTTTTGCTAAGTGTAGTAGGTACTTTGACTTATGGATATCATTGTTGCATTACATTTTCAGTTTTCCTATTTCCTATTTAATCCTCAAAATGTGTTACACTTTACGCGTCCACTATATAAAATAATTATATACATCGTACGGCAAGTTTTAGTTTTAGTTTCGTATGGCATTCACAAAAACATTTCAAAACGAACCAATCACCAAGCTTCATTTCACAGTTCGTCTCGTTCAACAAAATAACATATGAATAAATAAAGCACGTAGAGCAACATTCATAACATACTGCGTGTACCGTTTAACCCTACGGGCAGCCACCTGTTGAGTTCATACGACAACCCATATAACGTGTCTACGTCTCCCCCTACGTTACCCATGGAACACACGTTTAGGCTAAGCCGGGACATTTTCGTTCGCTCGTTCGCGAAAATTCTCCGGGACACTGTTGAGGAAAATTGACTTCATTTTATGTGGTAGCTGCTGAAGGGTTTATTTATTTTGCCCATGATATGGGTAGGGTTGAGTTTATTTTTGGTTTTCGTCGCTTAAGGTAATGGTGTGTTACAGGTTTTCGGGTCGGGTTAACTGTTTATTGAGTGGTAATATGTTTGTGGAGCTTACGGAAACACTTTTACTATTAATATGATGACAATACAGATTGAAGTTGTATTATGTATAGGATCCGATTGACTCTAACTTCTTCATGACAAATTCTCAGTCTTCCACTGAGCTCTCTTAGCTGAATCTCTATTGGCTATTTACACTAACGTTCCGTTAATTTCGTTTATTATCAAACACAGAACTTGATACCGAATAACAAAACCTGCATTGTAACTGTTAATTTCTAACTCTCAATACCTTATATGTATTACTCTACCCCCCTCCAAGTCAAAACTGAGTCTTCATATCAATTATTATAAGATGATTAACAGATACGCTAATAGCACAAATCTTGGCGCTGTGCCCAATTCGTTGCAGGCTCCCCTATCGCACTATTATGATATGCTCGAAACAATACTAGCGGAAAGTATGAGTTCTGTAAGAGCATACCCTATGTTTACTCAATGTTTTCAGAAACAATTAGGTAAACTAGTTGTGACATCCTGTTTTAAGCCTGCTATAGGCTGCTTCTTCAAAGGGTACGTTGGCAAACGACTTGACGGATCACCTGATGGTAAACAGTCAGCGCTGCCCATGCACACTGCGCGTGTCCAAACACCTAAGCAGTAAAAAGTGCGTTGTCGCCTTTTCTGGCTTGTTAGGGATTAAAAGATATAGAATTTGCGGATTGAGAATGGAGGGAAAGTTTGGGTCTCCGCTAACCTCACTCACACGGTCAAATACAACATAAGTGTTGTTTCATGCCAGTATTATGTGACGCCGTCGTATCTTTCCAGTCGAGCCGGCCCCATTCCTGAATCCTCATAACCCCTTTTCTTTAAAAGTAACGCACTCGGAAGTACGTTGTATCGGTTGTCCATGGGCTATGCGGTTTGCTTTCCATCAAGCATTCCAACAGCACCTTCGCAGTCGTATCACATAACAAAATGAAACTTACAAAGTTACAGGTTTATAATATTAGTTGGATAACCCACCCACAGCTTAATCACTCATTCACTTAATTTAACAAACCGTCTCTCAATAAATCATCTTAATCATCCTCTCCCATTACTTCATCAGCTCGTATCAATCCAATCTTGATGACAAATTCGATAAAATCATGTTCTGTAGTGTATCATTGCGCAGTATATGAAGCGAGTCGTAAAAGTCACCAGTCTGAACCAGCAACCTATGTTATCTTAGACTACAATCTTCAAACTCGATAGTTCATTACTTTTAGCGTTTCAGTTGCAGTAATAAGTACTAAGAATTGTTACAAATTTAATTTGTTCACAGGGTTGTGTCATGGTGCATGGTGTTTGGTAGGGTAATCCAAACTAATATTATGTAACTCTGTCTGTCTTTTCTTCACGCCTAAATTTCGTACAGACATAGTTTGGAACTCGAGAAAGGACATAGGATATTTTTGATACCAAAAATCTGAAGGAAGTCACTATTCCATGCGAACGGAGTAGCGGGCAAAAGCTAGTTTAAAATATGAATAAGTACAACAATTGCAAAATAATGATATGTGTTTTAATTTTGAGTGGAGAAATCATCAGATCACTTCTTTAGGATCCAGGGTGAGAGTAAGACGGAGTGTCAAATTCTTACTAGCTAATAACTGCCTGATCCTTCTCCTGCTCCAAGCCAAGATCGCGATACCTTAATTTCGCTAAAGGCTAGAAAATATAGTTCGCAAATCAGATACCTTTAAAAAAAGATAATTATGTAAGCATTTAAACGATTTGAAGGTAACAAAAAGAAATCGTATCAGTCCAACTTTTCCGATTTTAGAGATCAAATCTGAAACGCCGATTTCGTAACTCCTAACTCCAATATACCTACTTAAACAATAAAAAAAAAACAAAAATCTTACTGGGTGTTTTCACCACCATTTTCTCACATTCTCAGCAGTAATTATATAACATATTACATTTTTATTCACCACCATACGTTTTTCTTAATGAGACCATTACATATTCTGCTCAGAGCTGGAGGCACGAGCTTCCACCGTTCATTCATGGCATCAGAACCGACCCTTAACCTCTGGCTACACGTAGTAATAAGACGTCGTTTAACGCTCCACACACGTTGCATATTCGTGACTTTTGGGAGATGATGGATTGGTCCAATTCATAAGCTGAGCGAAAAAGACTTTTTGTGCTTTGGGGTGTTTACTAGTAAAATTATTATTTATGAGATGTCTCAGACAACGATCAGCCGATTTACTTAATGGTAAGACCGCCCATGTATAGCTGCAAAACCAAAAAGGAAGAGGTATTTGGAGAAATTTCCAGTCCTGCTGTACGCTCACTCTGCGGAACACAACGCAAGTTTTAATGAAAAATATTTTTGGAGGGTAACGACGTCCTAGAGGCCTAACTATTTTATAGCTAGACTTACTGACTAGTCATGATTTAAGTGATATCCTAAAATTATGTAATGATCTTATTGCCAGTAGTATTATTAAGTAGACTTAAAAGTAACGTATTTTGTTTTTATTACTTACTAAATTTATTAAACTAACAAACAAAAAATCTTTAAACCTTATAAATGTAAATTGCACGAAGTAGGTAGACCTCGTATAAAGTAATATTTATTCCATCATATGAAAGTATAATACATTTTTAATGCCATGCAAAAATGATAAATATCTAAAACAGACATATAGTATTACCCGCTGACGCTTATAAACTGGAGCGCACACACATCTCAGAACCTAGTTACTTAACCCGACCGCACACGTCGTAGGTACCGCACTAATTCTAATGACGTTATTATGAGAAATGTGATTATATGGATTATATTATAATGTATGTCAGAGTAATGTATGGGAGAGGCATTTCGATTGTACAGCGCGACAAACTAGTTTTGATACTGTATTGTTGTTTTGTTGCCATAACAATGATATTATGTTTTGAAAGTGCTACGTAATCTAGGAACTGAGGTGATTTTTTTTAATAAAATTGAGTATTAAAATTATGTAGGTATACTATCACTTTTGGATTGGAGACTCTCTAATGAAATATAACTATAAGTGTTTTAACTCTGCGAGAAATTGAAAGATATCTTGATTTTGCTAAAGTACAAACAAAAGCACAAGTTAAAATTTGTATTTCAACAGATTGAAAACCAAAACTTCAAAAATGCTACTATTTATTTGCTTAAGTCATAACTTAAACAAAACAATTTCTAATCACCCCATTACACAACGAAAACAAACAACAATCAAGTATCAAAATCATTCCGTCCGACTACAGATGCTATCAAACTCATGCGCATACGACGGCGAGCAAAGATCAAGCAAGCCCAACGTAAATGTAACTTACTGTCACCGGCCCATCTCGAACGTTCCCACAATCGATCAACTACCCACTTATCTATTACTTAAAAGGTATTATCTATCAACTGTTTATTTATAAATAAACCTTTAAGATTTAGAGTAAAGTTTGTTGATGGTTTAACGACGACATGTGACAAGTCTTAATGATATGAAAAGAAGTATATATTAAAGGTTTTTGTTTTGATACAGCAACAATTTAGAAATAACAATGCAATTAGTGTTCAATCCAGGAGAAATGAAGTCTTATATTTTTACGTGGAAAAGTACGTTTACAGTACGGTCGCCGTATCTTGGCGAGTCTGAACTTCTGAAGTTAGCCGTTTGTCTGCGCAATGGATCTTTTAGGAACACAATTGTGTACTGCACAGCTAATCGGCTAACTTCAGACTCGCCAAGATACGTCGGCGATATTGTACGTTATTTTAAAAAAAAACGCATAAGTGATACGGATGTTTATGGAATAAGCCTTTCATAATCACCCTAACTGATGGTTGTATGTAACAACTTAACGAGTTTCAAATACCTGATTTATCAATCAATCAAACAATTTTGGGGTAAGATAGCAGAATAGTGCCACCACTTGATTGATAAAGTGTCATTATGTGACTAATAGAATAGCTGCTATCAAATAATTTGCCTGAATATTGTTCTATGTGAATCCCCGTCAAATTTCCAGACAGATTACTATATAAGAAATCGGCGTCGCACATAAAAATCCGCGAC
This sequence comes from Spodoptera exigua, assembly GCA_902829305.4. Classification (NCBI taxonomy): domain Eukaryota; kingdom Metazoa; phylum Arthropoda; class Insecta; order Lepidoptera; family Noctuidae; genus Spodoptera; species Spodoptera exigua. Next base: position 10,777,872 of record LR824620.2, on the reverse strand, counting down.
ATCAGAAAAGTTGCCATTGCGTAGCCAGCCAATAGGGATAAGGGATTGGGGAGAAAAGGAAAGCATTGGGCCTGTGGATGATTTACGCTGTTTTTCTGTGAGGCGGTAGTATCAATCCGGTCGAGCCCAATCGCGCCGAAGCATAACTCTACAACACTTATAAATTCTCACATTTCTTATTTGTAAATCACAATGCCAATGGCCAAAATATTTCTTGTCAACAAGTAACCAAGTATTTTCCAATATTATTCCAACCGAAAAAATATTTAATCTGCACGTAAGCTGTTGTTATGAAAAGTGGCAGACATTTTTTGTGTCGATCATACCTAGTTACTTAATAATAATTTTATTAAACTTGGCAATTTCAAGTTTTTGTAAAACATTAATCTAGTTTTTATTGAATGTTCGGCAACAAAATATTAAACGGTGCAATAATCAATTTATAAGTTATAATCTACAAGGTTTTTTTTTAACATTGCGTATCTACTTACCAAATCGTTTAACTAGGAATTTAAGAAAAAAAATCGATTCGATCGAAAGACTCGATTTTTGAATATATACCTATAATTAATTATATTTATTATAGTGGATTACTGGATTGGAAAATGTTGGTAAATAACGTTTTGGTATCGCAATGTAGTTCTTTACAATCAATAATTAGATAATTTTTGCCATTTATAGTAAAATAATCTATGCAGAAGGAGAAACAAAATTGTACCAAATACTTTGTCTTAGACGTTTGCACGGGAAAGTAATTAATTAAAAGACGAGATACAGTTACAATAAAAATACAAATAATATATCTACTTCATTATAAAAAACCCAGTGTTCAATGTCACAAAGTAAACAAATAAAAAAAAACGAAAACATCACACTCTCATAATAGTTTATAAATGCCCCCGTTGTTGTTCAGTAAGCAGCATCAATTATTGTAGGTGGCGCTGGTAGCGACGTGGTGACGAGTGACAAGACGGCTTTAGATCATATCAACCTATGACGGGTGATACAGGGTGGTGCTTTTTAAGTTAATTGTTTATGTTTATAATTGCGTATTAACTAGTTTGTTATTATGTTCTTTTGAACAGCTCTGCCTCATTTTATTATTTTAAATCTGTTACCGATACTCTTTGAATTATCTTTTAAAATGAGCAGGAATATAAGACACAAAACAAGCCATAATTTCAATGTTATATAAACTCAAATTATCTAAACTTTTTTTAAATTATATTTTCATATCTAATTCTTCCCGTCATAAAATGTTATTCGAAAATAAATACAAAAATATAATTAACATTGACTGACCGGCTATGCATAACATTACGGGTAAAACATCCCTTACACACAATTTCACGCATTAGGTATCCATAAATCGCTCAAACAGTCTTTTAGGTAGAAATATGATCACCTATATTTAGTGGTTTTTAACATCAGAACTGATACGACTTACAGAAGCATGTTCAAATTAATCAAATACTTTTTCAACACCCTGTACACAGGCCCCGTTACACACAATCAGTTAGGATGCCCAACTTTAAGCTCCATTGTCTAAAGATACAGGATAAATTAACGACCATCTATCTCATAAGTGTTTCTTTTTTCTTTTGATCGTCTTTATGTGGGAATATTTAAAAGATGCGTCCGGGATTAATGCTCTTATTATTTAAGTTAATCACGATTAAAATATTTGATAATATTATTTATGTATATGTTTAAGTGGTATTTTAGACTGTATTTTGTTTAGAGTGTGATTGATTTTAGTTGATCAGTGGTTTAGTTTTGGTTACTATGGAATACGAGTTTGGAACACAAAATCGGAACCCCAAAACTTCTATTTTTATCTAGGTTTTTGGAACTACAGAATAGGTACGCTAATGTATTTTTACAGGTGGTTACATACGGTAGTGTTAATTTAATTTCGAAAACCAATAAATAAAACCAATATTATAAATTATCAATCTAAATATATATAACTCAAGGGCGCCTAATAGGTATGATCGGCACCGAATCACTAATACTGATCTATCAACGCACAGCTCAAACCACACTGGATGGATCGGACTGAAAGACATGCAAGTAGATGTTATGACGTAGCCATCCGCTAAGACAGGATTTTTATCAGTTTTACCCTTAAGAGCATAAAGATACGAAACATGTATTAAATACAGGATGAAAGTTTATATAACTCTTTTTACATTTTCTACTGTTTGAACCGAAATTAAATATTAAAGCTACACATATATATCGATAAAGCCGTCCGCTTTAATAGGATAGTAGGCTAGGAGGGTTAAAGAGGATTAAATAATGGATGATGGTCGAGGTAAAATGCGAGCGAAACCTTGGGCAAAAGCTAGTGCTCCAATAAAATCCATAGGCACAAATGCTACGATTATAATTTTAACGACACACTAAATATTAAAATATCGCACTTTCCATACAAAAGTCGTAAATTCGCATATAGCATGTATAAATAATAACGCATGTCGCGATATCTGGCGACAAATAGTCGCGTTTCAACGCGTGTCGCAACAGACGGTACAAAACGCGGCGGGTATGCGACAAGTCTGAATTATGGCAGTAGTTACATTAGACTGACTTTTGAATCTAGCTATTATAGTTAGTGCGAGCGGTCATAGGTAAATTCTAAGACTGCATATGTGTACCTTCAAAGGGTACACAAATGCAGTCTTACGTTTTTATTTAATTGAATGCACGTTTGGTGTAAATGGCTGCCGTGCAACGTGTAGCGGATTCGATTCCCACACGGAACAAGTCTTTGTGTGATCCACAAACTGTTGTTCCGGATCTAGGTGTCATGTGTATGTGATTGTATGTTTTTAACCGGACCCACGACACAGGAGAAAATCGTAGTGTGGGACAACGTTTGTGTAAATAAAAAAAAATACATTTCATGCAAGTACACATAATAAACAAAGGTAATACATAAGGCGGACTTAATGCCATATTATGGCATTCTTTGCCAGTCAATCTTAGGGTTTGCGGGAAATCAGCGAAACGAGGTTTGTATAAAGATATATTACATGAAGACAAAACAAATAAAAAACACAAAGACTTAAAAATAAATTATTAAAACATAAGTATAATACAAATACAACTTGATGCAGTATAATATACTTTTATAACTACATATTTCACGAAATAAGTCACTGTAAAACTCTGGTCATAATTTCTATACCCATACTGATTTAAGATTTCAATTTAAAAGGCACGAGGTAGTAATGAATTAAATAATATCAAATCAAATAATTCTTATAATAATATGTATATTCTCATAATAATAATATGTATATTTAAAAGATTTTATATTACATAGTATATTTAAGAGATTAAGATTAAGACGAATCTTTTTTAAGATGTGATGACGTAAAAGTTTTTCGCTATTATACTACCTTTTTTATGTGATAGGTCGGCACACGAGCAAATTGATGACCTGATGGTAAGCAATCAGCGCCGCTCATGGAAACCTGCAACAATAGAGGAGTTGCGAGTGCGTTATCCTACTATTGGGGAAAAGTGATTTGGAGTGTTTGGGATTGGGGGAACGAAATATTGGGCCTCCGGTAACATCGCTCACACGGGGAAATACAACGCTGTATTTGTTTCATGCCGGTTTCTGTGAGGCCGTGGTATTACTCCGGTGGAACCAACCCATCCGTGCCAAAGCATGGCTCTTCCACACTAAAACTACCTACAAAAAGTATAGCTTTACTTAGAAATACAAATTTTTTTCTTTTTTTGTATAGTTTTTATACCAAGTAGCAGGAGTCTCCTTTTAAGAATGTTATACCTGTGTCATGAGTTTCCGCTCTTCTTTAACTTATTAACAGCATTCAAAGTTATATCATCAGCCTATAAGTGCCCACTGCTGAGCATGGGCCTCTTCGATTTCAAACTAATAAGTAGAAATTATAAGTCTAGGTTTCCTCACCATTTTTGCCTTCACTGTATGTCAGTGGTGTCTAAATAATTATAGAAAGTACATATAACTCGGAAAACGTCACATTGGTACTTGCCAGGTTTCGAACCCACACCCTCATTCATGAGAAGCGGGCTCCTTAACCTCCGGGCCACCACGAAAAGTTATATTTAATAACAACAACAACACCAATAAAATATACACAACACACCAAACACCAATCCAACACCCACACAATTTCATACACACACCACCTTATACCAATACAATACAGTTTTCACAGTTCATTTCCAATCACCCGTCACTAACCTACTTATTCCACCGATCACTTATGCACCCAGCCTTATATCGGCTTGTTTGCTCCTCAAATAGGGGTGCGCTAATTTGTGGCAAGCTATTTCGGAACATTACATCGACATAACCTAGTAATTCTATTTGTTTTGTAGATTTATAGGAGTTTTGATGTATATGTGTAGTCCTCTACATTTTGTTCTACTATGTTTTAGGTTCAATAAAAGAGCGTTAACCCCATTATAAGCCACTGTTGTTTTGGGTGTTGGTGGGCGACACTGGTCACTTATACCAGCAGGTAATTCTGCCTCAGTTTGTAGGCACGTTCGCTTTCAATTTAAAAAAATTTTTTTTTGTGGCTGTATGTTCTATTATTGAAAAGAGAAAAAGAAATTAAAATTAGTTTATTTAGAAAAGAGCTTTTATTTTATTTTTATTTACCAATACTAACTGTATCACATCTTTGTGATGGGTACGTAGCATGCCCGTGTTTATGACGAAGTTATTAAGAATATATTTAACACATCAGAAAACAGCATCAGTTCCTTACTTACTCTTAGCATAATAAGCCGACAGTAACGCAAAGACCACACAACTTTATAACTGAAACAAGAATTAATTGAACGATAATAATATATGTATAAATCAATATAATTATTAACCAATAAAAAGATACAAGTGCGCACAATTTATGCGCATCCATATGGCACAATAAAATAGTGGATCGTACCGTCCGTTGGCGCGGCCGCAGTACGGTGAGCGCATGTCCCCAACAAAAGGAGAGATCGCACAGCACACGGATTATTGCGATATGTAGTATATGGATAATAATGAGATAAATTAAGAAAGTCGTAAAGAAAATCTGAATGCCAAAAAAATCATCATAGAAAAAAAGTCATCTACGAATTTCATAAATGAATAAAATTTAATGAACGAATGTCAAAATAAAATTCACCCGTGGTTAGAAAAAAATAGGAAAATCCAAATTCAAACTAATATTATAAATACGAAAGTAGCTTTGTCTGTCTGTGTGTCTTTTCTTCAGACCTAAACTACTGAACCGATATCTGTGAAATTTGGTACAGTTGGAACTCGAGAAAGGATAAAGGATAGTTTCTATACCAAAATTCTGCAGGAAGTCAATATTCCACGTGAACGAAGTCGCGGGCAAATGCTAGTCATGAAACAATTAGCTAACTAAATTCTAGATCTAGTACTTGTATGGACAAGAGTCAGGCAAAGTCGATTAACGATTCAAGTATAACTTGGAGATTTCGGTTTTTTTTTGTACAGAATCCTTCGACAACGATGTAAAATGAGTTGGTATAAAAAATAAAAACAATGACAAAACAAATATTAACAAACCACATCTACAAATTGCGCATATACTACAATCTCTATGCATGGCCATTGAAATAATCTATAAAATTGTCATGCACATACCGAGCACAGATAAATAATACGGATCAGATAACTTGTGTCTCACAATAATAACATATTATTGTGGTAATTCTCTGTTTTGTCCGCCATAATGTCCAGTAATGCTTAGGGCACGTCGGTGACCGTATTCAAGTCTTTGATAAGTAACTATTTAGAAAACTCTCGCATCGAATTATTGCGGTTTTAATATTTGAATTGTTGTTTCGCGATAGTCGTGAGCTTGATGTGTTTTGGTGTAGCATTATAAGAGTTTTTTAGGGGGACAAAATCATGAAAAGGCTTCACTACCTTAGGCTGTCACTACATTAAACAGTAACTCCCTTCCGCTCCATCCATTATGTCTCTCGTTAAAAAAGGCATTGATGACGTCTATTAAAAACTAATCAAGTCATTCCTTCTTCTACTCCGGGCGGGGATGGTGGTGCATTATCGCGCTTGCTCCTCCGCAGCCCAGGCTGAACGCCGATGCTACATTTTTCGAGATACTAGTCATCGTCTAAGGATTTTCTTATCCAGAGAAACAATTAAATCCATGATTTATTTTAAACGATAGGAGTCCCAAATCCCCGCTATTTAAACTCTGGCAATTAGGCATTTTTTAATAACAATAATTTATATTTATAATCGTTATTGCTGAAACAGTTACGAGACAGAAAAAGTATTGGAGAGCCAAGCTTCAGCACGTATGGATCGGCTCGACCGGAGTGATACCCACGGCTTATAAAAAACCGACGTGAAATAACTTCAGCGTTGTGTATCCTTCCCCTACCCAATCTTTAATCTCCTAATCCCTAATCCCTAAAAAGTCGGCAACGAGCTCTGAACTCCTCTGTTGTTGCGATTGTCCATGGGCAGCGCTGATTGCTTTCCATCAAGTAATCCGTCTCGTTTGCCATCCTATCACATAAACAAGACATGAAACAAGATATGATTTCTAAATAAATCAATCATTTAAACATTACTTTACAATTTGTTTATAACTATTATGTACTATACTGATATTATAAAGAGGTAAAATTTGTAAGTTTGTATGTTTGTAAGTTTGTATGTAGGGGGTAATCTTTGGAACCGCTGGTCGGATTGCCAAAATTCTTTTACTGATAGATAGCTATAATGTTCCTGAGTGCTATAGGCTATAAAACATGACGCTACGATTACAGGAGCCGAGCAGCGGGTGAAACCGCGCGAGAGTAGCTACTTATGTATATAAATATAGTGTATGTTCATATAAAAGAAAAAGAAAAAGAAAAAGAAATATCAGAATAGCAAATTCATGCAACTAAATAAATATACCGAGCCAACACATGGGTGGGACATGCCATTATCTGATAGGCCGTATACATTTTCTCTACCGTTTGATTGTAGGGCGTACTCGATAAATATTTGCATAATTTTATCACTGCAAAATCGACCAATAAACTGTGTTTAGTGTGTGATTTGCATATACACGTATGCGTTATTAGCTACTTGTATTTTCTTTGAACTTTATATCAATTATTTTTGTATCGCCTACGGGGAGTAGGTAGGTAGGTACTGCGTACTTTAGAGCTCATAATACATTATAGGCTATATGATAATTTTGAAGATGAATTCAATTATGAATCCTTCTAAATGCCATTATAACAGTGTGGTGTCTAAGGCGAGCGAATGGTCTCCGGCGTTGAAGGTGCAAACATAACAGTGTACCGTGGGCCTGGTCCAAAGCAAGACGAGAAACCTCGTGGTTTTGAGTCAGTAAGAGCCTCACAATCCCTCTCGTCCCGTTCTGGGCGGGAACACTGACAAAGGCGTTACAATGTCGATATATTTCGTAGATCAAAGTTTTTTATGTTCATTTTTTTATAAATGGCATCTTCTTTACTAAAATAGCTATGGGAGCTACGTAGATTTAGACTTTTGCGATCATGAATCTTACAAAATGTTTTTTTGTTCTAAAAGTAAAGTAACATTGCTTTTTATATCGTTTACATTTCATATCAATTCACACGATAACACCCTGAATACAAACACTAAACGAAAATGAACAAGAAACACAATTTCAGAATAACCCTTTACGGTATCTCCCAATCAATTTGTATGTAGGTCCAGTTCCTTGAACCTATTGTCTTGAACGCGTTTAATTAGTGCTAGTGCTAACAGTCGTTAAGGACTGACATTTCGTATGTAGGAGTACGTATGTATCGTGTCGCAACTGGCATGGTGCAAATTGCTATCTGAACCACTAATTAGAAGTTCGAAGTCTGATCTTTCTGATAAATCCCGATCAAAGGTGGGTTCACAAAGACACATGTGTTTTGTTTCAATTAAAATATTTTTCTATAATAGATTTTTTTTAGACATTATTTTTATTTTTAGTAAGAGAATGTGCGAAATGTAATTCAAACCTGTTTATTAGTTTTACGCGAAAGAATGACAAACTGAATGTGATGATGTGACTAATGTGATGGAAGATCAATAAATATTGACTTTGTAATATTAATAGGAATAACTGAAATTTTGAATTTATTTGCAACACAAAATATTAACCTCATAAAATATATCAACGCAACACACACAATGTATTTTTTCTTTAGGTATATTATAATTATTTGTCACATCTACAATTTTATTATCCTCTCTTTGCTCGCTCTGATTTTATAAAGTTTACGAAACGATAACATTTTTTTAGTTGTATAACTTTTAGTTCACAATCATAGCGATAAATGCATAAATTTATTACAAATATATAAATTTTTTATATAGGAAAAGTGTTTAATTACAAGACTGGCCGACCCAACGGATAAATGATTAAAGTTAACACGTTTTTTTATTGAATTAATGTCAAAGTTGCATGTGTATGATAAACCTATTAACTTTCGCTAATATAAATAAGCACAGTAAGTCATAAAACCAGTTAAAATAAATTGAATACGTTGTAGTTAATCGGAAACAGTTAATTGGTTCGTTAAATGGCTGTAAACTTTTAATTATCTTATACTGATCATTACTGTTACTAATTACAGACTAAATATGTCATAAACCAATGCTAGACTATATGGCTCACATGATCTACGTAGGAGTGTTTTCATTATCTCCACAATTGGTAAGGTTAGAGATCACAGTTCAAAATAATCAGGTGACCAAACATTCTCCTTTCTTCCGTGATCCTCAAATTGCCATTCTTCAAATCCAATTGGATAACTAGTATCCAAAGAACGTAGTATTGAAACACAGAAGATACAAAACTTTTTTGGTGTAGCGACTGTCCATGGGTTTCGCTGATTGTTTTCCTTTAGGTTATCTTATTGAACGAAAGCCTAAGTATCCAATTTAAAAAAAAAAGTTGGGTTTTGCGACAGCTTTTTGATTTAATAGGTCGGCAAACGAGCAGACTGATTACCGGATGGTAAGCAATCAGCGAAGCTCAGAGGAGTTACGAGTGCGTTGCCGACCTTTTGGGGATTAGGGATTTAGGGATTCGGGGAGGGAAAGGATTGGACCTCCGGTAACCTCACCCACACGGCGAAACACAACGCTGTGGTGTTTTCACGCCGGTTTTCTGTGAGGCCGTGGTATCACTCCGGTCAAGCCGACCCATTCGTGCCGAAGCATGATTCTCCCACACTTAAGTTGTTGTAGCAACGTGCAATCACTTTTTGAAAAAGTGTTAGACACATTTTGCAATCACAGGAACATTCTCAGTTAGACCGTGTTTCAAAGAGCCAATAGACCACTACAGATGGAGCCCAACAGGGCGGATGTTTAGCCGGTTAAACACAATATGGTACCGAGGCCTCGACCTACAGCAGGAACGGGGGAAATTTCGGTACAACACACACGGCGATACAAAGGAGTTATTGGAAACTTTATCATGATCTCGCTTTGTATGATTTTTCTGCAAATTTATAGGTCATATTTTGCTGTCATGTAAAATTTAATGTATGTATGTATGTGTGTGTGTGTGTGTGTGTGTGTGTGTGCGCGCGCACTCTCAATGAAGCGTAGTTAATCTAATAATGACATTTTACACTAACCACCTTGTTCTGGTCACGAACTAAACTAGATCAACTTCGAGCAGGTGGTATTACTTGGACCATTTGTCAATAAGCTGTGAGGTGTATCAAGGTGATTTTAGCTTTTGTATCAATAGGAATTTAAAGAATGAGATTAAGATCAATTGTTTCATTTCTATAATCATGTGTGATATTGCACAGCTAGCGTATGAGCATTTTCTACATACATACATACTGGGATTCGTCTCCACGCCATTTCACTGGTCTCGAATTTTCGACTACGCCGCAACACTATAATTCGATACTAATATCACATACAAAAATCCAATTTAATTCAATCTCAACAACAATAGGCAAAAAAGTATTAATTTTAAACTTAACTGCTATCAAAACAATAACTATTTTCGAAACACAATATAATAAAAAAAGAGCAACGAACAATAATGCTGGCCGCCATACGTGCATGATTTTATTATGACAAGAGAATTCAAATTTCGAATCGGATTGTCGGCCATCTTGAACGGTCACGTACCGTACAAATTATAATGATGTGACCTTTGATTTGGACCATACGAGTACTGGAGGTTAATACAATTTTTTATTGGTACCAGTAGTGGATTGATTTGACTGTAAAGACGCATTTATAATGGTGTTTTTTTTACTTTATGTTTATTTTTCTTTTTTGTCATTCCAACTATAGACTTATGGATCGCAAGAGCATCTGCAAATTATTATAGATCGCCTGAATTGGCGAAAAATTTCCGTAACAGATTTTTTAATGACTTTCAAAAAATAGATTTTACGTCAATCTTTACTCAAATACCAAAAAAAAAATATCAGTTTGCCGTCTGTTATTCTCGCATAAGCATATTAACATCTTAAAACAATTAAGTTTCTTGAGCAATATCGTATATCAAAATGTCTTATGTGTACAAGTATTTTATGACTCGTGGAAACACTTAAAAGTTTGCACGACTAAGACCTTTCGGTAATGTGGGATTTGCTAACTAGCAGGACAATTGGACCGTGAAATGAAATACGTTTTGTTTTGTTATACGATTGTGTTTGCATACAATTTTACATAAGCCATACATTTTTTAATGGCAATAGGTGTGTCTGATTGAGTAGTATTGTTTTTTGTGAGGGGAAAATCATCAAATGACTTCTCCCGCCCACGGTTGGGCGAGAGAGAGAGCGTCAGACTGTTACTGACTAAAAACTCCCCCGTTCCTACGCCTTTAGGCCGGGGCCGCGGTGCCACATTGTGCTTAACCGCAACCCCGGAGGATTGAGTAGTACAGGATTGGCATAATCTTTGACATAAATTCAGGTAATAAAAATATTTAGCCCATATATTGCTCTTGCTGTTATATGTAAATACTCTAGCTTTGTATATATAAATACAATAATCACATTCTTAACATTTAATAAAACCAAAAATTACAACAATATTTGCTACCTAATACAAAATTAGAACACTTAAAATTTAATAACAATACAAACCTCATTCGAAAATGGAACGCTCGCATTCTAAATTATTTAATTCAAGTTGCATCACAGCGCTGCAGCGCATTCGAGCGCCGCCTTAGATTTTAGCTGAGATACGTTAAGCGCTTTGGCATTTTGTTCCGCACAACGGACTCGCTCTGTTGTTGCGCTTAATGGAAATCTGTTTAGCTATTACTGCTCTGTTATAATTGTTTATGTTGTGATTGAGAAAGTGAGAATGACGTCACATGAGATACAGTTTGACTGTGCGTGTGTATGTGTGTGTTGTTTGAAAGGTGTTGATATTGAAGCATGAAATTAAACAATTGATAGTCGAGTGGTTTATTGATGGGATTTTGTCGTAATAAGCTGAATGTAGACTTAAGCTAATGATGTATCGTTGCATTTTTCAATTTAAATAGGTTTGGTGAAAGCGTGAATAGTTCCTACCTTGACTTAAACTAATAGAAATCATTTTTGTTTGTCATATGGTATGACTTATTATCAGTTACAGTAACTGAATTTTACGATGGAATTCTTCAAGTTCTAAGGCATTTTATTGTTGTTGTCATCATAAACATGCTGTCCTTTACATAACATGGGTTCAATCACAGAATCCATGTGGGAATAAGGAAACTTTTAAGAAGTGATTTGACCTCAATTGTAACTTAAATTGCACAGACGCTGTTATTGTTTCACGCCGCCCGGTAAAGCCGTGGTATGACTCCGGTCAAGCCAGCTCATTTGTGCCAAAACATAGCTCTTCCGTACTTAGCTAGAGAGCGGATGGCGTACAAATCACACAAAAAAAACTATATCTAGTTTTTTTCATTTTGCCAAATTATTATAAAAGAAACAGTCTTCACGCTGCCAGCGTAAGGAATCAATTAACCAACTCGTGTTCATATTAACAGGAACAAATGAGCGCACACATTTATCGATATGTCACGTCAGAATGATATGTGATTTTGTATTACAATACTAATACGTGTGCTGCGCTTGCGCACGCTCAACAGCGGGACACCGTGTTCACGTTATTGCGGCGTGTTGCTATTAATCGAAAGGGGGTATTAACTGCTCCGTGTTAGGGGGAGTGTAGGTTAGGTTGGGAATCGTTAGGTTTATGAAACAATGATATTTGATCACCTTAAGTTCAGCTGGTTGGTCAACGGTCATGAACACTTTAAAATAAAATGGGCAGTAGGTATTCTTTTGAATTGGCCCTTATTTATGGCAGCCAGGGTTGCCGGTTCATCATCATCATCAAGCCTATTATATAAGTGCCCACTGCTGAGCAAAGGCCTCTTCTCAAACAGAACAGGCTTGAGCATGAATCACCACGCTTGCTCAACGCGGGTTGGAGATTTCAAACTTATAATTAGAAATTATATGACCAGGTTTCCTCACAATGTTTATATTCACCGTATGTGTCTAAATAATCATAGGGTTGTCGGTTGCAATTTTAAGAATATACCGCGACTTCGACCCGGAGAAGGAGAAATATCGGGGTGGGTTTAGTCAGTGATACGTAGTGTTACACTCCCTCTCGTTTCACTCGACCGAGAGAAGTGATGAGAATGATTTTGCCCATTAAAATCACCCTTATTTCACACATCACACATTTTATTTACTTAGGCTTATAATTTTTTTGAAACTACATTGTCTTTTTTAATAGAATAACATTACAGTTTCCTATAAAAAAACTAACAACATCCGTAAGCTGAAACAAGCTGCGTCCAAAACTAGGAACAATGTTTAACATATTTTGTTCTTCTACACAATTTCAGAAAAACGCTCACCACATCATCGTAATTTTAGAGTAAAATAAAAGGATAAGGGCCTGTTTCACAAAATTTATTTAAATAAAGAACGTAATTTGTGCCTATAGTAATAAATGCCATATAATTTTATCAGGATTTTAAATAAAGAATTGTGATTTAAACAAAACTGAAGGCAAATCGTAGCGTACAAAATATAAACGCTGTGATTTTCCTACAAATATGAAAGCTCCTTAACAATATTTTCGCTACGTATGCCCCAATATGGCGTTAAGAACGTGTTAATTTGTAGCACTGAGTACAAAGTATATGTATTATTATGTTGAACTTGTTACAAAAATTAAATTATCAAGTTGTTCACAATCTTGTACTTTATATTATTCTTTTAAATTTAACATGATACAATTTATGCTCTGCAATGAGGTCTACAGTACTCGAAGGTAACATAGGTTGTTTTTTACACGTTGCTCCACACTAGTATTTTCTTCTGTGTCGTTGGTACGATTATGAACTAATAAGTTTACACTTATAATACACCTAGTCCCGGATAAACTATCTATGAATTATATTATATGCTCAAATTAATTGAAAGGATCGACCCAGTAACGTGAATAAACCGAAAAAAATCCACAAGCTTCAAGTTACAGCGAGACTGACTGAGTCGTCCACTACGAGAGCTGTTTACATAGCTTTTCTTAGTTTATTCACGTAAGTCATCAAACTGAGAATACCTACATTCGATTAACATTTATTTTACCACAATACTACATCAAACAACCCTCACATATAAACACACTATCAATACCAATTCACCAACTAATAAAACCACCTACATCTTCATCGAATAAACGAACATCAATAAAAAGTTATCGAATACCGCAACATATAACGCCTAAACAAATTTATAGCAAACTTCCTTATACCATGTTATCCACACGGGGGCACCTTATCAAAGTTGTCGCCTTCACAAGTTAAGTATGCCATTCAATCACCAATAATGTGCAATACACTGTGTAACAATGTCACCCGACTTCCCTCTTCCAAAGAAAAACTGCCTACAAGCCAACCTCATAGTCTAACCAAAATCAACCTTATATCCTTGCTGCTTAGACTCAAGTAAACTCATGTGTTTTTCTGAAAAAATAATGCGCATTTTTTATTTTAGAAGGTACGTTGGAACGTATGTCCTTTTAGCTTGGTGTAAGGTTTGATTTCGTTTGTTTGGTATTTCACTTAGAAGCAAGGGGGAGAAAGGGCAAACACCATCATATTAAGTGAGCACATGAGAGAGGGAAACGCGAAAATGTGTGGGAAAAGCGGATATAGACGTTTATCGTCGGATTTTTCGCGTGATTTACTCGCGACAAATCTGAGGGCTTAACGCGTCTGGTGTAAGTTGAACTTTACGCGTGAACGGTATTTAGAAGTCTATAGATCATGTTATGTTGGTGTTCCAGTATTCACTAATACGCTGTTGACATAAGGGCATGTCGATTTATTGCCATTTGTTCGACAAAGGGGAAGCTTTATTTATCTTTTTCTAGTCGAAATAATTTGCCCTTAACGCGTGTCTTGTGGGTGTCAAGTGAATTCTTTTATTGGATTTATTTATAAAGAGATACAAATCTAAATGTCACATCGTATCAAAAACGATATTTTTATTATAAATAAAACTGTAACCGAATCATTTATCAATAATAACCGCCTTTAACTGTTGCTTATCTGTAACGCATCAACATAATTCTAGCAATTTAGGGATTGAGTGTAACAAACACATCAAGTCACATATTCTGAACTTACGTAATATTCATAAGAATTATCAGCTCTTTTGATGTACCAAACACGGTAAAATATGCACTAAACATACACGTACACTAAAAGCATAATAGCCTTTGTATTTAAACGAGTTAAAAGTATGAAATTATAAAAATCCTTATACATGTCACTGACGAAAATGTGAGTGAGTAATGTGTCACCACGAATGAACTGGTTCAACTAGAATGATACCTTGGCCTTACAGAAAACCTGTGTTAAAGAAGAAAATCTGTAGCAGTTACCGAAGGAAGGAATAATCCCCAAAACGTTGCCCGTGATCTAGCAACACATCTAATTTTGCGGGGATCTAAGGGTGAATTGGCGTTATACGATTGCCAACCACAAGGAGATCTCAAGGGATGATCCCCGGCCACCGTAAGCGCGGGTCTGCGGTCAGCCCGGCCCTGGGCGGGAGAAGTCATTTGATGATTTTTCCCTCACAAAAAAACCACAAGGAGATCTAGCAAATCGTTGACCGCCCCATACCACATAAAAACCACACTAAGCATCTTTTTTCCTTGATTGAATAGCTCTTAAATTTTATTTCGTGTAAAACACTGTTTAGTCATAACTCTATCCGATCAATAATGGCTTCCACTTCAGTTCATGTGGTAGATTAATCACCCTGAACCTTTAGGGCTAGGTCCTCAGGAACTGGAGGCAACAATTACCTGATGCATGATGTATGGTGTCGCGGACCGGCCGTGGGCTAGCATTCGTCATTTTGTTTGGTATGGGAACGAAAAGTCTAAAAGGTCTATTTTATCATTGTCTTTTTCATATGAATATTTTCATTTGCAATTCACCAAAAACTTAGTGATGACTTGATCTTGACGACTCAAAGAGTTTTTAAGTATGAAATAAAAAATATTGCGCTTATCAACCAACTACAAATCCAACAACATCTAGATAATATTTCAACACAGATTTGTTATGACATATGATAGGTTACGACGAATCAAAAACACTGGGGTTTCGGGAATCATGAGAAGAAATGGTGTGCTTTTTAGTCAGAAAGAACCTGACTGCCACTAGAGTGGCAGTCAGGTTCTTTCTGACGTCCTAGAGGACGAGAGAGTATAAGCTGGTTTCCCCTTCAAAAAAATATAGATAACCACATGTTGGTCAAGGTCTTGAAATGTAAGCCATTGAAAAATAGGACTATTCATGCAAATATTGCTGAGTCCACAACCCGCATGATGATAATCGCATTAGTAGATCCTTTTTACGCACCGCTGGAGTGCGTGAATTGTACTACAAACCATAAATATCGGCCATAACTTGGTATATCATGATACGTTTCCGTTCCGTTTGTCAAAACTGTTAATAAACACGATTATACTTAATCTTAATAAGGTTGGTAATATATAGGGTAGCATAGCACGTGTTTCCGGAATTACGGGTGCAACTGCAATTGTATACCACGACCCCAGCCCGAGGCAGGAGAAGGAGGTAATTTTTTAGTAAGTTAGAGTCTGACATCCCCTAACCCAGAACGGGAAAGGCATTTCACGATTTTTCCCCGTTACAAAAGCACAGCATGTGGTTTTCGAAACAATTCTTGGAGAATTAAGATTACAACGTATCCGATTTGTAGAAGATATTGAATCTAGTATTTTAATATAATACGTAAGATATGAATCATGGCACGAAAATGAAATACTTATTAAAATTAAAACTAAAAATTAAACACTGGTTTCGAAATACTTGCCAAAATAAAATTGCATAACTCGAAAAAAAACTTTTTTTTAATTATCACTTACACAATATATTAATAGGTATACATAGCATTCATAAACTACTAAAGGTGGACCGACGACATCGTCAACTTGTCGTTCGACGTGGAGAGCTAAGGGGGAGGCCTTTGTCCAGCAGTGGACGTCTTCTATGATGATGATGATGATGAAAGAAAATATATTAGGAAACTTCAGTTTATAATTTATTATAACAAGCTTCATATCGCCAATAACAAGAAAGTGATATTCAAACCTGTGAGAAGAGGCTTTTTCTCAGCAGTAGGCACTTAAAGGCAGATGATAATGCTGACAAAATGTAAAAAAAATAAGTTTGGAAATAGTCGTTGACATATGTAGAACATACAGTAATCTAGGACCTAAACTAAACATAAAAAACCCCCATAATGAGAATACCTGAACTGAAGATTGAAACTTATGATAAAATTACGATCAATAAAATATAGTGATAGCCATATACTTAAGAAGTATATGACAATATATATCGTTTTAGCTCCCGGCAATGTTTGTTACACATTCACTTATTGCAACACTGAGAACAAAAAATCAATAGAACGTTAAATTGAACATTGTTTGTCTGACACGCTGACGAAAACCTTTTGATACCGTTCCACATACATATGGGAACAAAAAACATAATAACATATCTCCAAGGCTTTTTGTAACATGTGATACATTATTTTTTAATTGAACTGATATAACATAATACTTTTATATCAAATTGCCACACACGAATATCTACTGGTGTTATACATATATATAGGGTGTTAGAATGTAATTTTTGTGGTAGTCCGAAGGTACACCCGTTTCTCATGCATGATGGATGCTGATTCAAAACCTTTCCAACGTGACCTTTCCCAAATTCCCTAAACGTTTTTAGTATATAAAGACACCACTGACAAACGGTAAAGGAAAACATCGTATAAAATCTTAAACTTATAAGTTCTAATTATAATAGTTTGAAATCTCCCATCCGCCTTGATCAAGCGTGGTAAATAATGTTCTAACCTTTTCGGTGAAAGAAGAGGCCTTTGATCACCAGTGCCACCAAATGAAGTGAGACTCTTAAAGTATCAGCCGAGGTTGCGGCGCTACTGCGGCCTCGGATGGGAACAGGAAAAGCAACGGGGCGCGTGGGCGCTTTTTTTGGCAGTAAGAGACTATCTCTCGCCCAGGGTAAAACAAACGAAAGTGTCGGAATGAATTTGGCGATTTTCTCCAATCACAATGATCTTCATACTATACTTCCTACAGCCAATATCCATCAATTGTATAACAAACTTCAAATACTTAATATGGCGCACGTCTTTTGTCACTACATATCACAGAGCTTCACGCTGACTAGGATTACACGCCAAAGTCACATTTTGACCTTAGAAATATAATAAAAATAAACACAAATCTTCTTAGCCTCCTTCTCAAGTCTGAAACAGAAAGCATAAATTCAATTTGCACACCCTGTACAACGTTTAATGTATTACAATCGCCCGGGGTGCGACCTGTAATTGTAAACAATGGTATTGTAATATTAATTGAACCAATTGCAATTAAACCCAGTGGTATAACTTAGGAAAGTAATTAGGTCTAACTTCGTATGCAAGTGGAGTATGCCAACGGATTGTGTTGTATTGTAAATACACATACGTATGTGTTTATTGTGTTGGTACACGGCTGTATTGGTGACTTTGAATACAAATTCGTGTAGTTCATTTGTTTGCTGATTGTTGTACCTGCATAGGTCGTTTTATAAATCGGGGGCTGCATTATTTAAAATTTGGTTGGCTGACTTCATAAAAAAGTTTAGGAGGCACATATGTATATGCACACAACATGAGATGCAACGACAGTTAAGATAGGTACCGTAGATGACCGAGCTCGATCGACCTAAGCACGGTATTATTTTTCTGAAACCTAACTACATTGATTTTTCGACTCAAAACCCTCACAAGGAAATCCACTTATAGGCTGAAGCTAATGATGATGACGATGAAGTATTTACTAATGATATTTGAGATAAAAATTGCTTACTAACTAACATTACCTTAATAAATTTCAGCCTTTCCAAACTCAATAAAAACAACGAACATAAATTATTATATCGTCAACAAAAATCAGAATCATTGATAGAAAATGTTCGCCACCTGACATTTTAGCCCACGCGCCCTAGTTAGCAGTTAAATGGAGTATATTACGGACGCATGCCTGGATCAGATACGGGCCGTTCGAGGCTCGATCTTAAGGCACGTAACAATGAGATCTTGTCACACATATGTCGAAAGTGGATGGTATTGTGTGCATTGTTCGATAAAATTGCATTTTTTACATTTTTGGAGACGACGAAATCTCGCGTTTTATGTCCATGTATCTACATATGCCTTACAGTATTTTTGACCAGAAAATGATGAGGTCATTAAAAAAAGGCTTTAATTGCTATAAAGTTTGATACTGGTAGCATACGTCGTCTCTATCTCTTCGAGAAATCACAAGGAGGTTTTATACCTCCTAAGAGTATTTTATAAACCTTTGTATTAAAATATAATATCAATACTATTCATATACAGATTTGTTCAGACAACCCCCTTTTTCATGTATGTTCAATAGCTTACAACTTCCTGCTAAAGGTTCTATCTATTTTATTAATCAATCAAGTTAATTTAAAAATGCAATAGATATCTCCAATATATTTTCACCATCATTTGTAACTATAACTAGCATAAGAATCTATTCTGTCTGACCCTCAAGCGCCTTAGGCCCCAAAAGACTTAGAAGTCTGAAAACACGTAATAAGAAATTTTCGTATACTCTACCACACAGAATCTCGAACAATATCCTTAATAAGAGCCTCGTTCGGTGCATTGTCGTTCACTACATTCGCTCTGGCTATCTGTAATTGCCATCGAATGTCATTTCACGGGTACGCATTAGTGTTATTGCGTCCCGTGGGCTATCACTCAGGTTTGATCTTACAAATGTGCGAATGTGTATTGTGAACTAGTTTTCATTAAGTATTCTGTGTTTGTATTTGTATCTGTATTAATGATTAATGTTCAAATATTACGAGTATAGAAAGATTTGAAGATGTCTGGGATCAAATCTGTAGAAACCCAGTACATATTATGATTAGTAGGTGTGTGTTTGACTGCACGGTTGGTGCAGTGGTTGGGCAACTGGCTGCCGTGAAAGGTGTCGCGGGTTCGATTCCCCCACGGAACAACTCTTTGTGTGATCCACAAATTGTTTTTCCAGGTCTGGGTGTCATGTGTATGTGAAATTGTATGTTTGTAACTGCACCCACGACACAGGAGAAAATCCTAATGTGGGGCAACGTTTCTTTAAAAATAAATATAAATAAATAAAAAAAATAATATCAAGACTCATTTCTCACTTAAAAAGTAAAAAAAAACATCGGACTTAGAATCTTACATTATTCGAATACGTTCTTTCATATTTCTGAATAATATTTAGGACAATATATAATATGCGAAAAATCGTATGCTTACAAACTAAAACAAATAATGAATATGCTAAAAATTGTAGTTAAAAACTGCATGTTAAGTTTTGCTTATCATAAAACGCACACAAAAAGGCATAGATAAAACCTTACCACACGACCAACTCTTTATAGTTATTCGCAATACGACTAAACTTACATTTAACGCCTCCTTAGACATGTACAAAGATACATCTGCACTTACATTGAAACAAAATTAAACAAGTTTCAAGCTTACTACTTTGAGATACGATTGATCTATAGTTTAAGGAGATGCTCGATAAAGTTGGCAAAGTTATAGTATTGAACGTAAAACTTATGTGAAGCACGCTTGAAAAGTTTTATGGGGCTTAAAGTTTCCATTTAAGAAAGTGTAAAGTGAATTTTTCATGTGTAAGGATCTAGTTTTCTTGTGAATGAATACTGACACTACAGAGTTTGTAATCAAAATTGAATTTTATGTATTTGAATTTAAAATTTATTTTGCTAAAAATAGGCTCATAAGATATTGTTCAAAAATGTTTAAAAAAAGATTGGTATTAGATTGATTGTTATTAAGTGTAGAACAGCTATCAACAGCTTGACCTAAACGTCTGCTAAGTACTTATAATTATATGGGAATTTTCTTGGATGAGGATGACTACTACAGTTTCTTCTAAATCTCCTCAAATACATCACACGCAAAACAGTAATAATTATTAATAACAAATATTTGCAACAAACCTTACAGAATTTATATTAGTTTCTATACTAAAGATTACCATTGAAATACGAAACGACCACAAATCGAACTAGCAAATTCAATGCAGCAAAACTTCTTTTTATAGCATTAATATAATAAATGTGTTTCGATTTCACGAAACATACTCACAGTGAGTTCGTGCGTCCCGCTCGAGTGTGGTGTGTGGGAATGTCCCACAGAACATTTATGTGCCGTGGACACACGCGTGCGGAGTGATACAGTGCTAGGGAACTATCAGATATGATGGGAGATTTATTTGAGAAATGGTAATAGACGGTCTAAAGCTGACAATAGAATAAATAATATCTCTAATATAGTCTGAACATGCTGAGGTTAAAAGAATGATTATCTATACAAAAATACCTGTTGGAAGGTGTCTCCTTTGCATGGTATTAGACGAGTCTTCTGTCTCAGAGAACTAATAACTTATTAGCAGAGCTAAGAACATTTTGCAGATATCGGACGTGTCAACAATTATTTCTTGATGTTGCTTAAGTTCTTAACTATAGATTTACGTTACACGAAGTTTAAAATATTTAAAAGACAGTATATGAGAAATGTGTGCACCAATTAGTGCCACTTAACTTTAGCGTTAAAGGTTTTTGTTTCCAGTGTTTCAAAGTATGTCATACTAGCTACTCTCGCGCGGTTCCACCCGCTACTCGGCTCCATTTACTCGTAGTATGATGTTTTATAGCCTATAGCACTCAGGAACATTGTAGTTATCTATCAGTGAACGAATTTTGGCAATCCGATCAGCGGTTCCAAAGATTACCCCCTACATACAAACTTACAAATTTTACCTATTTATAATATTAGTATGGATATGTATGAATATTTTAGTCGATATTTTATTTTTACATACACATAGTTGATATTGTATTTTTTATAGGATAAGGCAGAAAACAAGTAGATGGATCATCTGACTGTATGGGCACTCTCAATACCAGAGAAGGTGGTAGAGCGTTGTTGCCTTTTTGAGCTTTATTAAGGATTCATGCATTGGGAATGGAAGTTTTAGGATTGGGTTTTCGGTAACCTCACTCAAATAACGAAACAGAAATCAAGCGATAGTTCACGCCGGTTTTTCGTGATGCCGTGGTATCATTCTGGTCGAAGCTTATTGGACCAGTAAATATATAGCAAATATTTTCCAGATTTCATATCTTCGTGAGGTACAGTCAGGCACACTTGGGTCAGTACTGACTGTTCGTGTAATCACGACTTAGTTCATACTTTCAAGTTCATCTTATCAAGTTAAAACTTAAAGTTACTGAACTAGCTTCAAGCAACTCCTATACATCTTGTGTTGATGGCTTAATCTCACTGTGAGGAAGAAAATCAGTGAATTATTACTTAAACCTTACTTGGTCACGATTTTAAGTTTATATGGGAAAGGCTTTGTTTGTTATTTGTGCTGTTACTTTAATCTGGGTTACATATTTGCCGATATCCTGTTTAAAGTTTTAAATTCCCAATTATTTGGTCCACTTTCACGACTCAATAATATAACATTATTTAATATAGAAATATACATCCAGGTTTGTGTCTTTAATAAAAATATCGTTTTCTGTTTTATGGATTAATTATGATAAATTAATTGAACTGAAGTTATCGTGGTGGTAGTTAAGGCGCCTAGCAAGTACCAATGTAACTTTTTCCGAGTTATATGTACCTACTTTCTAGGTTTATTAAGAGGACACTGACCTATGATTGAGCAAACTTCCGTGAAGAAACCTGGACTTATAACTTCTCATACTAAAACCTTCTCTGTGTGAGAAGACATGTATAGACTGTAAATGTAATTTGAAAAACTTCATGGTCAAAATTAATCCAATCATCCCAAAGTAATAAACAATGAAGCATAACAATGAATAATGGTCATGACTGTACTTTTGTAAGCTGAAGATTGACAGATAATATAGTTGCATTGTTGAATAATATCTTTAAGGGCGGTTTTTTATAGGTTAGGTAAAAGTTACTTTTGGAATAATTATGATATGGCGTCAGAATGTTTGTATAAGACAGTGACACCAACAATTTTATTCCTCAGATTACATTTATCTATTGAAAAATCAAAATTTATCTATTATCAAAATTATTAATGTATCACATTAATAATTTTGATTTTTGGCACTAACCAAAAATAGATTTATTGACAACGAAGCAGACAAAGACGGAATTTCTATGATTTGAATGCTATTTTGATATGTATGAACTTCAACCAAAATTAGTCACGTCTAAGAATATCTAAACGATTGCACTGATATTATAATGATAATAAAGTACTGTTATAACGCCTTATCTTCAAAATAGTCGCTGGCAACCAATCGTGCACACCTCTGGTTCGAAGGGTGTCCTTTGGGGAGGAGCCGATTTCTTACCATCAGGTAATCCGTACTCATTTGTCATTCTATTACATAAAAAACTTTGGACGATAGGGAGATGTTATGACATTTTAAACAACATCTCAATTATTTTGATTAGACTAAAGTTTACATATTTAAATGACACACAGAATTGGAACTCAGACAAATAAATCAAGGCAACGCTATGAGTAATTCACAATTAATACAACAAGTCTTCCCGTACCGTCTAACCATTCCTAAATCAGCATCGATCTACAATAGATCCCTCTTGTGGCCGCCGGCGCACGACCGTGCTCACGATTCAGATTAATCTATCGAAAATCGTTTTACAACATATTATTTATAGAGCGCATGCGCCAGCAATGATCATCAGTCCGTGTGCGTAGTGATGCGCCCCGACGCATTCCGCGCGCACCGATGTGTCGATGCGGAAATATCGATGCGACGTTATCGATTATTGTAGATAACATCGAGATGTGAGTACTCGAGATGCGTTTGTGATTAGTCATGTTACGTATGCGAATTGTTAATTAGAATAACGTTTTTATGTACTTGTTTATTGATAGACGTAACAAAGATTGATGTTATTAAGATTTTAATCGATAGAAATATTTGCTACGCTGAACTGTTTGAGCACGTAGACTTAACTAGTTAAAGATTTACTGTACGAAAATTTATCACCCTTGTCATAAAGAATTTTACAGTCCTAACCCGACTCTTAAAATCACATCACATTAACCCTAATACCATAATTAAAATTCAGAAACCATTAAAAATTAACACCATCAAAATCGGGGGCTTAATTGTCAAAATCGGACGCCTCGAAAACTTGTTCTTCATAACTCGTAAAAGTCGAGTGATGTCGTAAAAATAAAACCGAAAGCATTCCGACTGGAGTCAACAATTAACCCCAGCAGTAATGAAACTTCTGAACTAGCCTCAGCAGCGACGTGGAATCGCAGCCTATTTTAAAGACATTGAATATTTAAGAGAGCTAATTGAAATGAGCGAGACAGTTTGGAGTGTCGCCAGGATAATTACCTAGCTCCTAAGATGAGATTTAACGTGCCACGCTTAAATGGTTGGAGCTTCGGAGGTCTCTTTTTAAGGGAAACTTTATTTCCGGAGATTTTTCTTGTTAATGAAGTACTTTGGCATCTGTAAATGTTTGATGGGATTATTCTGCTTAGATATAATTGCTGCGTGAATTATGTAGTAGTTGTTTGTTGGTTTTATTTTGTCAGTCAATCGGCCATGATTGATTTATTATAGTTGTTATACACAAAAGAGCAATCAATCAATTGCGCTTTGTTATTTAAGTTTATACATAGTTGACATCAACATATTTATTTTAACATCATTTAATGTTTCAACTTCAAACTGTACATATAAGATAGAATTATATGAACATAGGTAAACAATTAAAATAGGTGACACGTTTGAAGAGTATGTATGATCTACGCTATGGAACAAAAAAATTACTTGAAGCAAAATAACCTATCACATGCACATCTCTCATCATCGACATTACAAACTTCGATATCGATAAACCCCATCTCTAAACGTTGTGTGATGTCGAAGGTTGTCGATTCGTGCCGTCCGTGTGCGACCCGCTCTTCCGGTGTCCAACACTGCTACATTTTAATGGACGACTATTTGTACGTGAATTCACATCCAACGATTACCTTGTTTGCTTACAAATTGCGTTCGGCTCACGTAATTATGCTGATTCGATAGTACTCTGCATAAGGGTTATATTTGTATGCTTTTTTAACATGTTTGCTTTGCACCCCCTGTGCGTTGTTTTTGCGTTTTGCTTTGTTTTAATTTTTGATATCCGTTTTGTTGGCATTCTGAGCATTTTGTGATGAACTGTTGTAAAATTTTACATGGTCATTTATCGAACATTTTATTTACAACTTAGACAATTAAGTCAGCCCCAGGACCAAGGCTACTTATTAAATCTCAATTTTAATAAGTAATTTGCGATCAATACTATTTGAACGAGGTTATTTCTTAATCCCAAGTCTTTATCCGATTAATTTTGGGCAATACAACTTTTATTGTACCAGATCGATTTCAAACAATCCTTCCAGCCATAATTTAATTCGCATTACCATTTTACAATTCTGCAATCCAACATAACTAAACTAAGAACAAAGCAACAGAAACCAAGTCTTGCTTTACAACGAATACATTTTAAATACAGTTAACAAACCTAACACAAAATGACGTTTACACGCAACGCGTTATATATCTCGCAATAAGACGCCATCATTCAAAAATGAGCGCAATCCAGTCCCAATAACACTCAAAGTTAATTTACAAACACCATTTCAATATACGTACATCGTAATCCCATTACTTCAACATAGAAAATGCCCTTAAATACTTTAGAAAATAAATCTTTGCTAGCTACAACTTATTCTTGGCTCCCCTTTCACGTCGATGTAGTTATTGGAACATACAAATCGAGTGTAGGGCCATAATTGTTAATTTCAAGCAAAATGCCTGCAATAGCTTTCAAGTTACACTAACTAACGATCCCATTGCTAGATGCCTATCGGGTTTCTGGGCTTAGTACCTCGTCGATTGCACCGCGGTCTTAAACTCTGGTTTAAGTTTCAGTTGTATAGTTTTTGAAGAGGACTTAAAGTGTAGAGTGCTGTGTCCAAACGATTCATTGATCTCTATGATTATTAACAATATTATTGATGCAGCTTAATGTTATATGGCAATAGGCTTTCATTCAACTCTTTGTGTAATCCACAAATTTTTATTCCGCGTCTGGGTGTGATGTGTAGGTATGTAAAATTGTGTGTTTGTGATATGCACCCACGACTCAGGAGAAATATTTTTCACCACTCACTACTGGATTGGAGCAAGGTTTTAATTACAGAATATATATGTATGTATAACTAGAAAAATACTAAATGTTATTATATACCTACTTGAAAATTCAATTAATATGGTTTCAATTTCGTGTACATATTTTATTTACATTTTTTTGCAATTAATAAAATACATATCATAAAAATTATGTACACTTACGAATCAAACTAAACGGACCTTATGAATGAATACAGCTTAACTAAATGCTACTACGAAATAACATCCTAACTAAACTCTACCTAAAACTAACCGACGTTTAACTAAAACCCTTAAACGCCGCATCAAGTCCTACGGTGCAACTGAACCTAAAAATGCGAGTACATAATGCATGCGTACACGGCGCGACGCACAGATCGATGGATCGTATCGATCCGCACAAAGGATCGAGTCGTGATCATGATTGCGTTACATTCGAAAGTTTTGCCGTTTATGTAAAGTTTAGTTTTGTACTCTTTGTAATGTGCTTGTCTGAGATATTGCTAGGACTGTGACTGTGTGGGGTCGGTTTTAAATTTGTTTGTTTTGATTTGGTTTTTTTTTTATTTGAGGCGGTGAAATCTTCAATTGACTTGAGTCTGTAGCCCTGGATGGGATGTGAAGAAGCGTCAGACTCTTAATGACTTAAAAGTACCCCGTTCCTTCTCCTGCCCCAGGCACAGGCCGCGGTAAATTTCGCTGATAACTTAGTAATATGCTGTATTATGTACTGTCTTTAGGAAAAAATGGAATGTATACCTATAGGATAAACGATCTTGATTTAGATTCCTGAGTCTGGAAATTGTCTTCTTAGGGATTTCGTTTTTTTTTTTTTTGTAAAATGCGGTATGAACTCTTGTTAAGAAACATTATACCTTTTAATTTACATTTAAAAAAGTTTATAACAATTACCTCTTTTGAGCAATAAATATTACAACATTAGTTAGTTTTGTGCTCTGATAACATTATTAACATTAAGATTGTAAGTAACTTATAAACAAGGGTGATGTGAAGCCACATTTATATAAACGAAGACAAAAATAAATAAAAAATAATTTAAAATAATTAAATGTCGTGGTGGTTAAAGAGCCCGCTTCTCATGCATGAGGGTGTGGGTTCGAAACCTGGCAAGTACCAATGTGACTTTTTCCGAGTAATATGTACTTTCTATGATTATTTAGACACCACTGACATACGGTGAAGGTAAACATCGTCGGAAACCTGGACTAATAATTTCTAATTATAAGTTTGAAATCGCAAACCCGCATTGAGCAAGCGTGGTGATTAATGCTCAAACCTTCTCCGTGTGAGAAGAGGCCTTTGCTCAGCAGTGGGCACTTATAGGCTGATGATGATGAAAAAAAAATATATAAAAAATGATCTACGAGTGTGCCCACCTCGGGATTGGGATTATATTATTCGGGTCGATTGCGAGTGCTAGATCAATAATGTACCACGACCTTGGCTTTAAGCAGGAAAAGGAACGTGGTCGTTTTGGTCAGTAAAAGTATGACACTTACCTCATACGTAATAAAAATGAAAATATTTTAAAATACTTGAAATATCGAAACATTGCAGAATCCTAATATATTTTAAATAATTGTAAATAAAGTTACTAAGTATACATGTTTTATCTATGTTTTCGCCGTTTGAGTGAGGTTACCGGAGGCCCAATCCTTCCCCTTCCTCAAGCCCTAACTCTCCAAATCCCTAATCCCTAAAAGGTCGGCAACGCACTCGTAACTCCTCCGTTGCGGGTGTCCATGGGCGGCGCTGATTGCTTACCATCAGGTAATACGCCTGCTCGTTTGCCGATTTATTAAATAAAAAAAAATGTGTTAATATATAATGAAAAATACGATTGTAAAAATCTTGACCCACGCAAACGTTCAAATCGGATTTAAATATTGAATATAGACAGGCTATAATCAAACTTACGTAAATAGCAATATTGCCTTGAATCGCATGCATATTCATTGGGGACTATGTCATCGATCGATACACTGATAATAATAACTGTTCTATTTAAGTTCAAAGTTATTAATTTTAATTCGTTTTAAGCGATTATAGTAATTCATAAAGTTCAAACTCGTTAGTGATTGAGGACGAAGGCTACTGAAGGATACTGACAATCTGGTTCGGAAACAGGCGATAATACTTACATTCTTCATACAAAACTATATTTAGGTTTTTTTAACCATTGCCACACAAAACATTGACAAATAAATCGAGATCGATAATAGCAAAGTATCAAAATCAAAATGGACGACGATCGCATTGAAATTAATAACAAGAGATCATCGGAACGTCATTTCCAATCAAAACAAAATGTCGGCACTCAACTATCAATCATTCGATCACGTGTGTTATTAATAAAACAACTAAAAACGTAAGTTCCCTAAAATAAGATCAAATCAGTAGCTTGGGAACCGGACTATGAAAATCCTTATCCGTGACGAAACCACTCGAGTGTGAACAGTGTGTTAAATGTAAAGAACATTAAAAAAAAGTTTAGTTTTGACATCATTTCACGTCGATCAAGCAGCCCGATGAATAACGCGGTCCGACGACGAAAGAAAAAAAACACTCCGATCTGAATGCGACTCATTTTATGAATGAAATAAGATTTTTTTCCTACGGAACCGCGACAAATACGTGCTTTCCTTTCTCGGCCGTCTGAGGCGACGTGCATTCATTTTCGATTAGTTTTTTAATTCCGTTTTGATCTATCACACTTTTTCTTGCGAAGTGAATTCAACCGTGTTGCTGCCGGTTGAGGGTACAATTTGCCAAGTCTCGTGGTTTTTATAAGCGCATGTCGCAGGTTTCTTTGAGAAGTAAGTCCGTCGCAGCAACTGCTTCAATGTAACGCTTGGTACACAGATGCGGTCTGAGTAACGAGAAATTATTTGTAGCTAGTGATTTATTAGTGGGATTAGAGATTTTGCGGGATGTATTAAATGGGAGAGATCGATGGAAAATGTCGTATTGTACATTTGTGCTTGTATTCATGTAACTTGTACGTATGATTTGTAGTTACATACTCGTTTTTACATTATGTAAATAAAAGTACAGAAACGTATAATGGATTATAATTGATTATATTATGGGGTTTAGGGCAACGGTTAGACTGCGAACATGAAAAGGGAAATAAAAGATGTAAAGGTGAAATTTATATGCATGCATGACATAATTTTTCCAGACAAATGATTTACATAAATCTGATGTAATACGTTCATCAAACTATCCTATAACATTGCCGAATAACAAGCCTTAAACAATTTTCCATTCTAACAAACTAATAGTAACAAGAATCTCGACACAAAGCAAACACACTTAGTCATCTCAATATAAAAATGATTCAACACCAACAAGTACCTACGGGACTTTCATTGAAATAAAAACTAAACAGTTGTCAGCGACCATGTATTGAGATCGAAGGCATTCGGCCGCAAAAACTCTTGGTGTTCGTGGGAAGTCAATCACACGATTAAGGCTCTCGTAAAATCGACGCGTTTGGTCTTTTTGACCGGCCGCTCGCGGTCGTATGGTTAGCCTACTAGGTTTCATTGAATAGTAAACGATTTTTTAGTTTTTAAATTTGGAAGATTTCTATAGTTTAATTGAATCTAGATTTTGTAAACCAATACGAAAGTAGAGGATTAAATTCTGAAGCTATTCTGTTTGAGTATCAAAGATTCGAGCTGTGAATAGATACAGAAAATGGATGGATATATATCAGGAAATTATGCTAGTATTTATAAATTTACCGTTACCCAACTATATATTATTTTAAGTACGACCCGTCATTCTAAGATACCTCTAGAAATCAATTTCCTAGCTTAACACACAAAGATTTCAGTTACATGTTTGAAAAATAAAACTATTAACAATGATATAACATCAATTTGGAAGAGTCACGTCAACGCTTTTGACAAAACGAATAATTTATTTAACAATCGACTTCATTTCAACTGCATACATAACAAAGCATGCGTGGTTTCACTTCTTAAACGTGTTACTATCTATCAATACAGATACTTAACTCATTGAATCCTTTCGAAGTATTAAAATCAGCAATCGCTGACAGGTCATTGGACTTTGCCAACTATTGTGATGGCTGTCTTGTTAGTGGGCCAGGTGCGGCTACCTAGCAGTCTTCAAACTATGATTTGAAAATCGTAATAGTGGTCGATAAAGAAATTAGGAAAGATGTTGTGTTTTTCAACTTTATGATGTGTCTGACCGACTGTCCGACTGCGTCGTCAGACAAGTAACCGCGGTCTCGGTATAAAGGAGGAGACGGAACGGGGCAGTAGTCAGTCAGCTTAAGACTCAATGAGATATTTCCCTTTCGCCACATTCTGGGCGACGAGGAAATTTTTGATGGTTAATCACTTACAAAAATTGTAGGTATGTCGTATGTCCTCTGGACAATCAAATGTCACCCTGCTGAATGTTGAGAAATTGTGTTAAACGTACTTACTTTGTTTTGATTTTAAATTTATTTTGTATGCATGAACGAAAATAAACCTTTTTTGTAATGCAGAGACAGTAATCAGTAAATACAAAGGTTTCAATAAAAACCATCATTATAATTTAGTGTAACATTAGCTTCTGTATTTGTACTGAGTCAATGTTTATTTTCTTACCTGCATACCACCACCATGCTTCGGCACAAATACGGCTCGATCGTAGTGATACCACGGCGTCAAAGTAAACCAACGTGAAGCATCACTTACTTTTCGTTACGCCGTGTGAGTGAAGTCCTCGGAAGCCTATTCCTTGAATTCCGCCCATTCTGAATCCTCAAATCCTTAAATATTTAAAAACCTACAAGAGGTTAGCAAACACACTTGTAGTAGCTCCATTTGTATTACGAGTGATCATGGACGGGGATGACCGTTTACCGACCTATGTCACAAAAAATAACTGTGCAGGTTATTTTTTTGTGACATACGTGTACAGGAAACATATAGACATAGTTGAACTATCGATTGCTATCCATAATATTGATACTAAGTACGTATTCCAAAAAAACCCAACCAATTCAGCAATTCATCAATTCACGCTACACATTTCCCTCAGATCATTGTTCCATTGTACTCCAAAGTACTCTAACTGACCCCATATAAACCTCGACACTACTTACAATTTGAATTTATTTATCAAGTGTGTCCGACTATTCGAGTCGCCGTTACGTCTCGCAGTTGACCATTCAACTAGAACATTTTCCGATCGCCAGTTGCATTCCCCTACCAAAGTTAACTAGAACATAAGCGTTAGTAATTATTGTCGACGACAAAAAAGTCGTGGCAACTGATTGCTTTCACAAGATCTCACAATAGAGCATGAAATGAGCTTCGTCGAGCCACCGCGTTACGCATCGTTCGTGTGACGTTACTTCTGGTTTTCGTGGTGTTGTCGATTGGGATTTTTAAGTGAGAAATGTCTTACACTGGTGACTATTTCAATATTTTTTCCCTGCAATTTTTAAAATATATTTTTTGATTGTTGTGGTTGAGTATTCCGTCTCTGAGTGTAGTTTTCATCATGATCATATTAAAAAACTTAAAATTTTGTTCCACTGGAGTTCAGTTAAACTCACGTCATGAACAATTTACAAGATAGGTAAGCTGATTTATCAAAAGATAGAACAACAGCGAATCGATCGTAAAATCAATTTGCTTCTAGAATGTTCCATAGTAGGGGCAACATTAACACAACAATCACTAATCTAAAACGGTATGTTATTACTAAATACACAACAAAATTGTTAAAAAACCTAACCTAACCTAAAACGTTATTTAAAATTATAATAATATTGAAGTAGATTACGTGGTCATTTTAATCATATCAACTAGAAGATACCCACTGCTGAAGCTATCTTGGCAACCTTCTCCACCGATGTCTTCCAAACACTAGCTGTATGTATAGTAAGTAATCCGAAATGGTTGAGTTTACTTGTAAATCATTAAATTATCTCTAGGCGCATTGATTTACTGATTGATACACCGTAGGCTCGACTCTATCCTCTTTTTCCAGATAATATATTATTCTTAGCAATTATTTGAATTTAATAGGACGGAAGCCTTGTACTAGCTAAATAATATTTTAAACAACTTCACACATAAACATTGTCATATCATAAACGTAGTTATTTCAAGTAACCAACTACATCGCGATCTCCGTATCAAGACAATCATTATAGAGGAAATTTTAGAAAATGCCGAACTATATAAGCACCTTATTATCCACCTCACTAATGCAGTAGCAGTAAATCTAATGAACGCCCAAACAGGCACACGAAGAATCAAAAGAAATATTCCTCAAAACCTAATTTAAGGAGAACTAAACTTCCGTACAACTTCTAAACATATTGCAGAATACCACTAGTTGAAGGATAACGATGAGGTTACTTCAAGAAAATCATAGAACGAATCGATTTATTTAAGTACTAAACAGTAGGTAACTACACAAAGCATGTAGGCTACCCTACAAAGCACGCAATACAAGGCCTTAAGGGACATTTGCGTATTCGAACGGTGAGTGAAACTGGCATAAATGTACAACTGATTATATGTGAATGGCTCAATCAAGGCTCTCGTTGCACAAGGCGTTATGTCGATATGTTTTGACGTGTCCAAGTTAGACCGTCGCCAGTTATACGTCAGTAAATTGCTACAATTATACCGAGAAGTGTGTCAAGTGGCAGCCGACGGGGAGAATGGGGTGGTACGGAACTCAGCGAACATGTTGGAATTGTTCCGTACGGACAAACAATGTGACGTTTTTAAGAGGTTGTTTGTTAAATGCTGTCGGAGTATGTCGGAGTATTTAATTGGATAATACTTGTTCTAATTCTGAATAAATGACAATAGAAATGAATATTGTGTTTTAAAAATCGTGGGTTAATTGGAGAATGTTGAATATCGATGGAGTTTCTTGCTCGTTATTTTCCATAGGAATATACAATTTGGGACGAACGAATAGACCGACAGACTGTGATAGTTACAAAGTTGAACTGTTTGAAACTTATTTGGTTTGATCTTCTAAAGTGCCTATATAAACACGATCACTGGGTTGAGATTGCACGGTAAAGTAGAAGATGAATAAAAACATATTTTTTTGTCTTAATTACATTACGCATGTTAAATAGAAAAAAGGCCTAACTCAAAAATGAGGATATTCCAAAATTGAACCTTATTATTAAAGCATAATTTTTAAGATTGAAATACTTTAATTTTTGAGTTAGGTATCTTTTCCGTTTAACAAGTCATGATTACACATGTATTTATTTTTAAACTTGCTTAATAATAAAAGTTACTCAAAAAAATACATATCACATAAATCATAATAATAATAGGTACCTAAACTCCCGTCTCTCCTCCAGTTGGTAGCGAATTCCGCCCTAAGCCGGAGCACATGTCCACTGCCTATCATTACAAAAGTATAAGCCCATTACAAGATTATATATCATTGTAAACATGTGTTGTATAATGTGAATATAAGATCTAGTTGAGCAGATTACTGACTACAAACTAAGAATTAAAAGTTTTCTAATGACGATGAAAGCTAAATGAATATCCGGTATGTTTATTTTTAAAATACTAAAAAACGATTCATTGAAGCTGCCAGAATAGTTTTTATTCTTATAAATCTCAAAACCATATCCTAAAATCTCAAAAGGCTATCCAAGCAATTCCACCTCGTCTTGTGTTGCATATCCATAACCATGTTTTGGAGCCTTCAGCTTATAATTGGGAGATCATCTTTAAAAATACGCACGGTATCGTATCACGGTATTAAATGTAATATAATCTACTTATTACAATATTAGCGGTACTACCTAACTGAGCGTCTAGTTATGTGAACCAATATCGATAAATAATATTTAAATAGATTTAGATTGATAGAGAAATTATGGTTGATACTTACACCAAGATTCTGTAGACCACCGTTGTAATACTTCTAAGTTGTAGTAAGATACCACAAAATTATAGTCTCTTCACTTTTATTAAAGTATCAAACAAATGACTAAGAAAAGAGGAGATAAATATGTAACTTACTCGTACTCTTAAGATATTTTTTCGAAATACGAAATCTTTACAAATCTCGTGACATCCACCATCCACACATCATCCTTATCGTCCATCTAAAACAGCCACATACATCTTGGCAGCCATTACACCGATCCGAACAAGGTAATCGATTCATAAACTATCAACTCCTGCACATCGCAACCGTTGTTTGTCAACTAGAGCCGAGCGATTGACAAATTGCGATAAATTTTACACGTTCCACTTGACACATTGTCATGGCGACTAGATTTAGACTTTTTATTTGAACCTACGCTTTATATTACTGTAATTACTATAGTAACGGTTTTTTGCAAGTATTGATTTATTTTGTTTACAGAACTTCATACTAGATGGCGTTAGATGGTCTAATGTGTAATGCTACTTATAGCATGTTGAAATAAGTGTAGTTATGAGTTATTTTTCAGGATTACTAAGAGAGTTTATTACTAAGTGATAGTTTTTAATTGAAAAAAAAACTTATTGTTAATTTTTTTAGTATCAATATTCAGTTGATCACAATACTAGCATTAATTGGCTTTTTGACACGATGCACGTGTTGTGCTAAGATAACCGAAATAGCACTTTAATTGAAATTTACTGGTCATTGACTCCTGTTTTCTTATTAAACCCGATGTTCCTACCTAACGAAGATTAGATATGAATGATACAAAAACTAAGGAACAACACAAATACGCGTGAAACACATTCACCGTTCAAATTTTTCTGAATGAAAATATAATACGCAAGAACCAGGAAATATGAAAGAATATTAATAACAATACAAATATAAAAGTAAAAATAAACTTTCGAACCATATTTTGCTGAACAAAAAACTATCTATTTATAGCTTTTATAAAACTATTGATAAATATTCTCAAACGGTTCAATATGATTTGAACGAAGAATTTCTAATTCGTGATAAAATGCGATGACGAAACTTTACATTTAAAAATGTTATACTCAAACACTGGCCTAATACAAATTTATTTTCGGGTGGAAATTCTTAATCTCAAATTCGTCCCGAATTTTGCAATCGATATTGTATTTCGATGCAAAAAAAAATCGAGAATCGTTACTCATAATCGCTCATTACAAAAGAGGGTTTCACTTCCACGAGCGTCACGTCTCACGATCAATTGGAAATATTATTGTCACAGATATAGTGACAAACTGGATACGATAACTAGAATCATGATTTTGAAGTAAATGGTACCATACCATGTCGAAACTACCGAATGACGTATGTGGAAACGCTGTCGAAACTATGGAATGAAGTTTGGACTATTGTTAGAGATGCCATAAGTGTGGGAAAGCCATGCTTACACATATAGGTCGACTCGATCGGAGCGATACCACGGGCTCACAGAAATCCGGCGTGATACAACCACACCACTGTGTTTCACCGTATGAGTGCGGTTACGCGAAGCCCAATCTTCCGCTCCCTCAACACCCAAATCTCCAAAACCATAAAATATCAACAACGTACTCGTTACTCCTCTGTGGTTGCCCGAGAGTATGGGCGGCGATGATACCACTAACTTCACATCAAACACTAAACACACATACAACTACTAAAAACCATTTCTCTCCAAAAAATTACTAAAGAAAAATTCATCAAGCCACTTCCATAGCAACATTAAAACCTAACCTTCTCAGTCCAATAGTCAGAATCGTGGTCCGACTACCGTTTTGTTATTGTTCAATATGTTTCCAATAATCCAGTTATAGATTACTGGTAGAAAGCCTTGATTCGCACGGTTACGTATAGAAAGTGGCCTGAGCATGTAACTCCCTTAAATTACTTACTGTTTTACCACGAACGCCTCATTGATGCAGTTATACTGTAACTGACCATGATACCTTTAGTTGTATTGCATATAAAATTAGATAAAGATGAAACATTGAACAAATCTCTCAATGTATAACCTCATTTGCACATTTTTGAGTGCACAGCTGACGTGATTTCAGCAGGGAACCACTCTGTATGTGATCGACGAATTTTTGTTCCGGGGCTGGGTGTGATGTGTATGTGGAATTGTGTACTTATTAACCCACGACACAGGAGCGAAATCCTATTGTAGTTGTAAGTTTAAAAACCGAGATTCTACTTATCATCCTCGTACTTTGTAACCAATCGACCAATGTGGCATTCTTTAAGAATACTTTGGCTTATGATTGGACAAACAATGTATCTACAAGCTTTAAAGAAATAATCAATTTACGCCCTTAAACAAAAGTAAATTTAAATTCAATTTCCTTTACATAATCCTAATAGTAAAGGAGTACGGTGTACAGAGGTTTATAAATGTAAATATGGCCTTCTGAAACTTAAAATAGACGGACTTATTGAAAAGACCTTGAAAGATTTAACGTCGAATAACATGTTCATCGTCATTACCAAGTCCACTGTTAAGGTTTTTAAGTAATTGACTGTCGACGGATAAGTGCTGAGGACAAATTCTCCGCTGGCGTGGCCCACATGTTGGTGCCCTTTGGCGTTTAGCCTATTAGTCATAAATGGCTGGTTGGTGGTTGGAAGTGAACAACATCCAACTGTTCGGCCGTCACCTTTCAACCTTCATTCAGATTGCTATATCTAAACTAAACCAAAAACAATAATCAAATAAGTGTGCAATCCCATTAATGTGAAGGGGCAGGTGTAGGAGAAACAACAGGGTGATTTTTAGTCAGTGAGAGTCGGACACTCCTTTTTGCCCCATTCAGGGCGGGAGAAAAAAATAGATGACTATTCCTTTTCAAAGAAAATAAGTACGTTTCCAGGCAGAATACAATTTGAAATTGCTTTTAATAAGTCATCACCAGATTTAAATGATTTTTCAGTGCAATCCTACTAATCTTGTAATTCGTCTTTAAGCGGAGTGCATTTACGAAATATTAAATTATATGGTCAAAGCGAAGTGATGTGATTATTTTGTTACGGATCATTTAGTTTTGTTGAAACAGTCACTTCATTTTACAGATCAAGTCTTCATTATGTTTTTATGCAAGCGTTTACTAAACAGGGTAGGTATTTACAAGTGTCTTCATTTTGTATGGTGACACGGGATTTTTTATTTATGTCAAACTAAATAATCTGACAAATTAACTAATTTTACTCGAATGAACCCACCGAACTTTACTAATACTACTAGTACTCAAATAAGCTAACCAAACCTTTTGAGCTAGATACAATTGTAATGCTAACAGCTGCAAATATTATTATAGATTAAAAGTAGTCTTTTATTTCATCAGCCTATAAGTGCCATAGTGCTCATACGGAGAAGGTTAGAGCAATAATCACCGCTTCCTCAATGAGGGTTGGCGATTTCAAACTTATAATTAGAAATTATAAGTATAGGTTTCCTCACGATGTTTACCTTCACCTTATGTCAGTGGTGTCTAAATAGTCATAGAAAGTACACATAACTCGGAAAAAGTCACATTGGTACTTGCCAGGTTTCGAACCCACACCCTCATGCATGAGAAGTGGGCTCCTTAATCTCCAGGCCACCACGACATTAACTCTTTTATATATCTAATACATATAAAGAGAGCGTTTGTTTATTATTCGACGTATTAGAATGATGAGATGATGATGTAACTACACATAAAGGGCCGGTACTACTACTCTGTCTGTCAGTTGTTACTACTCTGGTTCTTTTATGGGATATGGCTGCAAATGAGCAGACGGATGGTCAGATAATAAGTAATCTGGACCTGCCATATCCCTAATATCGGAAGAGTTGCAAATTCTTTGCCAGCCTTGTAGAGGATAGAGAATTAAGAATAATCGAAATCGAAAATAGAATAAATATCTCATTTACACGAAGAAACACAATGCTGTGGTTGTTTTATGCCTGTGTCAGAACACAGGCGTAAAACAACCACACACACACACACACGGTTTCACAGATGAAACCGTGGTATCACTCTGGTTGAGCTGGCCAATTCGTGCCGAAGCATAGCTTATCTACACTTGTTCTTAAGGAGCCTAAGGAGGTATTTTTTTAAGCACGGCTCTCCAATACTTCTGGTGTTGCGGATGTCCATTGTCGTCTATCAGTTGACCTGCCGACTTATACATATCTCGACCTATTTCATAAAAAATGTAGGTCTGTGCATTTATGCCATTTAATAAATAAGAACGTAAACAAATATTCATCTAGCATTCGCATATTAGGTAACATTTCAACAGGTATAATTTCAAGCATGCCATATGTTCGGCATGTAGATTGGATATAATCGTAGATCACACGACATAGACCACAGGCAAACGGCTCATTACGCAGGAGATTGCTACCAACACTAACTGGGCAAATCTCATTCAATTTTATAAATTATTGTTAGTTTTTTACAATTTATAATAGCAGCTACTTAAACGTTGAGTTTTATTAGGTTGAAATATTTATTTTCGTTGTTTTTTCTTAATGTACCATCATCATTATCATCATCAGTTAGTTTCTGTCCGCTGCTAGACAGACTTCTGGCTATACAATAATATTTAATATTTGAAAAAAATAAATAGCTTTTCATTTCCAGTAACACAAATGTTGTCTGCCCTATAATGATTAGTTCAAAAAACTGATGAAATTAGAAAATCTAATATCTATCTACAATTAAATTATCTTAATACCTATTAAAACACAATCAATATTAACAAGGTACTTAGGTAGGTTTTAGTATGTATTAAGTTTGTCACCACTAAGCGCTTGTGAGTTCTACAAAACTTGTTGGCTTAATGACATTTAGGTACATTCTGACCTGAAGATGTACCTATATAAAACTTTCATACTTCAAAGTAATATATCATTTAGTTAATTTCCGTCATTCATCATCAACATTTTTCCCAACAAGAATTAATAACTACAATATATATTTTACCAGAATGAATTCGGTACAATATCCCAATGAAAAATCCCATCATATTCAATTTAATAGTTTCTGACATTAACACACCATACACACGCGTGCCGTATAATTTATGTGTAAACTGTCAGTGATTTGTGACTTATACGCCATTTTGTAGATAGATATAAATCAAAATGGCTGCCGGCTATTCGAATACAAAACGGTGAATTGATTTTTTATGAATATTATTTATCATTTATTTTACACATTTTGATTCATCGTGTAGTTTGTTGTGTAATTGCTACTGTATTGAAGATAGTAGTTTTTAATTATATCTATAGCTTTTTTAAATTGATTTTAAATCAGTAGTCGAAATCTTTAATTAGTCGGTAACTTTAAGGATGTGTTCGAAACGTAGTGTACTTGGTTGTAAATAGCAGTTTTAATTCTTTTATATCCCAGATATAGCTAAACTCATTAAAAAATTGTATTTACCTATTAGGCAAAAGCTAGTACTTTATGGTCCAGCCAGGGTTGCAGGGTAAGCGCAATGAGGCACCGCTGCCTTGGCCTAAAACAGGAGAAGGAACAGGGTCTTTTAGTCAGTAAGAGTCTGACACTCTCTCTCGCCTTGGGCGGGAGAAGTGATTAAATGATTTTCCCCTGACAAAGAAAAAGTGCTTCATGGTTATAGAAATAATTTTACCTCAGATGACAAATCAAGATATTTTTCTTTGTTAGTACTCTCGATTTTTTATTTTAACACAACTCACCAAAGCTTGATAACTACCTATATCAACATGCTCCAAAATAATAGCTCCCTAAAAAATAAAATAAAAAACATAATAATACTTATTTCAGAATAACACTGCAACCGCAAAGCAATTTCGTATTTCGTCCGAACCTCATAATTACAACAACACATGACTCCCGAGTTCCGCAACCATGTGAATGGTTCGTGTCCCATCATTATCGTATAAATCAGTACCGATTCAACCGGTAATTGTATCGATACACCGATATATCGATACAACATATCTCATGGCTCGGAACTGGTAAATTAAAGTTTGCACTCAATATAATTTTCATGTGAAATGTGTGACGGAACTGACGTACAATAAATTATTGGCTATTAGATTCTATGTGGTATAAATCTTAGTATCTGTAATATGGACCGGTAGATTCATAGAGGTGTTCTATTAGGTATCGATTGGGACTGCTTCTGACTAGTTCTTTTCATACTCGTTGGATGATTTTAGTGGGTGATTATTAAGAATTTTACAATATTAATTGTTTTTTTTTTCTTGTATTAAACTAGAAACATTTTTTCTAGGCGTGTTTGTGTTAATTTATTATTATTAAGATTTTATATTAAAGATATTTCGATGTTTGGGCATTTAATTTTTAAGAAAAGTCACTCATATCTATGACTTTTGCACACACGCATTCACTGCCAGTACAAGAGACATTGCCAACCACGATCATCTTCAGTCGTTACACCACAACACTCCGACTAAAAATCGCAACCTCGCAAACCGCCCGATTACACCACGCAAACATAACAGTGTTTACCCACGATCCGTTTAACTTAAAGTTTATGTTAAAAACCCGCCCTAAGCGGACTATCAGCCGCTTTAAATCATCGATGGAAAGACAGACAGCCGCCCATAATTGTACCCTGAGGCCTCTCGATGACACATTCCATCAAAACCAAGACTTTTCTCTAACGGTGCCACTGGTTTTAATACTAGTATATAGCCAACGTACCCCCGTCAATATGTCATTGTGGCTTGCTAATCGAGTTCTGGAGAAAATTGCTCTAATACTCTTTAACATATGCAAAGGGAACATCCCTGGGGACATGGAATCGATTATAATCGATTAACAGTGTTTACGTGCGTTTAGCGTGTTTTGTATAACGTGACACTTGTGGTTAGTTTCACATAACTTTGATGGGATGGGGTCAGTTAATACGATACGAATAAATATCAAGTAAAACAGCAGTTTTTTTAGTATTCACAAGTAAGTCACTTGTAAGTATTATTGTAATGGATTCTTTTTTATTTTGAATAGTTACAATTATTAAGAATTCTTCGTTATAATATTATATTCCGACTTGATAACAGACCTACGAAATAACTGTCTTTTCTTACAAACAATGAGTTAAAACATTTTACCCCTAAACGTAACTTAATTCGGACTTCAAAACAAACGTTTTTCCCGCCATAAAACGGTATATTTTGACAGTGACAATGACAATACCGCCATGTTTAAACAAAAATGCACACGCCAATGAACAACTATTATACAGCCTACAACCTACCTACATGTATGTCGCACGAATATAAATTATAAGTCGATGTCATGTGATAATCGCCTATTTGAACCGACTATTACAAGTCACAGTTAATTATACATGTAGGATAGTGTTTAATATGAAATTATAGGTTCGCATGATTTAGTATGGGATGTAGTTCTTGTTAGATGTAAAATGGTGTATGTATGTAAATTGCTTTAAAGACTGGAAGTTTAAAGATGAACAAGGAATGTAGGTATTGGAAATTGAAATGAATATTCCAATTACTTATGATATGGTACTCTTTTGGCCTTATTCGTGGAATGTGTCACAGAATCGATCGACCGCACGAAAGAAGCGTCTAAATTGTTATTTCGGAACTGAGTGTGACGTATATGTTTGTAAACGAAAAAAGAACAACGTGGGGCAACGTTAAAATAAAAATCTCGTAAAAGCTACTTTTTATATCTATAGATAGAGGGTAGGTTTTATATGGCTTAGACAGCGACCGGGCAGCAGTCTCTGATAAATCTGGACCTTAAATCTTCTATCAGCATTCCGAGCTTAAAGATTATGGCAAGCTCATATGGAAGTAGCTCAAAGCTGTTGCGTAAGTATGTATAAGCTTATTACATGATTGGATGAACCCAGATGTTCAATAGTAGCAATTGTGTCTATCCTTCCTTCATCCAAATTTCCATCCCCCAAAAGCCTTGCTTAACTTAAGGTAATTAGCAAAACAAATTCAATCAACAACTTATAAAAGGACCTCCCTAGATCAAGTGTAGGTAAGTCATGCTTGGGCACAAATGGGCCGGTGCGACCAGGATGATACCACGGCCTTGCAGAAAACCTACGTGAAATCAACACAGCGCTGTGGTTTGATGTGTAAGTTAAGTTACTGGATGCTCAATCCTCCACCTCTCATGATGATAATCTGTCGGAAAGTTTGTCGTCCTATCACATAAAAACTCACAAAGACCCATCTTTTTTATGGAATAGGAGGCAAACGAGCATATGGATCACCTGATGGTAAGCGATCGGCACCGCCCATGGACATCCGCAACACCAGAGGAGTCACAGGTACGTTGCCGGCCTTTTAAGAAGGAATACGCTCGTTTTTTGAAGGTTTGAAGGTCGTATCGGTTCGGGATTACCGCCGCCAGAAGATCATTCCAAAGTTTGCTGTATGGGGCAGAAAGTTTCAATTCAAATCAATTCATCGATTCATATCATTCCGATTATCGATTTCAAACGAAACTAAAAGTGGCTGGAACAGTGTCGTGACACAGTTGTAGCCGATAGTTAGTATAAACACACGTGTGTCAGACATTCCACTGTATAATCAGTACATTCGTAATAAGCATAGCAGTTATGTTGCTCACTTAAGGCGCCGGTTGAAAGTAAGAGTTCAGTGTCTAGGATTTAAGTCTTTTTGCTGGTTTTTGCTAGGTTCTACGGTTAACTGGACTGTTGAAGTCATGTGTGACTTTTTTAAATGAGGAATATCATCCAATGGATTCTCTAGCCCTGGTTGAGGTGAGTGACAGATTCTTACTGACTAAAAATCACCAAACTCCTGCGCGATACATTAATGCTCTTAATCTGCAACCCTGGTAAACTTCTTTACTGACTTCAGCTTTGACCAGGCCGTCATTGTTTCATTAGTTGTTGTTGTTATGGGAGCAT
Organism: Spodoptera exigua; assembly: GCA_902829305.4. Taxonomy (NCBI): domain Eukaryota; kingdom Metazoa; phylum Arthropoda; class Insecta; order Lepidoptera; family Noctuidae; genus Spodoptera; species Spodoptera exigua. The sequence continues at coordinate 10,734,997 of LR824620.2, read as the reverse complement.
ATATGTCCTGTCTTCTTAATACATAACACTGCAGGGCAAAGGTCTCGCTCAGATTCTTCTAAGTTTGTATTACCACCTCAAATTGGCCTTAATTGGTAATTTCCAAGCTGGGTAATATTAAAAACTTTATAACAATTACAAAAGCTTAGCCCAATTAGAAGAAAACTCTTTAAGACGTATACCATTGAAGAAGAAAATAATGTAAATTTTCTGAAGAAAAGGAAAGTGAATAAGTCTTCTCTCCCGAGGTCACGGTCAAACTATTCAGATTTTATCCTTACATTATGTTAACTCGTAAACCATTAAGGCGTTTTTAATAACTACAGCCAGTATTCTATCTGAGATAGGGAAGTGAATCTTGAAAGGTACCGAGGAGGATTGTTCTTGAATTTCCAAATATTATAATAGATAATACTTATCAAGATTATGCTAGTTTTGAGGTATACCTACATAGCGTTGTGTTTCGCCGTGTAAGTGAGGTTACCGGAGGCCCAATCGTTCCCCTCTCCCAATCCCTTCTCAATCCCTAATACCCAAAAGGTCGGCAACGCACTCGTAACTCCTCCGTTGCGGGTGTCCATGGGCGGCGCTGATTGCTTGCCATCAGGTAATCCGTCTGCTCGTTGGCCGACCTATTAAATAAAAAAGAAAAAAAATACATTTTCCAAATTTAGTAATTTAAAATACTTTCAGAGCTATATACCATAGCAATTTGAACATATCTATTTGAAATTTGTATAGCTCTTGGCCTTAAACAAACTTGTATTATTAGATAACATTGTTAGTTACATGTCAACAGTAGGAAATTAAGAATAAATATTGATTGTATAACATTTAGCTGTATTTTGATCGATTGCTATTAAATGAAATTGTCAATTCTGTCTTGTTTGTAAACATAACTTGCATCTTGCTCACTGCTTTACCTTTGTTCGATATCGATTCTTCCTTCTAGTAATACTAATACAATCTACCTATTAGTAATAGACACTTTAAAATGCCTTTAGACCGATTATTTCACCATAAAGTTCTATGTAATACGTCAGTACTGGCTAGTGTAAAAACAAATGAAAAGTTTATGATAACGTTAACAATGTAGTAACAAATAACTAACACACGGGCAATTTCTATCAAAGTGGTATACCATTTTTAATATCGACTGTATCTCGAATTCACAACACTAGTACAAGATTATTATGTAAATTAAGGCCTATACTACTGTCCAAAGCACCAAAACGCCACAATAACTTGTCGCTGTCGCAGGCAAAGCGATATGTAAATCAGAATGCACATTCTAACGTTGGCCAACGCAAGCCAATTCACACTACACACGAAACTACACTCATTGATCTATAAAATCAATTGAAAACAATAAACAAACGTAATTACGTGAAATACGATATCGCTATTAAATTAACAGTTTAATGATACAATTGTATTGAATCAGTTATACCAAAAACCGTTACACATATATCAACCTGTCAAATACCGGACCAATTGCTGTGTTTAAAACGCAAAGGTGCGTTCGAACGTGTCCCCCACTTGCGCGAATTCCTCTAAACATTTCGCAACTACTGAGCGGCGATCCAACTCCGCCCTACGATACCCACCTATTATACCGTTCGCTACCGAACAACCTTGACTATTATTTAGAGCACTGACCATTAACCAGACCGCGTAAGCATAGATACGGAGTCACCAGAGGCTGATATCTCGTCGACAGCACGAATTACATTAGCGAATTATCCTATTTTCCGTTCGGGAGCCCCGAGCGAACAGCTAACAAGCCAGCCTCATGACGTAGAAAGCGCTCCCATATTTCCTAGGCTAATAAAAGCGATGATAGTCTTGGGGTGTTCTAAAAAACGAGCGCTATATCAAACGCGTGCTCGAGGTAAACTAGCCGAGTATAAATTCTAATAAGCGTTTATTCTATGCGCCTCCCGAGGCAACAATGCTCTTAATCTCGACTATTATAGCTTGGAAGTTTTAAAATCCAAGCGGTAGTTGCTTACACTTAATATTTAGTTGCCTCCTACGCTCGGCCGGGTAATAAATTGCGCGGGATTGATGCCTCGACGCGAGGTTTTAAGCTTCCGTATGTTTTAAAAATGGAATAGTGTACGATCAGTCACGGTCCATAGATAATTCATATGCACGATGGGACATGAATAAATCTTCCTTGCTTAGAATCTCTTTGGTTTCATTTTTAAATCGTGTCTCTTGATTAGATTGGCGTGGCATTTACTGATAACTTTGACGTTTATGAAATAGTTTTTTTTTCTGAACCACGTGAGGAGCGCTGTTAATGGAAACAATTAAACGTTCTTTTATTTTTATTATAGTTATAGTTTAATAGCTGGCCATTTATTTATTGATATACTAATTCAATGGATTAGAACTCGAGAAAGTGTCTTTTTATACTGGTTATGGACTCAAAGCGTCCAATTAATTGATGGGCAAGGTTAAAGACAATAATAGAAGCGTTTCTGTTAACGTATTTTATGCAGTTAAAATGTTATATGTGCTATACAAGATAATTATAATTATTAAAATCTAAATAAAACTTTCAGAACAGACATGATAATTATTTTTGACGTGATAGTCTCGAGTTTAAAGCCTAGCAAGTACCTACCTCTACATAACTCGAAGTAGGTATCAAGTTCATATTATGCAATTTTTGAGCAGCTTGTGCTAGCACATGACATAAATGCTCAAATCTCCTGCGTTTAAGAAGAGAACATTGCTCAGGTTTTGGCATTTATATTCTGCCGATGTAATAAGACTTTATACTTGTATAACTTACTAACCAACTAACTTATTACCTGGCAGACTTAATTATGCATATGCGGAAAGAACCCTAATCTATATTAAAATGTTTTCCTGCAATGTGACCCTTTCAATAATCTTCCTGACACACGTACGGCGGGCGTAACATAATGACGGCAGTAAGGAAGTACGAACACCTGTTCAACAATATAGCGTAAGTACCATTTCATATAGATGGACTGCGTTATAAGAAAAATGGATGTGACAAGACAAGATATTATTAGTTTATTTCGAACAGTATTCATAATCAGCCTATAAGTGCTGCTGCTGAGCAAAGGTCTCTTCTTACCCAATAAAAGTTTAAGAATTAATCACCACGCTTGCTCATGGAAAATTGGCAAAATATCAAACTTATAATAAAAAATTATCATAGAAAGTAAATAGGTATAAATTGGAAAAAGTCACATTGGTACTTGCCAGGTTTCAAATCCGCACTCTCCGTGCATGAGAAACGGGTGCATTGACTTTTGAGCCACGACACAGCTTAAAAGCTCTGACTTTAAGTATCTGATGGCAAACAATCGGCACCGCCCATTGATGCCCGAAACTCCAGAGGAGTTATGAGTGCGTTGCCGGCCTTTTGGGGATTAGGGTTTCGGAGATTTAGAGATTGAAGGTGGATAGGGGTAGGGGAAGCACGAAGGACACAGCGAAACTTACGTACAACAGTAATTTTAGAAACAGAGAGTGCAGTTCCCTATTTAAATGTAAAAAAAATGTTAAATAAAAGAAGAAGTCTCAGAAATTGCTACCTATTCGTACCCATCAAAATCCAAACCTCAAGCGCCGTTGCTTAACCTATTACAATACAGCCATATCTGCTATCTTCGAACATCTGTCAGTTGCGTAACATGGCCGATGTCCTGAAGGCAGTAATTCTCACTCTCCTCACAGCCTTATAATACACACTGGATTACAACCTGTGTTACCGTTTTGTTCTTTAACCGTATTCATAGTTACAGCTAAATGTTGTGGGTCCATTTATTTTATAAGGTACTAGCATTTGTTTATAAGTTGGAAATCAGAGCAGGATAGCGTTTACCTTGATGATTAAAAAGTAAACGAAATTTAAAGTCGGTTTGTTCTTAATATTATTTATCTGCCTAATGGTTATTAATTTTTAAACAGTACCACTTCACAAAAAAATATATTAAAAATAATGGAAACTTTGACTATAAACTATAACTTAAGTTTCAATTCATTACTAAATTGTTAAAAATCATCGGCTCGGAAATGGATTATTAAATAATAAAATATTGACACTTCCACACCAATTTAAAAATATCGCCCCCTGATTTACCACCAAAGAAAGCTGTAACTCCAACAAAAGGTGCCATTTGGGAGCAAAGATTTTCCAAGTAACTGCTTGGCGTCGTCATATACCGTAACAGTACTAAATATTTTTTAAATCGGATATAAGTAAGCCAAAGCTATACGTAGTGGCGCTTACAATAATTTTCCTATTGATACATTATTCAATAATTCGAGGAATAACATACCTACTATAATCATTTACAATTTTGAAGCTATATTCCAAATGAATGTCATCTTCGTATCTTCCAAACGCATTTCTGTTCATCGCTCACAGAAACCAAAAGTGTTTCTACGAGTAATATCTAGACTATAAATACGATCTGACAAACAATATCTGCCTAGGGCCATGTGATCCCATAGCGTTCGATAACCGATACCATCACACACCACCTTGTTCGGCGCAGTCGGTTAAAAGGTCCTTACGCCATTCACTTGCGCACGCGCACCTGGCCGTTAAACGCCGTCATTATTACATATTTTCTATGTGGCTATTGTTATGTAATAGATATTATACTTTAGACCATATGCAATAACAATTAAGACTCTTTTACATTATTCCACCGAAAATGTTCTCATTGTCAGTGCTTGTGTCAATGTCTGTGTCCACCCGTGTGATATTTTTGTTGCAAAATAAAAAAACGAATAATTTTACAAAGACTTTTTAATTTGTTTCAGAAAACGCTGAATACTGAAATAAAATGAAACACTGAACTCCGATGCGTCGCAGAGTTATGAATATCTAACTTTATGTGTGGATATAGAATAATAAAGAAGAACAAACAAAAATGGATTCCAAAATCAAATAAGCTTTCATGCTAGGAAATCATAATCAAGACTTTTAGACCAATTTCGAAAAATCCAGTCTATCCGGTTTTTGCATCTATTTCCTAAGTCTATTATATCAGTTTAAGCAACAAACCTACCCCATAAATCGTTTATTACAATAATGTTCACAATACTAATCACAACCGCTGAGATCTTACGGATAAGACCCGATTCCGATCTCCTATGATGAATGGTGCACACCCATACTATGTCTTTGTTATAAATAAACTGGAAAAACCGTTGCTTTTAGGATCGTGAGTTACCGGTTCGAAAAAATACCGGTTGGATGCTAGAGTTAGCTGAATAAAGGGAGCTGTATTCCTATTTATAGTTCTCTTTAAAGTACTAAAAAGTTTTATCTGTTTTAGTCGATTCAATTTGACAATATTATATAATTATATCGACTGACTGTAGAATAGACTTACTCAAATATTCTTATTAGGACGCCGCCCCAATAAGAATATAAGGCGCCCGCTTCTCATGCATGACGGAGCGGGTTCGAAACCTGGCGTTACCGGGAGTTATATGTACTTTCTATGATTATTTAGAGACCACTGACATACGGTGAAGGAAAACATCGGGAGGAAACCTGGACCTATAATTACTAATTATTATAAGTTTCAAATCGCCAATCCACCTCGAACAAGACATAGCAAGCGTGGTGATTAATGCTTAAACCTTCCCCACGTGAGAAGAGGCCTTGGCTCAGCTGTCAAGCGGGCCCTTATAGGTTGTTAATGTGTGTGATGACAAAGTTCTATTACGTGCGGGAATCGGACCCGCGACACGGCAGTTGCCCAGGCACCGTACCACTCATGTTAGTCTTTTAAAATCTCATTTTCACCACCGCCCAAACCCATCGCATGTACGTCTCTAGTAATATAATTCAGACATTGATACGCAACGTCTTGTTATTTTAATTTAGTGTCCGCACCATTATGTGACTTATGAACGTAGTAAACAGTGGTAGTGCCCAATAAATTGTATAACAAACACCGTGCATGTCTTATCATATCGATCTGGTATCTGGTATCTGGTATCGGTATCGTGGTATCTTACATGATTCGTTTGGACACGCCTAATGTGCCGTGACGCCACTGATAAATTGCTGCATATAGTATATTGTGGTCGGTACGTTCCCGTATAGTGTTTTCGGTATTCGGGATCCATAGACGAAATAAAGTTTACTTTGTATCTTCCGGCCTTTTTACAAAACAGGATTTTTTTTCGGCCTAGATCAAAACCATTGAGCCAGTTTTTGTATTTTAAAGAGGTGAATAAGACTCGAAATACAAAGTCTGACTCAATGGTTTATACCTAGGATAAAGATAAATCTTGTTTTGTACTAAGAGGGTTGAGTAGGTTTATTATCACTGCGACTAGTTACCAACCAGAAGAAAACAAAAAATCTACATGTTAACCACCACCATGCTTATAAGTGGAACGAGTCACTAAAAGATCGATCAGCTGTTGAGTACCAAAAATATTGAAACCATTTTCAGTCCCACCTTCTTTTGATAAAAACCCCCTTTCGATAGGCTATTGGATCACTTTACAAATAAAAAATCGTAGGTAAAGTGAAGTTAAGAAAATTCCTAAAATTAAAATGTTCCCCAATAAAAGTTACCGAAGTAGTAGCACACCGAAAACTAGTGCGTGCGCATGCGATTGCCTCTGTATATTCAAAACTATTTAATCACTTATACTGTGATCCATATGCATTATTTATACATGGTGTCCTTTTACTTACAGGTTATAGAAGCGTGAACTATAACGTGAAACATAACGGAACAGCCTATAGAGTTGGTCCTACGGTACACCAATATAGCACTAAACATTAAAAAATACTAAATAATAATTGTTAAAATTTATAGAAAATAATTAATATAAAAACATATCGAATAAATTCGATAATCTGAAATTACGTAGACGCATATTTGTATTTTAAATTGCTACTTATATAAAGAGTCAAAAAACATTTCACGCATTTGAAACTACATCCTGTATTAAATCAATAGTGACCACACAATGTGTCAGCCGCGGAAAGTCCATCCGTCAAGTACACTACCTGAATTCCTGGGACACTGCCCACGTGCTTCCTTGACGATGTTTAATGGTCACCCTACACCCACTGTGCGATCATTTGTCAGCATGCGTGGACTACATTATAATTACTACCACCAAAACTTAAGCCCGACCTTCACGTAACAAAAATAAGGTTGATATTAAATCGAATTATAGTTTCACAGACGCAGTTATAAGTTTGTATTTTTTTTAAAGTGTGTTTTGTTAGTGATATATGAAGTTAATTTGAATACTATTAAATGTTGTTTAATGATCAAACAGTGTAGTAGAACTTTTTAGTTATTTGCTACCTAATATTTATTGAGAGTAGGTGAAGACTTAAGTGTGGGAGAGCCATGCTTCGGCACGAATGGGTCGGCTCGACCGGAGTGATACCACGGCCTCACAGAAAACCGGCGTGAAATAACCACTGCGTTGTGTTTCGCCGTGTGAGTGAGGTTACCGGAGGCCCAATCCTTCCCCTTCCCCAATCCCTCCTCAATCCCTAAATCTCCAAATCCCTAATCCCTAGGAGGTCGGCAACGCACTCGTAACTCCTCCGTTGCGAGTGTCCATGGGCGGCGCTGATTGCTTACCATCAGGTAATCCGTCTGCTCGTTTGCCGACCTATTACCTACATAAAAAAATAAAAAAAATATTATTAAAAAAACAAAATACCCGACTGCACACTAAAAAAAGAGTAAAACAAGCCCCACAATACAAATTTACTGAATATAATTTATAAATGTTGATGGAAAGCATCGCAGGCGGGGACCAACAGAGGCTTATTTATAGTCATTTCTGTTGTGCACCATTTAGCATAATTTTCGTTGGTGGCGGTCAAGGTGGTCCCCGCCTGCGATGCTTTCCATCAACATTTATAAATTATATTCAGTAAATTTGTATTGTGGGGCTTGTTTTACTCTTTTTTTAGTGTGCAGTCGGGTATTTTGTTTTTTTAATAATATTTTTTTTATTTATAACTTTTTAGCTGTTTTTATTTAACGAAAATGTTGTAGATGTAGAAAACTATGTACATTCGGGCTGTATACTCGAGCATATCCCCCTCCGCACCGCGCCGCGCGCCGCATGCCAGGCCACGCCCTATCTTTTTGCTTGCTAACGCATGAGTTGCTTTGCGTTGACGCAGAATTAACATGTTCCCGTGGGAATTTTGAGAAAAAACGTATCCTATATTAATTACTCCCGTGATTGAAATGAATCTAATGATACCGCATACATATTTTTTTAAAGGGAAATTTAGAAAAAATATTATTATGTCTTTATCCCGTGGGACTTTTAGGATAAAATGTATCCTATGACACTCCCGTAATCAAGACAAATCTAACGATACCTCATACATCAAAATCCATCAAGCCGTTTAGGCTACAGGAGGTCACAAAGGAACAGACATACATACATACTTACATACACTCGAAAAACATTACCCTCCTTCTTTGGCAGTCGGGTAAAAAGACGTGGCTCTTTCTATAACACTACCATTATTATGATTCGTCCTATGAATGAGGTTATATAGTGTATTTATGATTATTAAATACAGCGATTAATCCGACATTAGGGAATCGTTTTTATACAGGAAGTATCGTGAAACACGAAAGTACAATCTGATCATAAATAAGAGTCCCGTTATCACTTGAAACAAGTAGAGATGTTCTCATTTAATTTAAGTGAGTAAGTCGTTACCTACTTTCTTTAAAGTTGGGAATATTTTCAATAATTTGGAAATCGGATCTATTTAACTTTTACTTTACTGCAAACATAACGAGAAAAAGTAGTTGTAACATATATATACCTAAAAGATGGCTTCTCACTAAGATTTTCTTTTACGCCGTGGGTGTATTAACAAATACCTACACAGCACACCCAGAAACGGGTCAGCAGTTTATGAAAAAACAAAGGGCTGGAATAGAACACGTTGCGCGGCAGCCGATTGGCTAGCCACCTTATTAATGGCGCAAATAAAAAATAATATAAATTGCAAAAAGTTAAGATACCTTTTAATTCTGCAAACCATACCATGGGATTTTGAAATCAAACGAGTTACAAGTTAACAAGTTTTACAGAAGAAATTAATATAAAACCTATTGAAAAAGTAGGTAATTAAACCGGATAATGTGAAACACACTCGATCTACACAAAAAAACTCTTCAAGTGATTCAGAAACTTTTGTTCCGGGTCTGAGTGTGATGTGTATGTAACATTGTATGTTTGTAAACTCACCTGCGACTCAGAAGGAGAGGTAATGTTTTTATTATAAAAAATCTTACATAACATTCGAAAAATAACAAAATACCGAGGTTTTATTAACACAAAGCCAGGGCAAGGTCAAATCCAGTTAACGCCGAAACACTCAATGGTTTATGACTCAAAATAATTCAGGATCTGCCGTCAAGGGAGTTCATTTACATATTTCAGTTAAACTTTCAGTAACTGTGATTTACATAACTCATGTTTGCTAGCTTCGCTGAAGCTTCAGTAATCTTGAGTGCGGATATCTTTGTGTGGTAGGAACGTTGGCAACACTGGTAGCCGGTCGTCAAAAACCGACCTCAAGTTTTAATTTAATTTTAAAATTAGTTTTAAGTGATATTTAAGTTCCAAATACGTATATTTGTGTTAGAATACATACGTAATTATTACAAGCAGTGTGTGCCTAGTGATATTAATAATACTTCTTCCACAAAACCGAAAAGTTGTTGCGGCTGTCAACGGACGAAGATATCGTCTTATTCGAATAATTAAACCAGGGGAGTATATGTGATAAGTAATTACTGTTATTAGTTTAAACAACAAAAACACCAAAATACTAACTAAAATCCTGTGCATAGCGCCCGTTACTTGTATATTGGACTGATTAACACAAAACCGGGTAAACTTTAACTACTTAGAAACAAACTTACAAAAATAAAAAATTATACTATATTGCTATTGTGCTGTAGAATTTGTGTAAATTACATCGTTAAGCAGTATAGTTAATGTTAAAAAACATAATTTGTACGCTTTTCTCAGTAGTATATGACTATATCAGGTACCAATTGTATTCCAATATTTTGCTCATACCTACATATATTAAAAAGAAATATTCTTATGATCGAACATCCAAACTTAACTAAATTATTATTTTTCATATTCTTTACCTCTTTTGTACTTTAAATTCAACTCATTCCCTTCTTACTCACCTACCTTTCTTTTTTTTGCTGTTTTCTTTTTTTTTTCCTTTATTTCAGTGTTCATTTCTACATACCTGCCAATATGATGACCCGGGCAAAGGAAATGGAAATTAAACTGAGGGCAGCACTTAAGGAATTGGAGTCATCCAAACTCCTGTGTGACCAACTGCTGCAGGAGCGGGAAGACAATGAAGTGGAAGTGAAGAACATTATTAATAGGAATAGTAAACTCAAAACTGAATTGGCCGAACTACATGTATGTCACACGGACCTGCTAGACCAACATAATAGATTATTTAACGAAGTCAGTGCTTTTCAGCAGTGCACCGAGACTCATGAACATGCTCTGACACGCATATCACAACTTGAGCATGATCTAAGAAAAGCCCATAATACAATAAATAAACTAGAGGCTAGTAAACAATCAGTACAGTCAGCTGATACTCTTTCTTTATATGATGAGTTAGTTGGGAGTGGGTCTGGTGACATATGTGAGCAGGCCATTACCATAGACTTGACTGGTGATGACACTATCCCCACTCGCCCTGTACTCAATAGTCATAATAAAATAAAAAAGTATATTAGGTTAAATAAAACAATAAGAAAATTAAAGAAAACTATTAGGAGGCAGAATCTTTTAAAGGACAGTGTAAACTTAAGAAAGCAAAAATTATTGTTAACTAATGAACTAAAGTATTGTAAAACTGAGTTTGATAAAAGTAGAAATTTGTATGAAGTAGATATTCAAGCTCTCCGAGAACAACTATTACAAAGAGAAATGTTCATAAATGAGTTGTTCCAAAAATATGAATCTGCTCAACTAGAAATAAATAAAAATATGGTTGAGGCAGGTAAGCTTGTAGATTTGGTGACATACAGTGCTGAAAGATATGAGTCATTAGCAAATAATTTCTCATGCAGCTGTGCCTGTGCCCCGGATTCAGATGTGGGGCCTATGCCTCTGGCACCTAAAATAACACAAGAAATTATAAAATATAACACTTGTGTTTTTACTGACTCAATAGGCATAGGCATTGGGTCACTTATCTCAAATGGCCTAAATCCAAATTCTGGTATAACTAACTATTGTTACCACAACATAAAATTTGGTCAGATAATTAACAAAATAATGCAGGAACCTATCACAAGACATCAGCCTATAGTTATACTAATGGGTGATAGTACAGGTGTTAGAAAGAGGGACATTCTGAATGGTGTCAACACCTTATTAAAGCTAGATTCAGGAAAGATAGTATTATGTGCTTTCCCATATTCAGACACTCTGTCAGTGTCTGAGAATCAGAGAATACATAGTATAAATGATATGATATTCAGTTTGACATGTCATAGTGACAATTTATTGTTTTTTGACACTAACAAATTTGTTAGTAGTTTTAAATTGACTAGGAAGTCTTTGTTAATTCCTAGAAAATGTAAAGTATTACTTGCTAGCCTTCTAGCAAATATTATTAATCTAGTATTAAGTGACGAAACTATATTATTTAGACATTCTAATAATGTAGTGATTGATTGTACATATAATAGTACGACGGAGACTCAACATTTAGGGACAAATGTGGGTAGCACTCCAGATAATTTTTTAAATTAAATTTTGAGACAACAGAAGATAACCTAATGAATTCTCATACTACAAATTATCAAAAGGTTTCTTCTCGCCGCATATTATATAATAAACACAAACAAGGAAATATTACACTCCTTAGTCAAAATATTCAGGGCATTTCATCCAAATTACTAGAATTGGAATTATTTTTAGAAAAATTTAAATTTGACATAATTTGTATAACAGAGCATTGGATGAAGAAGTACCAAGTAGAATTTATGAGTTTTAAAAACTATTGTGTTGGTAGTTTCTTTAGCCGTCAAGCAATGATTCATGGTGGTAGTTTAATTTTATTAAAAAACTCAATTAAGTATAAAGAAAGACAAGATATAACTTCACTTTCCATTGAACATACAATAGAATTGTCCTGTGTAGAGCTGGATGGGCATGTTGTGATATGCGTCTATAGACCTCCAAACTTACAAAACTTAAACGTTTTTAACTCTGTTATGGAACAAGTGTTGCAGAAAACGTGTTCGAACAGTAAATTTACAATAGTATGTGGCGATTTTAATATTGATCTCTTGGAAAACAATTCTAATTGTATTAATTTAGTAAGTCTTTTTAAATCTTTTGATTTGTCTAATGTATTCCTTGAGCCCACCCGAGTAACATCCACCTCGGCTACATGTATAGATAATATATTTTGTAACTGTGATTATTTGCACAAAAATATTGTTAATAGCTTACCATCAGATCACAGTGGGTTAACAATAAACTTAAACAACATCACAACGGTGCCAAAAAAGGAAATAATGTTTAGACATATCACGGATAAAAAAGTTGAGTCATTACATAATAATTTAAAGCAAATATTATGCAGCCCATCACAGGATTATGAAGGTCCAAGTGAGATTTATGCCAACTTACTGGCCATTATTAAAACCCAATTTGATAAATTATTCCCCTTAAAACGTAAAATCATTGAATGTAAATTTGTATTCTGTGACTGGGCTACCCCCGGTATTCGTAGAAGTAGGGGAAAGTTATTTGAACTATATGGTATGAAACCATTTAATACAAGCGAAGCCTTTAGCAAGCATGTGTCCAAATATGCAAAAATATTTAAAATGGTCTGTAAGCAAGCAAAATCTCTTTACATTAGCCGTAAGATTAAGAACGCTGAAAATAAAACAAAGGCTACATGGAAAATAATTAACAATGAGACAGGCAGACATAAATTGCATAACACGGAAATTAATTTAAATACCGGAAATGGACATGTTAGTGTAAATCGGGAAGTTGCACAAGAATTTGAATTTTTTTTCAAGAATATCCCCATTGAAACTACAAAGGACTTAGAATCATCTCCGGCACTTTCAATTAGTCTTCTCAAAAGAAATATTAAAGAATGCCGTTCTGATTTCCAATTTCAGTACACAAACCCCCAATCAGTAATAAAGGCGTTTAAAGACATTAAAGTTAAGTCTACAGAGGATCTCTGGGGAATGTCTGTTGCAGTGTGTAGGGCTTTTATAGAAGCTATAGCGCCTCATTTAGCTTTAATTTATAATAGAAGTGTAGATCAGGGAGTTTTTCCAAATTTGATGAAACATAGCAAAGTAGTTCCACTGTTTAAATCTGGCGATGATACCGATCCTAATAATTATAGGCCGGTATCTATTTTACCGGTGCTTAGTAAGGTGTTTGAAAAGCTGATGCTTTCTCAGATGCTGCGTCACTTTAACATGAATTCCATCTTTCATGATCAACAATATGGGTTCACCAAAGGTCGATGCACAACTGACGCCGGTGTAACTTTAATTAAGCGTGTTTTTGCCTCGTGGGAGGAGTCGCACGACGCTATTGGAATTTTTTGTGACCTGTCCAAGGCTTTTGATTGCGTCGAACACGAGACACTGTTGCTAAAGTTGGAACACTATGGTATTCGAGGGGCTTCACTCAATTTATTAAAATCATACCTCCAGGATAGGCAGCTTAAAGTACAGGTAAACAAAGTTAATTCTCAGGGTGCTAGCATATCTATGGGCGTACCACAGGGCTCGATATTAGGTCCTTTCCTATTTTTGGTCTACATAAATGACTTACCTCATTTATTTCAGCGAGAACCGGGAATGGTATTATTTGCTGATGACACATCGTTGATTTTTAAAATAAATAGACGGACAAATAATTATGACGAAGTAAATAATGCTATTACGAAGGTTCATAACTGGTTTACAGTTAATAATTTAGTTCTAAACGACAAAAAGACAAAGTGTATACGATTCAGTTTACCAAATGTAAAAAGTAACGAATGTGACATATTATTAAACGGCAAGAAATTGGAATTTGTAAAACAGACTACTTTTCTGGGTATAACCATAGATGAAAAACTACAATGGGGGCCCCATATCACATCTCTGGCAGGACGGTTGAGTTCTGCAGCATTTGCTGTCTGGAAGATCCGACAGCTAACAGATGTGGACACTGCAAGACTGGTGTACTTCAGCTACTTTCATAGCATTATGTCGTATGGCATCTTGTTGTGGGGACAGGCTGCTGACATTGAGTCTATATTTGTCTTGCAAAAGCGTGCAATCAGAGCAATTTACAACCTAAGGCTTCGCGAATCTCTTAGAGATAAATTTAAAGAGATCAATATTATGACTGTGCCCGGTCAGTTTATTTATGAAAATATAATGTATGTTAGGAAACACTTAATATTATTTGATAAGGTATCAGACAGACATAATTACCAAACTAGACATAGAGATAGATTGTGTCAGCCATTATTTAGATTGGCAAAGGTACACAAGTCGTTCATGGGATTCAGCGTTAAGTGTTATAACAAAATCCCAGGCGAAATACAACAATTAAATGAAAGAAATTTTAAATTATGTATAAAGAAAACTTTGTGTAAAAAAGCATATTACAAACTGAGTGATTATATTGAGGATAAGGATGCTTGGAGACGGGCTGGTCCTGCTCCACAGGATAATATACCTACACGAATATAAATAATGTTCCAGTGGATCTTTGCTTGAACGGAAGTTCTTAGATTTTGTAAATTTGTAACCATGCTATTTTTATTGTTAAACTTGATAAATTTGTAAATGTGAGTGCCCTGTAACCTATTAAAATTAGTTAGACTAGCAGAATGTCGGTCCATATGTCAGCTTGGAGTTGTCATGCTCACTCAAAGGTCACATTGGCGGTGGCACGGTCACTGGATCGCTCGATTCCCTATATTATGGTTGAGTTGGGCGATGCTGGTGTACGTGTCATGCTCGTGAACGGGCGCCGTCAATTGGGACTGGTCAGCTCCGGACTGTCTTTTGTCCTTAAGGTTATTTTCTTTTTATGTTTCTCTGTATACACGCGTTACACTGTTCTCACATATTCAAACTAACTAAATAATGTATCAAAGAATGTTTATGTGACACTGATTTTAAAAGAGTAACCATGGAGTTTCTTGCTCGTTCTTCTCCATCGGAATCTACACTTTGGAACGAGCGAATAGCTTCACTAAAAGGACTGACCGACAGACTGACACTTTGTATCTTTAAAGTTGTGTTGACGTTCAAAAGTGCCTGTATGGGTCTAATTGAAATAAATAATTTTGACTTTGACTTTGACTTTGGTCAGGACTTATGTTCATAAAGTTTGATAATTTTTATGATGGTTATAGTTAAAAAATATGATATAATTTATGGTAAAGTCGTGGGCAGTTCTTAGCGGCTAGTTGTTCACACAATTCCATGTAGTTCATCTTTCGAATAGGTACCTACAAGCGTACTGGCCCAATTTTAAAATCAATATCTAGACTTGTGTAGTATCAGAATTAAGGCTTCCTTCCATTTTAATTCCCAAACCTAAAAGTTTATAATGATAATTTTCTTTTTATCAAGAGTAGAAGGGAACCCTCCCTAAATCGTAATACAAATTAAATGATGATTTCAAATAACAAACGAACGACTGTACCGCTCCTGAAGCAGCTAACTCATTCAACCCGCTCATAAACTCTACACTGAAATATTAATAGAGTAAAACAGACGAAAATTCGTGTTCATTAATAATTTAAGAAGAAAAAGAGTAACTATCAAAGTTTCATCGTCTGCCGTCGGATGTGGCTTTATAACTTACAATTTTTCCGTCCTTAATCCTTTACGGAGCTCATTTAGCCGAGTTTTAATCTCAATCTCACCTCATTACCGGATCCCGAATACTCGGAATAGCCAATTTCACCATTAATTACAAACCCGGACTCTCTTACCCTTCCTTTTTCGAGTAAAAATAAATTATAACTCATTTATCGTTAGAGCCGAGACGCCCGCGACGGAGGCATTGAAATAAATAGCTGTCACGTTGGCGCACACAGAAGTAACGTGAACCCGTGAAACGACGTCACGTTAACGTTAACGGGGGGGAGGCCACGCCCAGCGGCTGCGCACTGCATCACACACGCCCATGTGTCGCACATACGGCGTCACGTAACTGGGGCACATGTACTCGTATGTATGGCACGTGGTCGGGGGCGTGCGCTCCGGTGGGCGTGCCACGTGTGCCATGTGTCAGTAAATGGCTGGAGATAGGCTCACGTTAAAAGGGAAACAGCCGGTCGCGTTCCACTCTTGACGACTTTATGTTGCGTACGGCCGCACGTGTGACTTCATATGTCACGCCCGACGCCCGACCTCGCTGGCCAACCGCTGACATGTACCGATAGCTCTGCCAGCCCGAGGAAATAGTAATAAACGCTGCCGACGCTGGAAATTAAACAGACGGGCGGGAGTTAAAAAAAAGAAAATAATATTCCCACCTGCGTCCGCAATTATCGGCGCAAACCGCGGAAAATTGCGAGGCGAACGCCAAACTGACACTCGTGGAACTTCCTCAAAATAAAACTTTGGAAAAGTTCAACCGGAAAAGAAAGAAAACGCGAAAATAAAAAAGCCATTGACTCCGCAGTCCGGCCCCGAAAGTTTTAGACGCCTTTTTAAACATTCCCGCGGATGAAATCACGACCGGAGGGATTTTTTTTATCGCCAGAAGGATTTTCAGTGCTCGTTTCTGTCAACTAATTAGAGTTTGCTCTCGAAAATAAAATTAAATGCAAATACTGACGTTATCAAAATGTCACTTGAGTTGTGGCTTGCGTCATAGTAATTGGTCGCGACTGAAAGGTTGCCCCCGCCTGCCGCTCCACGGAGGTATTGAAAAAACATAAATAGAGAATGGAGTTGGTAGCGTAGCGAGTATAAGAAACAATATGGCAGAGAGTAACGTCGGATCAATAATATATAGGATAAGAAAACGCGGGCACAGAGCAGTTAAGAATCCGAGGCACCCGTACATAGGCGAGAGCGAAAACAAATCAGTGCCGGGAGGCGAAAATTGAGCACGTACCCGTTCCGGCTAATTTTATTTTGCAATTACACCCCCTCCCGAGCCCGTCCTACAACCTCACCCCCCTGCGACGCTCCGCTAATACAACATTCTTGGCGACAGCCAGTTTTTGGGACAGAGGCTGTGGTGGGAATCTTATGATAGAATTATACTGGAAAAGTGTTGTGGAGGCAACTACATAGATAGATTTGTACGACCGATTTGTTGTCGCCAGAAAATATAGCTAGGTCATGACTTTCTCTTTGTCGTTCTTTATGAATCTATTTAGCGATAGCTGAAAAACTTAATGGCACTAAGATTGAAATGTACACAAGACTTATTTATAGTACAACAATGAATTCCGCTTATTACATTTCACATGACAAAGTACAAGACGGACAGACCATTTATGCATGATGAGAGTTCCTATTAGAAAGATGAACAAAATTCTCTATACTAATTTAAATAGATAAAATATTTTCTTCTAAAGAGAAGGCAATTTCTTGAACCTATATAAAGTATACACACATAAAAAGTAACCTTAATAATATTTTGTTGAAAAACAACATTTTTCATTTAAATGATAATGATATACCTACCAGCGAAATATTCATTAAAAATCTACAAGAGGAAATTCTCAATCTACGCATACAAAGTCTCTGTAGCCTATTACTCTGCAACCCCCTGTGTAAAAAGGTTGTAAGAAGGCGGACACCCCCGTCTTAGGGTGGCGATCGCCTCCACAACCCTTTCGCTTTTACCCCCGCTGGACAGGGTGATGTTTTGTGAAGAAAATATATTGGCGATATAAAAAATAAAAATCTAAGAAAAAATACGAAAAAAAAAATTTATTTTCACGTGCCGTTTAAAATAGTATTCTAAACTTTTGAAATGTAATCGGAAAAATGTGTGGTCAATGAACACTTTATTCTAAAGACTTCGTTTTAAGAAACACGAAATAAACATAGCCAAATTATTGGGGTTAGTAGGGCGTTATGTCTAGAAATAAATATTATTTACACTTTTTTAAATGGCACGTAATATCAGTAAACATTGTTTTTATATCTAGTCTAATAATGAGTATTAGATACCGGCAGTCATAACTGAATTTGTATTTAGTATATTTATGTGTAGACCACTACAAATTTGATTACATGGGAATTGTAAACAAAATAGTGTTTTTTTTAAATAAAATCAGCCTAATAAACTGTAGCTTTCTGAAAGGTCTTGATTAAAAAAGAAAAACACTGATATACGAAAAAAATGTCAAAAAGCATTCAGTGGTTTTCATGGAGAAAATTATAGGCAATTTTTTCTCAAGATTATACCCGTCCGAAGCCCATAGCACAAAGAACCACACCCTGTACCCGTTAAGCTTCTCGCATTTCTTCGACGCTTCTTAAAGTGTTTTACATACAACCGTCTATGGCTGTGTGCGTTTGGTAAATACTTACGCATTGATGTGTGAGTCGCTACGCATTTTTACCCACCCCCTCCCTTTAAGAAAAATACCTTACCCCTTTCTCCACCCCTTTGATGTACCGGTGCGCCCCTGGTAAAGAAGATATGAGACTTTTTCAGAAAGCTTAATTTAAATGAGTCGCTCGGGACGACTCAATGGGAATATTCCTTAATTTAAATACTATCTTCAAGACGAAAGGGTGGGGCATTTTAATTGGTATTGAATTTCGATTGAAGACTTTTGTTTTTTCGACTTCGCTTGTTTTTTTAGTCTGTGCCTGCCGTGGGAACCTGGCTTAGTACTGGCTGCTTGGAAATATTCTACGTTCAAATTCGCTTGGTCATAGGGTTGGCATACAATCCATGTGTGTGTGTACTTTATATACTTTTAAAATAGTTGATATTTTCTTAGGTAGGTTCGTTAGGTTACAGCTTAAATTCAGCTTTAAGGAAAAAATATAGATATTTGATTTTAATATTAATTAATATTCTTTATCAAGTAAAATAATGCAGTGTATGTTGTTACTATGCTAATTGGTGTGGGTGTTTGTTCGAAGGCGTTAATCTACGAAACTATTGATTTGATTTAACAATATTTCATTTACTTTCTTACTTATTTTCAGTTCAGTTATTATTGAATACATTACCCTTATCAAACTGATGACCTACATACTGTTTAGCTTTCACGTTCTACCTACAACCTGTCAGCTAAATGTTTTTACGAAAAACAATAACGTCGACACTTCATACCTTGATTAGATGTTGAGAAAAAAAGGTCTTATTTTTAATATTTATCTTTTTATGAGATATGGTAGCAACCAACACGGCCCAAGTGACACCAGAGGAGTGCCATCACAAGTGCGTTGCCGGCCTTTTGGAGATAAGGAAATTGGGATGGGATTGGGGAGGATTGAGGAGGAACTATGGAGCGGCTTGTGATACAAGGCCACACAGAAGGTACGAGACCACGAGGCCGGTCTCCGACTCGCCGGATAGACCTGATAAAAAAACTAAAACTACGAAGTCGACCGCAGTACAGCGTACTCGCAATGCTCAAAGTCGACAAAAGTGGAGAGACATCGCTCAACGTGCTGCTCTTGAAGGAAAGGACAACGGTATGGCGCAACCCATCCATCTACATCCACGACCACTCTGCCAAGACTGTAACGACTAAGGAAGATTGGGGAGGGGAAAGATTGGGCTACAGGTATACTTAATCACACTGCAAAATATAACGTTGTGGTTCTTTCAAGCTGGCTTTCTGTGAGGCTGTGGTAACAGACAGTCGAGCCAGCTGATTCGCGACAAAGTATGGCTCTTCCCAATTTTCCCAATTCATTTTTGTCCCATCTCATTAAACTTACAAGAAGATTTAACTAATAAACGCAGTATGAAACCAACACAAGTATGATCAATCATAATATATCTACATGACAGCAATACGCCCCAAAAGTACCAAGAATATCAGAAATTTGAACCTTTTCTTGCAATTCTTTTTTTTGAATAGAATAAAGTATTGTTTTCTTAGTGCCAATAATAACCAACATAGAAAAATTTTTTCCCACGCACTTTTACGTGTTTAAAAAAAGAACATCCCGATTTGCAAGTATGTAAGTAGGTAACTAGTCATCTAAGATGAGACTTGAGCCGTCTTCTAGCTTAATTTAAAAGAGATACCGAACTTTATAATCCAAGGACCGGCTTAAATACATTGAAATTGCTGTCAAATAGTGAAATATTGCAATACTACAATGTAAGCTAAAATTAAAGATGTAATTTGTATCGCCATCTCAACGGGTTAACTCGTTCTCGTTAAAAAATAACACCCCTTTTCAGAATTAAAATGTCATCAGCCATTTTATAAGCGTCTCAAATTTCGTTCTAATTTATTCTTAGTAGGTAGCTGTTTTTCGTACGTCTTTGCTTGCAACAAATTAATTAAATAGTTCTCTTTCTGATATATTTCGGTTTTTATTGCTTGAAAGGATTAGTAGGGATGAAAAGGACAGCTTATAATGTTTTTCAATTACCTGTTTCGTTTTATTGGATAGATTGACAAACGAGCAGACGGATCGCCTGATGGTAAGCAATCAACGCCGCCCTTGGACACTCGCAACACCAAAGGAATTGAAAGTTATTAGAGGGAGGAGTCTTATCGTGGGAACCCAGAGGTTGAAGAAGCGCCCGCTTTTCATGCATGTAGAAACCTGGCAAGTACGAATGTGATTTTTCCGAGTAATACATATGTACTTTCTATAATTAATAAGAAACGACTGACAAACGGTGACGGAAAACATCGTGAGGTAACCCGGACTTATAATTTCTAATTATAAGTTTGAAATCGCCAATTCGCCTTGAGCAAGCGTGGTGATTAATACTCAAACCTTCTCCTTGTGGGAAGAGGCCTTTGCTCAGCAGTGGGCACTTATAGGCTGATGATGTGATTCAGAGGGAGGATGTCATTTGGGAATTGAGGTTTGAGAAGAAATATTGGATGGTAACCTGACTGTGTTCTTTCACGCTGTTAATATGTGAGGCCGGGACATCACTCTGGACTTGTCGGATCAGTGCTGAAGCATGACTTGTCAAAACTTAACCTTATTGTTTTTATATTGTGGTTAGTAATACCAAAACCATAATCAATATTATACGTTAGGAGATTGAAAACAGTTTACGTTGTTGAAGTTTTTCTAGAACCAGTAATTTGCAATGTATTCTGCAGTAATAATCTGAAAATATCTTATGAAATAGAAAGTTCGAAATTCTCTAAGATCAGAAAAAAAGAATCCTTCCAACAGGCAAGGTGACCATATCTGTCCATCTGTTGTACGTTATTATTTTCTATCCGTGTAAATACAGCTGTCACTTGATTTCTTTTTTGAATTTTCAAATTGCGATCTTCTTTGTATGACAATTAGAGTGAATCTTGTGTAACCTTAATATATTTACTAACATATACTTGAAGATAAAAACTTTTTTACATAAATTTTAAATATAGAAACAAAATTATTATTTTTATTCACCCCTTGTTTACACGGACGATCTAACTTCACAACTCACGCAGTATAAATATTTCAAAGTAAAAACAATTAAAGCCGCCCACAAACAAAGACTACTTTTCTTTAACAAAACAAAGCAAAGCAAATTCTCGCTTTAGAGCAATCAATACATGTCTCAAAAACAATTTGGAGTAAGAAAATCTAAGAGGTCCAAGTAACAAAGGGCCGAATGGTACGCCCAAGTACACGTTGCGAAAGATTTATGTAGATCTCCCTGCGACAGTAAAAGTGGTAAGGCAAATAATAATGATATTATTATTAATATAAAAAGTGTATCTATAATGATTTTAATAATTGCAGGATAAAAATGTTTTATTAGCTTGTAGCTGGATATGTTTTTGATGGTCACAGGTTGTTTATTTTATATTTTTTTGTTTGTTCTTATTTTATTTTCTTTTTGCTGTGAGTTTCGTTTAAGTACCATGACAGTTTATCGGTTAAAACGATTGCTCTATAATTTCAAATAATTCGTTTGAAACTAGCTGGCCATGTGAATTCAGTGCCGTCTCAAAGTTTAATAATGACAGTTGTGTTCCTTGTCAAATATCAATGTGTACATAGAAATACGTCAATGCTCGATGTTATTTAAAATTATTCTAATTGCTACGTACCTATATATGTATGTTTAAAATTCAAAACTTGTAAAAAGAACTTACACCTTGTACAAAGAAAAACTCTTAGGTATCCCAAAGTTACTTCACCATTCAATTTTCGGTACAGCAATGCCAAGATTAGAAAAACGAAACTGTGAAAAAGAAAACAAAATACTTTTATCCAAGAACCTATTTCCAATGAACAAACATAACCCTTTTAAAATTCTATTACGTACATCCATCGTGTACGTACAGGTGGGGGTGTTTCGCACCCCTTCCTAACCCTTTCCGAGTCCAAACGTTTCTTCTTTACATTTATTTCTTATGGCCTGTTTCTTCTTCTTAAATTATAAAGCTGAGTACGGATTCAACGGTTTTGATACTTGAATTATTTTTATTGTTTTTCAATTCCATTTTTGAAGACCGAATTATTATTGAATGCAAAACATATATTAAAAATGTTATTTCAATAATCTTCGAAATTGAAATGAATAAAAAAAATCTACATATTAAAAACACTTCACTAAATAGTACGGTTTTAGCATAATTTTATTACTAGGTATTAGGTATATCTTCATTCAAAAATAGTAAAGAGACTAAAAATTAAGCACTCAAAAACAATTCATCCAAACTAATATTATAAATGCGAAAGTAACTCTGTCGGTCGGTCTGTCTTTTCTTTGCGCCTAAACTACTGAACCTATGTATTTGTGTGAAATTTGGTACAGACATAATTTGAGTAAGGACATAGGATAGTTTTTTAACTTGAACTCACTTATCCAAGCGAACATGGTCGCAGGCAAAATCTATTTAATTAAATTATTGTAACAGAAACAAAAGACACGTTTGATATCAATTTTGTAATCCTTATTCGAAATTCAACCTCTGAACTAAAACTGTACGTTAACTAAATCAATACATAATTACTAACAAAACCGTCTACAGAAAACAACAAAGGAAACGACCAAGACTGTTCGGTCAGCGTCGGTCGGCAGCCGAAATGATGTTACAAAGGCGCGGAACTGGGCTAACACAAGTTTTCTATATTAAAGTGCGTACCCCCTCCTCCCCCCTGCCTCCCCGAAAAGGGTTGCGACCCACCTTTGAAGATGCGCAGAGCTTTTTCTATAATTCTCCTCTCTAAGCGATTTGAATTTCGTTAAGTCTCGTATTTCGAGCAAAAAATAATTGTTTGAACCGATTTTCAAGTGTTTCGCCCGGTTCTTCGCTATACATATTTCTCGTTTTTTGTTGGTTTAGTAAAGGTGTGTTTGGGTAGGACTATGATTTTATTGTTAAAAAGGAAATTGTAGATACAATAAGTTTGTATTTTCTGTTTGTTAGATTCCAAGTATCTTTAGTTTTTTATGGAAAAGAAAAGTTATTTACACACGATACCAATAAAGCCTCTTTTCCAAGTTTTACAGTAAAAAATACAGGTACTTATTCTTAACATCAACATCATCAGCCTATAAGAGTTGAATTGTCAACAAAGACATATCACTTATAGAAGCCAAGTCTTTGTGATGCTGATGATATTTGGGATGCAAACACGACACGCGTAATTAATTTAGTTGGTGATTTGAAATGTATAATTAGAAATTATTAAAAAAATGGATTTTATAAGTCCAGATTTCCGCACGATGTTTTCTTTCAACGTAAGTCGGTGGTATCTAAGTTAATAAAGAAAGTCTGATTAATAACTCAAAAAGTTACTTTTGTACTGGCCAGGTTTTAAAACTCTTAAGTATATAAAGCAGGTACCTTAATATCTGGACTACTACGACGATCTAAACATATAAAATTTACTTATATACCTACTACTAGGTATTTACATTTTTTTATTTTTATCTAATCTCATAATTAATTTATTAGCATTTTGAATACTTCTTCCTTTGAATCAGCGACTGAATGACCAAGGAACTAACGTGTAAAGCATTTTGTAGATTTACAGAATAAAAAAATTGGATTTTTTTAAGAATTTCCAGAAATCGTAAGTGTCAAATATTATGAGGTATTTTTGTTGTTCAAATCAAACTAACTACGGGTTATATAACTTCATATTACAATAACATAGATATATAAATGTATTATATACCAAATTTTTGTAATATAAACGCGTCTCAAACTTGACTTAGCGGAGTTTTCACAAATCCTTTTTTTTATATTTGCAAGGTCGACTAGTTTTGTCCACTCCTTTATTTACTTTCGTTAGGTACATTTTCGCTTTATTTTGCATTGTGTTACGCAATTCTGTTCTTTATTTGTAAGTGTTTAGAAACTGCTTTTAGGTTTTTATTTTCTTTGTATGTATCTGGTTGCTTGGTTTGCTATTAGTCGCTACTACACATGAAGATTTGGCCTCTTATTTAGTTTGAAAGGTGGATAAGTTGAGTATTTAAAATCCGACTCTATAGTTATTATTTAAATTTATGCCTTTTGGTAATACATTTTTTAATGAATTAAACGAAAAAGATAAATCAACTATGAAAGACTTAAAACAATGTATAATGTGGTATATCGAAACTAACGACTTGCTCACGTGAATGAACTAAACAGTGAACAGTTGGCAGCGCGACACGCACGCTTCTCATTAATAAGAGTCCCGCTGTGACTTGAAACTAGTCGAGCTTTTCTCAGTACATGCACGAGAGTAAGTACTTACTATTTTCGATAAATTTAGCATTAGCTTACGTAACTATTCAAAAATAGAATATAAAATGAATTACACAAATAAAACGTTCTCAATCATTTTAAAATCACTATGGATACGCCACAGAAACACTGGCCAAGTATAACAATAAAAACTCAAACAAATAAAAACTTATTGTAAACATTAGATATCAGCACTTAAGCTGCATTAATACGAGCTCAAACAAACGGAGGTAACTAATTTCAGATAACAAGACGACCAACAATTAACCAGACGCAACACGCATAATTCATCATTGGCCCCTACCATGGAACGTGTTAATGTGAGTTACTATCCGAATGAGAAATAAAATGTGTAGGGTTGATAATAGGGTATAAATATGTATAAAAAAAATTGTTTTGTCATTTAGGTTTGTACTTTTTTTTACTTTAGGAGTAGCAGATCGCTATGTCAGCGCTCATTATAAAGTCACATGATATTTCATATCAATTATATGTAATACTAGCTTCCGCCCGCGAGTTAGACGGCGTGGTATGTTGATAAAATGTAGCCTATATCCTAACCCAGAGTGTATCCTATGCCTGTGCCAAATATCATCCAGGTTCGTCCAGCCGTTTTGGCGTGATTGAGTAACAAACTATTTATAACGTAAAGTAAGATAATCGAAAATAAAACAAAACAAAGTTTTGAATGAATCTTAATAATCAAATATAATAATAAAAATCTAAATCTAAAATAAATATCTTACAATGCATAATTGTATAAAACTATAAGTATTAATGAGGTTTTTCAATATTTTCCGTATGTCAAATGGCCATGATTTTTTTCCATCTATGTAGGTATTTTATTTATTTATTTATTTAAACTTTATGCAACAAAACATTACATAGGCGGACTTAATGCCGTAGGCATTCTCACCAGTCAACCTTAGGGTGATGCAGAGAGTGTATGGTAGGTAAAACAAGAAGAGAGCTTTGAGAAGATAAATTAAGATTTAAAAATACAACAAAAACACTAAAATAAATAAATATTTATATATATATATAGAATAATATAATTATACTGGTATATGGTGAGGTATATATGTAGGTAAAAGTTACAAGAACAAAATTCTAAATAATAAAACATGACGAAAACGGTTTTTCTTTAATTTCCTAAAAATATTTTAACTTGCTCATTTAATTAATATTTCTTTGTAATCGACCACCTGAAATACCACCTAATACATTGTAGCCTTAACAATCAATCACAAAAACGCAGTTAATAATAATGTTTGACTAAAGGAATTAATTTTGTATTGCTGCTACCTCAGTGCTGTAATAAACTAAACTGAGTTATTCCGTCAATCGGCATAATAAAGATAGTAAGTCGATCAGACTAATATTTTGTTATCGATATGCTAATAATATTGAATCGATATGACACAATCGAATCGACTGATGCGTCATTTGTGTAAAGTTTTGGTTACATTTCTAAACGATGTCAGATTTCAGAACATTGTTTTTTTTGTTAATTTAAGGAATACTTTAATCATGTAACAGAGTTTTTGTAACTAACTTATTTAACGGAGGCCCAATTTTTCACCTCCCCAATCCCTAAATCTCCAAATCCCTAATCCCCAAAAGGTCGGCAACCGAAACGCACTCGTAACTACTCTGTTGAGGGTGTCCATGCGCGGCGCTGGCTGCTTACCATCAGGTAATCCATCTGATAGTTTGCCGACCTATTACATAAAAAACTGTGTGTAACTTCTACTATAACTTCCAACACATAAAAATTATTTGTTTTCTTGTTCCAAACAATAAAAAACTCTTTTTCCAACTCATCAAAACTAATGACAACAAAAAATCACTACAGATCTCTACACACAGACACCGCGAAACAAACTCGCATCACACTCACAGGATAGTCACGCGAAACTCATTTTTAAAACAAATCCATTAGTAACGATAGTAGCAAAGCACCTCGCAAAGATACGCGATAGAACACGCGTGTCCCGGACAACCGTTTAAGAAAAGAGCTTGTTAAGGATGGAGGAGCATTTTACAAGAGCTGTTGAGGAAAGGTCATCGTCATTATTTGGATGTGTTAGATAAACTGTAGGTATTGATTTCTAGGGCAATGTTTATGTATCGTGTTTTGTTTATGAAGAACTATCTGCTTGCCCTTGCATTGCAAGGCGCTAACGATAAAAGAGTCGTTATTTTCATTCTACTTTTCAAGACTTTTCTTTAATTAGAACCTTTTTCCTTTTACTGACAAAACATCCATAAAAACAAATTTTATAAAATTGGTAAGATAAGCGCTTATCAACACATTTTGCAATCCATTTTTATAATATAGATTTTCCTTACCTGATCTTGTGCTTTATTTCAGTCTTTTGTTATAACCAATTGAAACACCATATATGTGAAGTTCATATAAAGCAATCGTAAAGTGTTAAGGACTCTTGCTGTCGATCTTGGTGATTATGATGGGAGTTTTTATTTTATTTAATATCATTTAATTTTAAATTCAGAGCAAGCTAGCTAGCTAGCTATTTGTTTGCTTTTTTGTTTTAAAATCAAAATTAAGAAATTCGATATTTGAATTTGAATTTCGTAATCCTTAAAGGCCTGAGTGAATAGGTTGCTCATCAGTAGGTTTACTCCATCGTAGGATGCTTTATTGCCTCCAACAGAAGAGACAGTGACGTAATATAGGCAAAAAAAACTGTGAACTTGCCTTTTATCATTTTGTATTCATTATAAAATTAGAACACATTCACTTAAAGCTTAAAAAAAGAACACCCTTATTAGGCCGTCTCCATACTAACGAACAGTGGATCTTCCTCAACCATCTGTCTTCTTCAGATCTGTCAGCGGCACCTATGTGCATGAGGCACGTTGAGCGCCCCGTGTGTGCGCACCATTATAATTCTAATACCCGCTTGTTTTGTTAATCTATTTATAAGACGTTTTATTTTTAGAATAAACAAGTTCCTTGTCGCTTTAAAGAGGTTTTATTATATCACATTGTTTTTTTCTTAAAGCCTTTATATAACCAGTTTCTAGTGAGAATTTAATTTGTAATACGGATTAATAGGGTTAAAAATAATTAGTAGTGGGTAGGTACTTTGATTGAGGTTTTATTAGATTTTGTTTAAAATTAACTTTGGACCTTTTTGGAATTTGGAACTTTTGACTATACTCGGAATTTTAATTCCATTCCAGATTTGACAATTTCAGTGTTGCAACGTTATGACACGTAAGAAATAGTGACGTTGCGAAATTATTCGATGTGGAAATCGAATATTTCTGAATCGATTCCTCTCGTTTATAAATTTAATCTCGTAAACTAAGTTTATTAGGAAATAAAATATTTCTGAACCAATAATTTAGTTTTGACAATTAATTAACGATCTGAGACGTTTCTTTTGTTATTGTGTGTGAAATTAATAAAAAATGTGATCATGAAGGAACATGACAAAAAAAACAGAAATTTTATAAAATGTAGCCGTCATTGCTATCGCTATCGCTGTTAGTTTCTGTAACATTTATTATGAATTGTGTCTGTGATTTTTATTGTCAATTAAAATATCTAGCACACTCATTTTTTCCACTTCTTTGACAACATGGGATACGCATTTAGACCATTCGGTAGCCGTAATTTTTTGAATGCCTTCCTGAAACTGATTCACTTATTGTTTATCGATTTTTGTGTTCGTCACTACACTGTTATATGTGGTATCATTATTTCACAAAATGACTGTAGGTCATGTCAAATCAGGAATCGAATTAAAATTCTGACTATAGTTAGATTTTTTTAGCGTATGTATGTAAGGAGTATTTATTGTAATATTGTCTTTATAGTCGATAAATTGACCTAATAAATTCTAATTACCGACGCACTTAGAGTCATTTAATACAATTCTTAGCAATTGTTTTCGTACTAAAGTTGCAATGAAACAGCTTTACTCACTTGATCATTTTTTAATCTCTCTGAGTGCGTTGGTTATTTTATTGTTTATCTAATAGGTTCCTAAAAATACATAATACCTATGAATTTAAAATTCCACGACTTTATTTAGAAAATAAATAGGTACATCAACAATTGCAAGGTAAGGGTTGATAAAAATACGATCTAGTTTTAAAAAACAATCATATCTGTCCGTTATCATTCGCATCACGTACTATTTGTAAAAGGGGATAATACATAAAAGAATAGATAAAGCCATTACATATAAATTAGTTTGGTATGTAAATCTGTAATCATTACTCACAGTCTTAATTTCCACTTCTTATCAGTTCAGTACTAACACCCCATACTTTGTAACCTTATCATTCTATTTTACGCCTTCAAAACACTGTGATAAGGTCAAAAATAAAGTAGCAAATCCTTTTATCTGAAAGAGCCTAAGTTAACGCTATCGTGAACGACTTCAGTGACGCGTGAAAGAATCAAGAAAATGACTATTTTTTGTTGGGAAATGTGTACGATGGGACCGACGGATGATATTGTACCTAAGAGCTCAAAACCTCCATGGGGATAAAGGTATAGAAAGAAGACTCGTTAAGTACAATAATATTTTATAGACTAAGAATAGGCAGGAATCGCATTTGCAGCGACACAATAAATGCTATAAAATTGAGTTTCTTTACCACTGGGCCTGGAACTGGGCACGCTCGACTGGGGTGATAGTATACTACCTTACACGAAGTCGCCAAAAGGTTGGCCACGTACTTGTTAATCTTTTGGTTTTATGGTTTTTTTTTTTTGTGAGGGGAAAATCATCAAATGACTTCCCCCGTCCAGGGCCGGGCAGGAGGGAGTGTCAGACTCTTACTGACTAAAAACCCCCCTGTTCCTTCTCCTGCTCTGTGCCGATGTCGCGGTACCTCATTGCGCTTACCCCGCAACCCCGGCTGTTTGGTTCTATGGTTGGCCTTTATACGAATCTGATAGCTTACCACCAGGTAATCCTTCTGTTCATATCAATCCATCCCAAAATTACAAGTAAATATAGAAAATCAACGTTCAGCTCATGAATGCAATTTCAAAGAAATATTGCATTCTAAGTTGCATACTAGTAATAGAACATCTAACAGAGAGAATCGATAATGGATTAGAGCAATTGGCTGCCACTGAACAGTAACCCAATTCTAACTAGCGCAGGATTATGACGTAATTCCAATATGCTGTCTTAGTTGGGAACAGACAGGTACGTCGCTTGGGTATTGTGGATGTGATGCTCAGGAGGAGGAAACCAAGGATGGTGGAAGAATGTCTATTTAAGTTATAAGTTCTATAGAGTATCAAAGAGGTTTTTCCTAATCATGTCCTGGCAAGATGCAATGAAAGTTTGATGACATATTACAACGAAGAGAAAACATAGTAGATTTTATTAGAACGAGAAAAAAGTATAGAAATTTCCTTCAATAGATTGTAAAGATAACAAGACAGAAACAAAAACATAAAACCTTCACAGAAAAGATAAACTGTACGAAATTCTTGAAAAAAAAAAGATAATCCCGCCTCCTTTATTTATTCTTTGACCGCCTCTCGTGGCAGTTTGAAAAGTGCGAGTTGGTCCAAAGTTTCAGCTAATGGGTTAAAAAGGAGAAGGGGGGCTGACGGCTCGAATTTTTGGAAATTTCGGATATAATTAGAGGAGCGATCGCATTAGGGACGTCACTTTTGGTTTATGGGAGGCACGTCACGGGTAGAGATGGACCGAGTATCCGCCAGCCAAGTTTTATTGGCAGACTTACGTAAACTTAGAGGTTTTGTCGCCGCAAAATGGGATTTGTTTTCGGATAGACAAAAAAATTACTAGGGTTTCAAATCTTTTTAGGTGCTAATAACAAATTACACATGATAGTTTATTGCATCATGCCCTTTTATTAAAATTAATTAGCAGGAATCAATATTGTTTTCGTAATTAATGTTCCTAGCTAGCTAGCTTCTAACCTGGCTTTATAGTCCAACTAACTCATTATGCATTTTTGTTCTAAGCAAACATATATTTTATTAACCTAGAGTATATTTGCTGTCACACAAAAGAAAATGCAAGCTTGGTAAAAAGGACAAAACCGAAACAGTACAATTTGACAATAGCCTTTATCGTTCCCTCCAATTCACCGTACTCCTCAGGCATGGTTTACACTCTATAAAAACTCATCTACAAACTATTTATCCCATAGAAACATCTAAAAAAACCTATTTGCAAATCGCAAAGGCTCATTTAATACTGGCCAAGTAAACATCTTGTTTACAAAAGTTCTCGTTGAGAAAATTAAAAAGTCAAACAAACTGCTTGCCATGCACGTTCCGTTCCATTGGCCACACATTAATATATATTAAGGCGAACACTTGGTATTCACCCTCCTTGGGACACGTGCTTAGGACATGCTTGAATAAAATTATCATCTTACTATTAAGAAAAAGTGGGAGAAGAATGTGGATGAGGACATTGAGTTTAAATAATAGTTAATAGTGATTAAAATAATTATTGATGAGTAGGTTTTAAAGCTAAGTCTTCTTTGGTTTCAAAATGAGGATTTGGGAGGATTTATTCATGAAAATAAGTTCGTTTTTTTAATTGTTCACACACCAGGCTTTTCTCCTTGGTCGTAGATGCATTTACAAACATACAATGTCACATACACATCATACCTAAACTGGGAACAAGAATTTGTAGATCACACCACGAGTTGTTCCGTGCGAGAATCGAACCACCATGCACAGCAGCCAGTTGCCCAGCCCCCGCGTCAACCGTGCATATCTCTTCAACTCTATATAGGTATATCTTCAACTGAATAGTTTCTTTAAAATTATTCCCCAACTATCTTTTAAGACAATACTATTCCCTAAACCACTTGCAGATATCGTACTTTTTACTAATCTGCACAACGATTATTCTTAGAACGACAACAACATCAACAACAACAAGAATAAGGTAAACGGACGAAAAACCTTCGCAACAGATCAAACACTAAGCATAATAAGGCATAATAATACAAACCTAAAACAAAAGAAAATAAAAATAAATTCCAGGAACCAAGAACCAGAACGTGTATATCAGACCAAAATTCTCGAAGAAAAACAAACCACAATCACCACGGGGCATTCAATAAAATCTAAAACAACCAATATTCTCAATTCTGTTACACAATACAATACATGACAAAGTAACACGCGAACAAAAACTTCTACATCAAAACCTTTGAATAATAGCAATTTACAAAAGAACATATACCAAATAATTTTTAACAAAACCAATAATTTGAAAGCTTAATATTATGCTAAAGGTAACGTACAGGGTACGGTGTGGTACAAAACCTTCGTGCATGGATTTTAATTATTGTCATGTACCGAATACGACTCCTAATAAATGTCATTATGAAGCTGTAATACTACCAAATAAAGCTGTATTTGAAAACGGAAGCGAGCACCCTAAAGCTGTAGAAACAAAGTTTGAAATTGAATGCTTAGAACTTTGTGGCATGCAATTCTAAGTTGGTCGTGATATAGTTCTTTAATGGAAGCGCAATGTCACGTGCGTGACAATGATAGTACATAAATAGTATAGTTGAACGTTTTATATGAATGCAAGGCTTAAATAGCCTTTTGTATTGAAAGTTTTGTTGGAATTTTTGCATCGAAAACTGTGTACTTACGATTATTATCAAGTGATTTAGATTGCAGAACTTCTAAATTTTCGTTTAAGTTAGCTATTAGGGTAACGTTGTGCTCTTTCGTAATTTCTGCAAATGTTTCTTAGGTAGTTTCACATGACAAATGAATATCGTTACTTTAGGTTGTGCCAGTAAAGTTTAACAAGGAATGGCATACGACTGCGGTTTTTAATGTTAGCTTCAAAATGATTCATTTTATACTTTCTATGGTGGATAGCATGTCGAGCGCATTGTATTTTGTTGAATTCACTTTAAAACTTAATTTTTTTACATTTCATTCTAAATGACATTCATATTTGTTTCAGAAGTCCTTGGAAAAGGTCTTGTTATACCAAAGAAACGTGGCTTGCGACTTAGGTACAGAATTTATTCAGCTAACAGAACAATAAAAATTTACAATATAAAAATAAACTTAGAAAAATTAATATCGCAACAATATGTAGCCCACCTTGATCGTCATCCAAATATCGAGCCAACGACGAACAATACGAACCAGTAGGCTGTATAACGCGTTTGCGCGCACACCACCCCTAAAGGGGGGCAAGACGGGGTGGCAGGCGGATTTAAGACCTACCCTTTAAAAGATTCCATCGTCCTCTCATTTTTAAGACTTTACAATACCAGCACATACACCAGAGGGTTTCTTAATAAAACCAAGTTTTGGCTTATTTCTTTAGGGGACGGCTATGTGTGTGTGATTGCATGTTTCCGTGTTTTTCCGTAATTAGTGCGTCCCTCATTAGGGATGTGAGATGAGACGTAATGAGGTCTTCAGAGGACATCGACCGTTTGAATGTCGATTGAAACACGCGAACGTAATTGTATGAAAATGAAAGTGGTTTAGAAAAACGTGTTCCGTCGTTTGTTTTGGATTAGGAGTTTTCCTTCTTTCAAGTTTATTTGAATCGTTTTTATTTTCTTTCATTAAACATTATTGAGTGATCGTACACATCTTTATACATAGATATTATTACCAATCACCTAAAAATGTAATGCTGTTTTCTTTATTTGTTACTAAGAAGTAATAGGTATTTTATAGGTATTTTTAGACAGTAACCTAACACACATACCTGCATCTGATTTTCTCTTTCTACCACCTTTATTAATAATATTCATATCCAGAATATTATATAAAACCAATCTAACTAAAGCATACATTTTATGCTTTAGTTAGATTGGTTTTATGTATGTGTAGGGAGTTTTGAATCAAGCACAGCACACAGCAGCTACATCTTACATCAACTTTCTTCTTCTTCTTCTTCCTTCTACTGTCTTAATCGATAGCGGCTAATTAATAGTCTATATCACAATAATTTAAATTTATCCCTCTTACTCAACAATTACTGGGTTTTTCACCAACTCGACACGAGGAACTGATCACACGTGTGTCCAGTTGGTGAAACTTTAAATTAGCACTAATTATTCTTTCGTCATTTGGACACGCCAAGGTTTTTATGTATGGCCACATAGTGAAAATTAAAATTAATTACTTTTATGTTATCGTCAACTGGACACACCTATTTTTTTTTCTAAAAAAGGTACAGTTAAGTTAAAAATTGTTTCGTTTTTAAGACAAATTTTGAAATAAAACAAATGAGTAACAATCAAATATTTATATTAGAGGATTTATTGATATAAAGGAGAGGATTTACTAATAAAAAACAAACTTACTTAGATCTACACATTCTAAATATACCTAATAATTTAAAATCATCACATCAAATGTCACAGAAATATCAAATAATAAGCACATACATAATTTAAGTGAAAAAATATTTTTCCTATTGCTCAATGATGTTTTTAATATTGAACGATACACTCCACTCCTATACGAAGTTGCTGTCAAGTTTATATTTATGAGAGCGGAATTGAAACATTTAACCTTAAGTAGGTATACTAGGTATATGTGGTATAAAATAAAATATCAAAATAGTCATCAATAGAGCATGAGATAACAATACCAAAATGAATAATTTTATATACAATAATCATTCCCCACAAGTCTGCAACAATAATATGGCATTTAGAAATTAGAGTCTTACTGTAATAATAATAATTAAACAAATAGTATCACAATCATTTTACTAAGACTAGACTAAAATAATATAGAGATCAATATAATCAACTATAAAATATAGAATATTACTATTTCAAAAAAATATAAAGATATTTTTATTTGGTTAAATTCTTCGATACCAATGCTAATTTTTCTTGATTCAAATCATCAATGGAACATAGTCTTATGAGATAATAATACTAAAATGGATAATTATACAAACAATATCATTCCACATAACTCTGTAACAATAATAATTGGCATTTAGAAAATAGAGTACTGCGGTAATAATAATAATTAGACTAATAGTATCACAATCATTTTACTAAGACTAGACTAAAATAATATAGAGATCAATACAATCAACAATAAAACATAGAATATTACTATTACAAAAATATATAAAGATATTTCAATTTACTTCAATTTTTCGATACAGTGACCGATGCTAATTTCTCTTGATTCAAACTCTCTTACAGTGTCTGCAATCATTGTGTTCATTCTGATAGTTTCAATTTTTTTTCTTGATATAGGTCCATCCATCACTACCCGGCGCCAAAACTCATTCATGTCTCTTTTGATCGCGACCAGGAACTGTAATATATTTGGTTTCTTTTTTAATTTTTTGGCTATTCTGGCATTCCATGCCTCTCCAGAATTATTAGTGCGATGATGTTCTTTATAACAATTGTATGTGTTTGCATAATCAGAATTATCACCCAGCCAAGTTTTGATAAAATAGTCGTTAAATGTTGTTGCATCTTCAGTGTTCAAGCATTCCGCCATGATATATAACCAGGCATCTGGTTGTGCGTCAATCGGTAGAAGTGGCAATGAACAACACGAAGAGGTGTTGTTCATAGCCACTTCTACCGATTGATTGACATGATCTTTTCCCAATTTAGACTTTGTTAAACGCAACATTTTTGCTTTTCGCCACAAACATCCCTTGAAATGAGTATAGCATCCCACAATTTTTATATTCGGAAATTCATGTTGCAAAGCTTGAATAAGAGGCTTTTCAAAATCACATGTGATGGTTTCTGGGTTCCACTCCGGTATTTGGCTTTTAATTAAACAAAATAATGTTTTGTAAGTATCAACTGTTCTGTCGGGCAGCAAAGCATAGATAGTGGGAATAATGTTCGTATGATATTCCGTACTTCCAATATCGACATGAATCGTGAATAGCTGATGGAACTTTTTAACGCATGTTTTAAACGTTCCATCACAGAAGAATTTTTTTTTATTTGCAACAATCTCTCTCATGTTATGGTGCGCAAAAACGAGAATACGTTGATCTCTGATGCGATCCGCTAGCAAGATGTCTTGAAACTGCTCAGGTACATCTATTTCGGCTATATTATTGAATGACATACGTTGAACTCCCAATGATTTGTTCCTTTTTCTATATAGTTTATTTTTCACACTTTGAAAACATGGGATATTTGCAACTAAATGGAGTCCTCTCTCTTCCATTCGCTCAATCGTGTCAAAGTATAGACTTGGGACAGAAGCAGCTAGATTATGCTTTACTTGATCCTCGCAATCATTTAATTAAATTCATTAGAATCTCGTTATTCGTCAAATCACCCTCATGATTATGATCAGTTGCTTTTAATTTAGTGGTGTTGTTAAAATTTAATTTGATCATAGCTTGACAAGTTGACTTTTTCGAACAACGCCACATTGAAGATTTATCTTTATTTGTCCTTAGGTGTAGATATTTGTATCCATCTTTTAATAGAATTGGACGATTTCTTTGAGAAGTGATGAATGAAAATGTATTTCTGTTAGTCAATGATGGATCCGCGACTTCTTCTATAGTCATATTTGTCTTTACATGAAACAATAAACAAGAGTTTTTTATAACAAATTAAATATTGCGGCATTACTAAATTGATATAGTTAAAAAAATACGTTGTACAATCTAAAACTAATTGAATACTTACCTATGTATTAAAATCCACGTCACTTTAAAATGGCACAAACACTGCACTTAATGCACACACCAAACGAAGTAAACTGATAACGAATTATGACCAAAGGGTTACCGGGTTGGGATTTATTACCTGCTTCAACCAATTAGAGCAGACTACGTCATTTTAAGTCACCGGCCGCCGGGAATACAAAAGACTGTAATAAAACAGGTTCCATGTTGAAGATTTGACAAGCATAGTACTCGTAACATGGTAATAGCGACTTTCAAACACTTTCGGTGTCAAAAATATATTTTTTACAAATTCACAAATGGTGAATAATTACAAAATTACCCGGTGAAATTACTAGGTGGGACGTTTAGAGGACAACGATGATTGTGATTCAAAAATATTATTTGCGTGACTGTACTTTGTTAAACATTCGGGTAAAATGTGAACGTGTGTCCAGTTGACGAAAACACAAAAGTAACTTAATTTGATTTTCACTATGTGGACATACATAAAAACCTTGGCGTGTCCAAATGACGAAAGAATAATTAGTGCTA
Organism: Spodoptera exigua; assembly: GCA_902829305.4. Classification (NCBI taxonomy): domain Eukaryota; kingdom Metazoa; phylum Arthropoda; class Insecta; order Lepidoptera; family Noctuidae; genus Spodoptera; species Spodoptera exigua. The sequence goes on along the minus strand of LR824620.2, from coordinate 10,697,842 downwards.
ATTTAAAGTTTCACCAACTGGACACACGTGTGATCAGTTCCTCGTGTCGAGTTGGTGAAAAACCCCAATTACTCTACCTCTTACTTAAAAATAAAAAATACACTTAAAAGAAAAGATTGACTTTCCTATCTACACTTTCCTTATCGAATCGATAGTTCAATGTTTTTCATCCTATTCTAAATAAAAATAACAAATCAAATACCACATAATAAGCACGTAAACAAGTTTCGACTGGAACCGAGCGGTTGTAGTATTTTTGCGGCGAACTACTCAAATAGGGCTGCTCCACTAATTGGCAGCCGATGGCTCTTTGTTGTCGGACTCGGTGACCGGAAGTTTCTAGTGTTGTTTGGACTCGGCCATTTTAATAGTCATAGCGTACAACCCTAATTATTTAATGCTGCGTTTTTTTTTAATTTAATTCTGTGTGTTTTTTTAAACTCTTTTGCAACCATTGTTTACTTTTAAAGTTTTTGTATCGTCTTCTATTTATTTTTTTTCAAAAATACTATTTTGTTTTTTGGGTTTCAATGACCTAATGTTTGTCTGATACAAAACTTTGAACTGATCAAGAGTTTTAGTGAACTATCATTTTTTTGGATAAGTCCACCATAACAGCCCAAAACAACTGCACCTACTATAAGCCAGGATCAACAGTAGAAAGAACAATTAAAACACCGAAACACACACAGTCCGGCTCACCCTAGGGATATGAATGTCTGTCTTGGATCCTGCAACGAAATAAATCAGAAGACATTATTTGAAGTCCAGTCATCAAACAGAACAGTTACTATTGTAATGAGACCTATGTGTGAGCTATACATGTGTATGTGTGTGCGTGTATCCGCTTACAGCTGGAAGCTTCAGAGGTACCAAAATCTGGTCATCACTAGTTAAGACATTATTAATTCCTTCTTCAGCCCAACTAAAACCTCATAAGACTTCGTACAAAACAGAAATCAAACTACACAGGACAAACGATTTGCTTACTAGTAAATAAAATTATATCTCTACGGTTATAAAAAATGTGTCATAATTTTCTTCCTAGACAAATCTACAGAGAGATAGGACCCGTCATTGTTAAAATTCAATTAAATTTTATTATTTTATTGGCATTGTGGTTACAATGATGACAACAATATGTCCTTATTAATAAAAGAAAAATATTAATGCAACCACAGATTAAAAATAAATGCAAAAATATTTTTAATTTTGAAGTAAGATGACAGAATTGTTTTTAAATAAAAGTCTGTAAGGTTTTCTTCTTGCCAGCTACTTAAGTAGTTGATCTTCTTCCAACCCCAAAAAAACCTCTATAACTCCCCAAAAAAAATCTTTTCCAAAATGCGTTCTGCGTTCATTACCGTTGACGTGTTAGACGTGCAAGTTACCCACATGTCACGGTAAGCAGCACGCCCCTGTTTGCACAACGCGTGCCCCTTTGAATACTAAGCCATTGGGACCTTTTTATTTCACAATGAGAATTGTTTCCAACCTTTTTGGTTAGTAAGTGTGGTTGTGATTCGGCATTTTTTCTTTTGGAGTTCTGTTTTTACTTTTAACATTGTAGATTCTTTAGAGTAAATTATAACAGAACTCTATTAAAATCACAAATGTTTCTTCTTAGACTAGTTTAGATTACAAAACAGTTTGCGCGACGTTCGCTGATATGTACGTGTATCGCGCAATTTTGCTCATGAATATAAGCCCCTGTTGTAGCTTGAAATTAGTCGAGTTATTTTGTAAAAGATTTAAATGAGTAACTTTTTTAAAATCAATTAATTACATGTATCTCACGAATAATTTAGCAATGATCCGAAGGAAAAAAAAATCTGATTAATTTGGACATAAATTACATGTTTAAGATAAAAAGTTGGCTTTTTTTTTTTTACAACAATATAGTGAGCAACCCCTACTTAATACAAGGTAACTATTAGTTAGACAACATCCAAACATATCAATAATCCCTACATCACATAACTCTAAAACCGCATAAAAATCTCCTTTACATATAATAAGTAATGGCAGCTAACAAATTTATTCTCGAAACACTGAAGTGTGTCCAATACAGTTTATTGTCTGCACGCCAATAAAATTTTGCTTGCGACATTTGCATTTTCTTGGCGATACTTATGACCTTATAAACATTAACGATCGTTATAATTTTGTCAATACAAGCCGTGTACAGTAAGTGTCTGAAGTAAATGGTCACTGATAAATTACATAACTATTGTAGTCAAAAAGTGACCAATTTTATGTAGTTCTTGTGTTTGCGTTATAACAAATACATACGTTACCTTTTTTTTTGTCTGGGGAAAATCATCAAATGACTTCTCCCGCCCAGGGTTAGGTTAAAAAGAGTGTCAGACTCTTACTGACTAAAAACCCCCCGTTCCTTCTCCTGCTCTGGGCCGAGGCCGCGGTAAATACATACGTTACCTACTCCTTGTATAAGTATTATTAGTTTCTATGTAGCAAAATATGAATTTTGAATATAGTTCTATATTCAAAATAAATTTATTTGTGATTTTATGATTAATTATGATGCATGTTGTGAACCAGGACTAGTATTCAAATATATTTTTGTGAACTCTTAGACAGTTAAGAGTATTAATGTTTAACGACTTACGGAACTGATTGACGAGATAATTCGACTAGTTTCAAGCCACATTGGGAGCTCATATTCATGAGCAGTAATGCATAAAACATATTTCTTTTTCTATATATACCTGGACTACGTACTGTGGTTTTACTACGTACCAGATCTTTTTGCCTACCTGCACATAATTTACAACCCAATAATCATCAAATCAAAACTAGAGACGAGAGCTCTATACTAAACACCAATTATGAAACGACCAACATTTTCCACCTCAAATACCTACTTTTACTGTACTTGCTGGATCAAACTTCTTACCATAAACCCATCAGCTTTTTGCCTTCAAAACAAAAAACTATTCGTTCAAACTGTACCCTTCACACAGCATTCATATCGCATTACATTCTCTTTGATACGCTCCACATTTACAACAATAGAAAACATAATTTTGAAGCAAAAGCCATTCTTTGTGTTGTCGAATATCAAAGAAATCTTTAACGTGAACCCGAATCACAAAGTTGATATAATAACAAATAAACGAGCAAAACAATCGACGCTTAAATGTTTTAATGCTGGAACAATGGTGGCTCTTAATAATAAATTATTGAATTTGTCCCGTTTTGCGTAATGATGACGGGTCTGAAGAGTGTCGTATGATTTATTTGGAGCGAATGGAGTTATTCGGTTTTCTTATTTCGAAATATCTTAATTGTCAATGTACATATTTATGCTTTTCACAAAGGTATCCATGGTCCTGACGATTATAATTTTTATTACGATAAAAATTAAAAATACTTATCTGAAAATGAACTGATATTATTGTTTTCTTGGAAATAAGAAATACGATGTTAGTTATATAGGTATATAAATGTTTGGGAAAAAGGGCACTGCTGCCCAATCTTTGCCAAATGTTAATCCCTTAGTTGCCACTTATGACAAACGCGTACGAGAAGAACAGGAGTAATGCTAAAAATGTTACTCTCCATAAACCAGGTATTTTTACGTAATAGGTTTGCAAACGAACAGACACATTAGCTGATGTTAAGCAATAGGCGCCACACAATACATGGATACCAGCAACAGCAAGTGCGTTGCCCGCCTTTTGGGGATTAGGGTTTAGATTTAGGGAATGGGGGAGGGAGAGAGTTGGGTGAGTAGTGATGTTATTTTATGAAGTCCTTAAAACCTCATCTATCAACAAGACCAAAATCGGACTACTATTTCTATAATTTTCATCTTTAGCCAAAAGTAACTCATAAACGGTCAACATTCCTAGAATGTTCTGGAACAGTCTAAATCTCAACTATGGCTCTAAGCGCTATTTAATATAGCTTCGTACTAGATTTTGTTTGTAATTCCTGTGAGATTATTCGAAACAGGTATTATACCTGGACGGTCGGTCCCGATTCTCGAAACTCATTGGAACATTGAAACAAATAGAGTACTACCAGGTATTTGTAATATTAGAGTCAGCTTAGAAATCCCTTTTCTGAGTCTTTACAGTATTCTGTCCAAATAGTTTTTAATAGCTTGTGGTGTTTACCAACCTTCATGAGAAATTAGCTTAAGAATTTTATGGGGTTTTGTTGATTTAATGCTGGTATCAGTTACAGTACAGTCACTCTTAACCGTTTTGTATTTTATTCTTACTTATATGGATATAACCTCCCCCTGAATCATCTCGAACATTATTAAGACACATCCGACATGTGGTGAATGATGAGGTGAAGGAAAACGTCGGAAGGAAGACATGAACTTCTAATATTTCTAATTTTAAGTTTGCTATCGCAATTTGCTTGTAGCAACACTTGTGAATAAAGACCAATCATTATGTTTGACAATAGTCTTTTGCTAAAAAGTGGAAATTTATAGGTTAGTGATGTGATAATCATATCGAGGCACCCTTAAGCTCTTTACATCAACCTACAGCGATGTTCTAATTTTTAAACAAAAAATCTAAAACAAAGGAAAACGATACTAAAAAGTCACGTAAAGCCAGGAGCAAGACACTAATTTCGGCATAAATATTAAGGCCGAACGCCGAATTTTAAAGGCGGCAATTTGAACCTACACTCTCATCCTGATCGCAGGATAATTTATCTTAACGAAAGAAAGGGGTGGCCAGGGAGTGAGGTGGGTACTCACCCAAAAATTGGGTAAAAATGTTGCCAGCCAGCGATTAAACCGTTGGGGGGAGATGCGTCGTATTAATCACCACCCAGGCGTCTTCGTGGATTCTCGCGGTATCATAATAGAGATGTTAGCACCGCTCCTTTTGAGGTCATTTTTATGTTCACACTAATTCAATTAGACTTACTGTAGATTATATTTTATTTAAAAATAGTGTTCAGACCATGAACACCTTTGTAGTGATAATAAAATTATAAAATATGTTGGACCTTATAATAATCAATAGTTGTGTCTTTGTGATCAATTTGTTTCGGAGACACAGCTGCTCAAATTTATCATTTTAATAAAACATACTTTTTTGAAAAAGTTATTTTTATTTCAGGATTATAAAGGACACAAAAAAATTCGCAGCTACAGCTCTATAGAAATCACCAAGTTGGCCTGTCCGTGGAAGGCAGGGCGGCCACCTTGGCTTTGTTTTAATATTTTCGCAAGCATTATGAAGGGTTTGCTTGCTTTCAAATAATTTCGGCTTCTGTTCCTGAAGTTTTGATAAAAGTTTCATTCTATCAATAATTAACGGGCACAATACTGGTTTGCTGATGCGATTATAAAGGTTTCGGGGTTTTTGGCATTATCTTTAAATATATTTTTTCTCTCGAATGTCAAAGTTCGGAAGTCGGGGTTGAATTTTCTTTGTTAGTAATTGAGTTGGTTAAGTTTTTGAAAGGGGAATAGAGGGTTAATGTTTATTTTAATTTATTGGTGCAAGAGTAATTCTGCTTTGTAAGTAAACGTTAGGTAAGTACATAAAGTACTTACTTAAGCTTGTAAGGCTTTGTGAGGTAAGAATGAGTGGTTTTGTATAGGTTTTAAGAATTTCAGATATAGTTTTTGAACTCTATTCTGAATACTGATTTCTTAAAGGGACTTTTCTTGCAGTGACACACACACGCTTAAAAACAGCCTATGTCTTATGACAGATAATGTGGTAGATAACTCTGTGCCAAATTTAATTCAGTAATTTTTACGTGAAAGAGACACGTATAACAAACATCCCTATTTACTTACAAACTTTCATGTTTAAAATATTGTAGAATTGGGTCTTTTATTATATAAATTATCAAATTACCATCTTCTTAGTCTGCGTGATATGTAGAACCTACTTTTTCTGAATGCTTAAAGCTTAAATGTTTTGTTCTAACCACTAGCTACAAAATGTTGTGGTAGCCCGGAGGCTTCTCGAGCATGAGGGTGCATTTTCGAATCATATGCCTAACTCAAGTACAAATGCGGTTTTTTTTTTCAAGATTATTTAGCCACTACTGACATACGGCGAAGGAAAAGGTCGTAAGCAAGTCGGGTGTCATAATTTCTTATTCAATAATTGAAATTGCCAATAAAAATGAGTGAAAAGAGAGGCTTTGAATCAGGAGTACAGATGCAGCAGCAGAACTATTTATTCTAACAAAAAAACTGAAGAAAAAGGGAACTGGAGAAATACTTACTTATAACTTGAACTTAACTCTGGTAAGCGAATGTCTAAAACAAGCGTTTAATTATTATACCAAAAAAACCATAATGATTAGCTTTCCATGCAGGGGTGTGATTCTGTAAGACTTCATTCTAAACTTCGAATCTGAATCCGCCGTGAGTAGTAGTACACTAGCGCTACACTTGCGAGTTGAACTAAATTGACAGCATCATTTTGAAAGATAAAGTATGAAATGACGTTAAAAGTGGCATTCTAAAATTTAATTTACCCGTAATTTCGACGCCCCCTTCGCACTCGAACACGATTCAAAATCAAACAAATTTTATAGAATCGACGTGCTGAAAACACATTCAACTGAAGTGTTTAGTCGTTAAAGACAAATAAGAACAGAGTTAAAATCGAACCCATTATCTATTGGTAAGATTATCAACCCACGCTTTGTTTAGTTAGAATGGCATGTTTCAATATATTGTTTGCAAAACTTGATGCTGTACATAATTGTATAGAAATAGTTTGTTACAATTACAAATGTTTACAAAATTTATCTCAAAGATGGTCGGCAGGTCTAACCAGTGGTATCTCCCAGGCCTGCACGACTGCTGCTTCCAACGACAGCCTCCAGTCCAGTGGCCTCAGCATACAACGGGGGCCACACGGAGCCTGTCCGATCGTAACCCCAAAATCTGACTGATGTCACTAGAAAAAAGAAGACCATTTATCGTTCAGATGTATCATAGAGCGTCGCTGTGTTGTCTCTCCTTCTTAATCGGTTTTCAAATAATGGTGGATACACAACAAGGGTTTACTAAATTCTGTTGTACCACGTTACAACCACATCGAAAACCGCAAAATTACCACATAACCAAATCTATCTCATTAAAAACAAAGTATCTATCACTATACTTAGGTACTAATTTTGCGTACCAACTAAAAAAGTGTCGCACATTCTGCCGCCCGTGCCAAATGTCACACAAGTGCGTTCGTAATGTCAACACACACACATACATACAAAGACATTATAGTATGAAGAAGGAACAACGGAAAACTTCCACGAAATTTGCTCACCGAAATGACGACGCTTGTTTTTTTAGGTAGCTGCTTATGACGTTAGGTTTGTGTGGATGGGGCGTTTCTAATTAGTAAAGAATTTTATGTAGATTGGATTTTTGGTTACGAATATCGGTTTGAAGAGGATTGCAGTATGTCAACTTTGATAAAATATGTGTTTTTTCCACTAGTTTGATTTTGACATCGGACTGTAACGACTTGTCATTATTTCAACGTTGCCTAGCTCTTTCCAGTCATCATGCCAAATTGGGAAATGTGAAAATAGGTAGTAACCGGATAATCAGCCACTGCGCTGAGAGTGTAGTACTAAACGTCATATTGAATATACTCCCGATAACAAAGCTAACCACCGAACCCTAACCATGAAAATATGCCAAAAATTCATTAGGAGTCACATCCATTCTACTCTAGCGCACCCTAACAAACTTATTAAGATTTCTTTTCTTTTTACTGTACGTGGTTAGCGACGTATGACGCAAGCTAACGGCCGCAGGGGGGGAGGCACGAGGCCAGGGTAGGCCAGGGGAGGAGGGGAGACCCTCGCACGCATGGCCGCTCTCATGATTTAAGCACAGGGATAAGAATGAAATTAAAAATACATCCTCGCCATTCCTTAGGGTGCCGGGGGGACATATATGCAAATGAACCCCCCCTCATAAGACAGGGGGAAGTTTTTTGTTAGGATGCTATTAATTTGGGGTGTAACTCACTAAGTATGGGTACGCATATATGAGGGAGTCTTCGTGCGTTTCTTAAGAGATTCTTTTTCCATTTTTCTGTTTAAATTATGTAGGGATGTGAGCCGAGATTATTAAGTGTATTCCAGGTGAAATTTATTAATTTTTCTTCCCGGGAATATGGGGACCATTAGTCGTTAGGTAGGTACGGGTAAATAAATTGATTAGAATTTGAATTGTTTGTTTTGGTTGTTAGTCGCTGTCGTATATGAAGCAATTTGAATGATGACTGTAATGTTTTGTTAATCTGATTATTATATTAATATTTATTTTGGTTGCTTATTTGATTTTTTTAACCTTCATACCAAGATAGATCTAGATCAGAGTATAGGATCAGTCAGGTATGTAATGTTTTGTATGTAAGTATATAAACGAAATCATCACCTGTGTAGAAAGACAGTAGTCCTATTTTGATAACGTTTTTAGGCTCATTCTCTAAAAGATAGCCCAAAATATAAATAAAAATAAAAATGTACTAAACATTTCCTCCTTTTTCCAAGAAGACAAAAAAAAATATGTTACTCTTTTAAAAAACGAACAATAAACATACGCAGGACCAAATTTTCAAACTTCGAATCGGCTCCCGAGAGATGAAAAACCCTTAAACGTTCGTTCATCATCAAACACCATTGTGTTTGAAGTTCAAGCGACAATGTGTTCGATACAATCACTGCCCGAGGCGTGAGGGTCGTGTTTTCACACGCCATACATTGAGACTCATGACTTGACACTTTTTCCCATGTAGAACATTAAACAGGTAAGTGTTGAAAACAGTGTTGTAATGAAAGAGTACTTTTTTGACAAAATATTGAAAAACTTTTTTTTTCTTTACTATATTTGTAATTACAGAAGGGGTTATGTGTATAAGGATTTAATTATACCTTAAAATTTTATATGTTTTTTCAAATATAAATATTGTATTCTACTTCGGTACTGTACTAAGTTAAGAAAGGAGAAATTTAATACCAATTCAGAGAACAAAACAAAATTAAAAAATATCTACTATTCTAACTGGATTTTAACATTGATATCAGATTAGGTTCATTGAAGTAGAATTAGTAGTCACTAGTTTCATGTCATTAAAGCTGTTCTTAGCGTCATGAATGACTGAAAAAATGATTTTGGCAATTTTAAAAGACAATATTAGTATTGATTTATTCAGGTAGCCCAAACTGATTACATCTTTTTAATGATGCATTTACGAAATTATCAATTAAATAACACCAATATATATGTAGACTTCACAGTTGACGTGGTGGCTGAGCTGCGCGTCGGTGGTGCAATTTCCGCACAGAACAATTATTACTATTTATGTGATAAACAAATTATTGTTCTAAGTTTAATGTGTAAGTGAAACTATATGTCTGTAAACGTGATCCAAAATGAAATCCTAGAGCAGAAGCATCGTCTAAGAAAAACTGAATTTTATTCTTTCTTTTCTTAATTTTATTATTTGTTTCCTATATAAACAATTCCTTAAACGTAAACATTTCCAAATTTAGTTTAGTTTTCCTGCATTAATTGTTATCTAATCTCCGTTGTTTAGAGTACCATTGGAATTTACTTCGTTAAATTGAAAACTTTCTAACACTCCGGTAAAAAGATATCACAAGGCAACGTCTTGTTTCTTTATAATATGATATTACTCTCCCATCTTTAATTAATCTTCGCGTCACAATAGTATTATGTTTTCAAACAAAAATCTACCCTTTAAGAAAACAACCCTTTCGAAATAATAATAATGGCGTCTTTTGAATTATTCTGTAGGGTTACTTGTTTGAGTTTAAATGCGTTGAAGAAAAATGTTACTTTTTATGTGTGCACCGCACAGAAAAGGTTAAGAAAGACACTTTAGCACTACGCCTGATCTTCCCGTGGGTAAAATAAGAGTCGAGTAAAGAGACTTCCTATTTAACGAAGAGAACATTATTTGAAATTCGAACTGTGATATTCAGTCCACTTAATTATATAGTTTAAAAAGCCCTTTGTCCAGAATTTTATGGTCACGGACTCTTAATGTGTGATGTGTAATAAAAAATATTATTTTTCATGCAAATAGGTACAACTTATAATCGTTCTCTCACAAATTTATTGTTATTAAATACTGGAGGCTAGTGTAGTATCCTAGTATTGAGCATTTTTTAAATATTTTGCATTTAAAATACTCACTCAACCTGAGTTCAAATCTCACATCACATCATCAGCGCACCAATGTCTATTGATCAGCAAAGGCCCTTTCTCACATAGAAAAGTTTAAAATATTAATCACCACAGTTGTTTTAAATGGATTAGCGATTTTAAACTTAAAATTACAAATTATAAGTCCAGGTTTTTTCACAATGTTTTTTTTCCCTATTTGTCAGTGGTATCTAAATACTGTAAAAGTTGGCCGTCCTAAGCAACGTGGCGGCGCACAGTTGCGGCGGAAAATAAGAGGATAGGACTGTCCTGATCCGGAATTAAGCACATAGCCCAAGATAGATCCCAATGGAAATATACTGTGAAGCCCTCTGCCCCCATCTAGAGGACATAGGAACTCAAGTCAAAGTAAGTCATCTAAATACTGTTAGAAAGTAGGTATAACTTAGAAAAACTCACATAGGTATTTGCCAAGTTTTGCACCCGCTTCCTCAAATCCTATCCATTAAGGCATAACTAACACATTTTCAAAAGTAACAGTAACCACAAAATATCATAAAAAACAAACCTATTACCATTAATAATATCTTCTATAGCTTACCCTATAAGTCCCTATACACCAATTTTGATTCATTGAAATCGTATAAGGGGATCGATGTGTGTTCAGTCGTGGTCCCGTCATCCCGTCGTCGACATCCGCAGGCAAATTAGATAATCCGCCACGGATTCAGACGTGTGACGATGTTACACCTCGTTTGTAGCATTTACGGATTTGTTGAAATCGTATTCACGGAGGTAGAATTTTTTTAATTTTTGTTTTGTTTTGTTTTGAAATGTTTGTTATTATTATTGTTTACGTACGTGATTTGATAAAGTTTGATGGATTTGATGCTACAAAAGACATTTTAAATTTGGATTCGTAAAAACAATAAGAGTTACTTGATTGATCGGACCTTTGCTTATGATTCTTGAATTGGGCAAAAGAGGTTGTATTCGAATTTAGGGAGTACTTAGTTGCGTTTCTAGTTTTAGGCAAGTAATTAACAAGAAACACGTCAACACGGAACGTTTGTTAAGCTACATTGATTAGACAAAAACATATGATTAAAAAAGGAAAGCTTTGAAATCACTCAGCACGAGTTCCTACAAATATTTGAGTGCCAAGACAAAAGTGTTCCACATTTTTAATTCAAACACGTCTTCTACACACACCTGCAATTCCGAACCCCCATTATTCAGCTGAAGAGGAATATCCCATGAACTTTGGCTGCTTCACGCTTCGCATAGCAAAGGCCAGATCGATGGCTGTCAAACAATAAATGTCACGTCCACTCCCTCATGTTAATTCACATCAGTAACACAAACACCAAACGAACAATTCTAAACTCTACCACAATAGAATAAAGATCATGATAACTGCAGATTTAAGTTGGTGAATCTACCACCCGATTTTTTCTTTGAGGTGCGAACGATGCCCTAATTTCGCAAGAACGTTCGGTATATTAAAAAGTAAATGTTTGAAGCGTAGAGCGTGTGCCGGAACTTTCTGATGTACGGAGTCATGTTTCGGTATGTTTACGATGTTCGTAATTAGAAGAAAATTAATTGGAGAAATCTGAAAAAAGATTTTGTTCAAAAACATAACTGTAGCTTATTGGCGTCGAGTTGTTGTTTTGTACTTAACATACAACTAAAAATGATTTTTATAATTTTTAACATCCATACCTATTGTTATTGTAAGCAGATGGATATTTGTGTAGAGTAGTTTTTCTGTCGACAAAGTTGCAGTTTCTAAAGAATATGCATTGAATAATGTCTATTAATTGTTAAGAAAGAAACAGCATTAAATGCTATTTTACCTTTGTTTTATTTTTAACATCACATTATATCTGGTTCCCTCTGCAAATCACGAAAGGAATAAAGAATAATATCAAACACGAAACGTATACACACACGAAAGCGTCAGTTATGACTAGTTTGTTCTTAGATATCTGTTTCGTTTTCTTTTTTTCTTCATTCTTACCTTCTGACTTATTTGATTGCAGTTGCATTTTCTGTAAATCCTGAAGATTTAAGTGTGGGAGAGCCATGCTTCGGCACGAATGGGTCGGCTCGACCGGAGTGATACCACGGCCTCACAGAAAACCGGCGTGAAGTAACCACAGCGTTGCGTTTCGCCGTGTGAGTGAGGTTACCGGAGGCCCAATCCTTCCCCTCCCCCAATCCCTAAATCTCCAAAACCCTAATCCCTAAAAGGTCGGCAACGCACTCGTAACTTCTCCGTTGCGGGTGTCCATGGGCGGCGCTGATTGCTTACCATCAGGTAATCCGTCTGCTAGTTTGCCGACCTTTCACACAAAAAAAAATCCTGACTAAGGTATAGAAGGCTGCAGAGAGTAAGCTGTCGTGGTGGATGCAGACACAAAAGTTATTGTTATTCATTCGTATGTTTTCTTTTCATTTTCTATTGATACATCGACACTTATATCGACTGGATTAGTGAATCTAACCACCATCTACTTATTATTTTCAATCACAATTGAAGCATCTATCCAAACTACGTCCCATAAATTTTGTTTAACGCGTCCTTATTCAAAATACACAAGATTTACAATACAAATACAGTATTACGTCAGCTTTATACAAATAAACTGCAAACTTCATTACATACTATTGAATGTTGCAGATTTGTTGTAACTGCAAATGCAACTATTCATAGAGTTGTAGTAGGTGTAAGGTGTGCACGATACGATTATATTTGCATTAATTTATTTTTCATAATTTATGTAGATATGTATATAACCTTTTTGTATTTCAAATTTGGAACTCGGCACTATTACTTTACAAGTTTTGGTTTTAATGCAATCTTAAAAAAACAAAAAAAATGAAAAAGATATAAAACTATTCTGATGGCTAGGAAATAAAAATGATACTGATGAAATTATGGCGTAGATAACATGTGACCTATTTCGTCTGGAAATAAATTCATCGAAAGGTAAAACAATGCTTCATAAAATATATTCTTTCTACATCAGGTGGACTCAAACTACTATTACTAGCCATTAGCAACCAGTATCATATTTATCAGTATTCGAAGAAAAACTGAGAATTCATTTTAAGAAATAATGAATTCGATAATCAAATAATGCAACATTTAAATCAAAATAACATTTGGCGCTATCACAATAATTCGAACGTTCGATCGTATATCGCAACACTAAAGCATAGCACCCACGATCGTGTCCGTACGCATGACTTATGCTAGTTTGTCACATTCGCAATCAGACTGAGTCTGTCCCATGCAATGATTAATGCCTTTCTTAATTACTAAGTTATCGCTGGAAACGGGGGGCCGATACATGTGTTCCAAGCCTTAATTTATTGACTTTTGTGGCGTGTTTTAGGGGACGGCTGATTGCTTTAGTTTGTTCGCGCGTGCCTTTTAATTAAATTTTGCTTGTTTTGGGCCTGTTTTTTAGATATGAATATATAAAATTACCTATTTTGTGTGAATGAACCCTTTTTATTATGTTACAATTAAAGGGTAAACTTTGTACATAAGATTGTTGACATTCGTTTAGGTGTTTTTTATACTTGTGTAGGTTATCGTACTGAACCATATTTCTTCGTATAAGCACTGGCAGGTTATAAAATATTGTAGGGAAATGGTCAATCTCAGATCAAATTTAATTTCACTTAATGATAACACTTTAAAATTACACCTTTTACTTTCTTATCTCAAAACTTCCACTTCAGGCATGGATGCAACATTGAAGTTGACTAGAGAATCGCGTTACCCATAATGAAAAATGACCAAAAAACTCGTGCCCAATCTGCATAATAACAAAATTCTTACATAAAAATTGCGTCTTAAAACCGTCACCTTAAGCTTAATACACACGCGCGTCACGTTTCGCGCTCATTTGGAGGCGTTCATCGATCGGAGACAAAGCCTCGCCAGGCCCCGATAAACGAATTAAGGAAATGGGAGATTTTTTATCTGGGCCGTGGGGTGGGGCACGACACGCGTCGTAAAACGCAGCAATACTTTCTTATGCAAAGTCCCTCCGCGCCGATAATTAGGTGAGCTTCGTCGGTGTGTGTGCGCCTTTATGCGAGTGTTTTGTTTTTAATTTTTAGAGGGGTGACGTGTTTGTTAACGTTGCCGAATAGAAATGTGTGTTCGAAATTTGAATTGAATGTTCAAAAAATATTAGTTGTCAAAAACATTATTTCTTTAATACAGACTTACTTCAACCGGGGTTGCGAATCAAGCAGAAAATGGACTCTACGAGAGAAGACACATATGTATTGCATTATGATCTTCATTTACTTAACATGTTATGCTAATCGTCGAATTGATGCACAACTACCTACTACCAATAAAGAAATTAGCACTTGACTGCTTGATAAACCTGAAAGAAGGTGTAACAGAAAATTTCATAGTTTCTACTATTCGTACCTACTACATATACCAAGGGCAAGTTACAGAACTCTTTTCCTCCAATTCGTTATTAAAGTTAAGCAATGCTAAGGTACAAAATAATAATGAAGCCAATGTGTAAATTAAATAGGGATGATAAAAACAAACGTAATACATAAGTCCGCCAGAAAAACAATGAAATAAACGTATGGGCACATATTTTTGTCGTAGAAGATAATGAATTTAAATTAAGGACTGGGAGTGCGCTTCGTCATTGCTTACTGTAAAATGTACTAAGTCGTGACGTCACTCAATATAAAGTCAAATGTTTTTTAATCCTTGAAAAAAACACAACAAATAATATAAAGAAAATTATTCAAAATAATTTCTTCTTAAAAAACCAAAAAAAAAAATATTAAACATTAACATCAATGACTGACGAACCCCTTCATTCTTGTTGTATTTTTAAATCTTAATTTATCTTCTCAAATTTGAGAACTTAATATCTCTTCTTGTTGCACCTACCATACTCTCTCTGCATTACCCTAAGGTTAACTTGTGAGAATGCCTAATCAAATCAAATCAAATCAAATTCTTTATTTCAAATAGACCAAAAAAGGCACTTTTGAACGTCAAGCAAAAAAGATATCATAAGGTTTAACTTTATGTGTCAGTCTGTCCGTCTGTCCTCTAATGAAGCTATTTGCTCGTTCCAAAGTGTAGATTCCTATGGAGAAGAACGAGCAAGAAACTCCATGGTTACTCTTTTTCAATCACTTTTTACAATACATTGTTACATAATTTAGATAGCTCCATTATGTGAGAACAGTGTAACACTAGTGTTTAACCAAAGTATCCGAAAAAGAAATAACCCTCAGGGACAGCAACTTTAGACAGTCTCGAGTTGACCAGTCCCAATAGGCGGCGTCCGTTCACGAACATGACACGTACACCAGCACCGCCCAACTCAACCATATTATAGGGAACCGAGCGGTCCAGTGCCCGTGCCACCGCCAATGAGACTCCTGAGTGAGCATGACAACTCCCAACTGACACAAGTACCAATATACTATAAGTCTATAAGTCTAATTCAATTATAATAAGTTACAGGGCTCTCACATTTACAAAAATCCAGTTTATCAACAATCAACAACATGGTGAATAATTTAATAATTGAGATCAAAATTCCTCTTAACCTTAACAATTTTTATCCTGTGCAGTCAAACCAGCCACCCTCCAAGCATTTTTATCTTCTATATAATCATTTAGTTTGTAGTATGCTTTCCTACATAATACTTTCTTTATACATAATTTAAATTTACTTTCATTAAGATTTTGTATTTCAGTTGGGATTTTATTATAACATTTAACACATAATCCCATGAACGACTTATGCACTTTTGCTAATCTAAATAAAGGCTGACTTAATCTATTTCTATGTCTAGTAAGATAGTCATGCTTGTCAGATACTTTTACAAATAGCTGTAGGTTTTTCCTAACATACATAATGTTTTCATAAATATATTGACATGGTACGGTCATAATGTTGATCTCCTTAAACTTTTCTCTGAGAGATTCGCGACGACCTAAGTTATAGATAGCTCTGACTGCACGCTTTTGTAAGATAAAGATAGACTCAACGTCGGATGCCTGTCCCCACAACAGAATTCCATACGTCATGATGCTGTGAAAGTAGCTAAAGTACACTAGTCGTGCCGTGCCTACGTCGGTTAGCTGACGGATCTTCCAGACAGCATAAGCTGCCGAGCTCAACCGCCCTGCTAGAGATCTAATGTGGGGCCCCCATTGCAGCTTGTCGTCTACAGTAATCCCCAAGAATGTGGTCTCCTTTACAAATTCCAGTTTCTGACCATTTAATAATATATCGTCGCATACGTTACTTTTAACATTTGGCAAAATAAATCTAATACATTTCGTCTTTTTATCATTAAGTACTAAGTTGTTTTTTGTGAACCAATTATGAACTTTCGTTAAGGCATTATTCACTTCGTCATAGTTATTTGATCGTCTATTTAATTTAAAAATCAAGGATGTGTCATCAGCGAATAATACCATATGCGGTTCACTTTGGAATAAATGGGGCAGGTCATTGACATAAACCAAAAATAGGAATGGACCCAATATTGAGCCCTGCGGTACGCCCATAGATACGCTAGCACCCTGGGAGTTTACTCTGTTTACTTGTACTGTAAGAAGTCTTTCTAGAAGGTATGATTTTAATAAATTTAGGGATACCCCCCGAATGCCGTAGTGTTGCAGCTTCAGTAATAGCGTTTCGTGCTCAACACAGTCAAAAGCCTTCGAAAGATCGCAAAATATTCCGATGGCATCCTGTGCTTTTTCCCACGATTTGAAAACTTGTTTTATAAGCGATACTCCTGCGTCCGTAGTGCAACGTCCCTTAGTGAACCCGTATTGTTGGTCATGGAAAATAGAATTCGCGTTAAAGTGACGCAGTATTTGAGTAAGTATCAACTTTTCAAACACTTTACTGAGCACTGGCAAAATAGAGACCGGCCTATAGTTATTGCGTTCTGTGCTATCACCTGATTTAAGTAATGGAACTACTTTACTATGTTTCATTAAATCCGGGAAAACCCCTTGATCTACACTTTTATTAAAAATTAAAGTTAAGTAAGGCGCTATAGTCTCTATAAAAGACCTGCACACTCTAACAGACATTCCCCAGAGATCTTCACTTGACTTTACTTTGATATCTTTAAACGCCTTTATTACTTCCTGGGGGTTTGTATGTTTAAACCTAAAGTCCGCAGGACATTCTTTGACGTTACTTCTGAGAAGCTCGACCGCAAGTGCTGGAGATGATTGCAACGTTTTCGTAGTTTTGATGGGAATATTTTTAAAGAAATTTTCGAATTCCTGGGCAACTAATGAATTTGTACTAGTAAATCCCTTTTCGGTTTTTAAATTAAATTCTGTCTTATTAGATTTGTTTCTACCTGTTTCATTATTAATTATACTCCAGGTAGCTTTTATTTTATTTTCCGCGGTCCGGATTTTACTGCTAATATAGAGTGATTTAGCATGCTTACAAACTAATTTAAATATTTTTGAATATTTGGAGACATGCCTACGAAAAGCCTCACTTTCATTAAATGGTTTCATGCCATATAGCTCAAATAACTTTTCTCTACTTATACGAATGCCTGGTGTAGCCCAGTCACAGAATAAAAATTTACACTGGATATTTTTACGTTTTAAAGGGAACATTTTGTCGAACTGTATTTTTATGATGGATAATAAGTTAGCATAGATCTCACTCGGGCATTCATTGTCTTGTAATGGGCTGCATAATTTATGTTTTAAATTTTTATTTAATGACTCAATTTTTTTGTTTGTTATCTGTCTGAATATAATTTCCTTAGTTGCCACAGTTTTAAAAGTATTAAAGTTGACTGTTAGCCCACTGTGATCAGATGGTAATCTGTTTACAATTTCATTATGTAAATAATCACAGTTACAAAAAATATTATCTATACAAGTTGCCGAGGTGGATGTTACTCGGGTAGGCTCAAGGAATATATTAGACAGATCAAAAGATTTAAAAAGACCTAATAAGTTTGTACAATAAGAGTTGTTTTCTAAGAGATCAACATTAAAATCGCCACATACTATTGTATACTTATTACTAGAACACGTTTTCTGTAATACATCTTCCATTACTGAGCAAAATATATTTAAATTCTGTATGTTAGGAGGCCTATAAACACATACTACAATATGCCTATCCAGTTCAACACAGGACAACTCTATTGAGTGCTCAATTGATAGCAGTGCAATGTCTTGCCTTTCTTTATATTTTATTGAATTCTTTACTAAAATCAAGCTACCTCCATGTATCATTTCTTTGCGGCTATAATAGTTGCCAACACAATAATTTTTGAAGTTAATTGATTCTACTTGATAATCTTTTAACCAATGTTCAGTTATACAAATAATGTCATATTGGAACTTTTCTAAAAACAATTCAATTTGTAGGATTTTTGATGCTAAGCCCTGGACATTTTGACTATACAATGACAACAGGTTATCTGTTTTATTTTTCAATTTAAGTTTATGCTTAACAATATTGCCAGAAGAAACCTTTTTAATGATAGGGGTTTTTGAGTAACTACGGCACTAAGTCCGCCTATGTAATGTTTTGTTGCTTAAAGTTTAAATAAATAAAGAAATAAATAAACCCCTACCAACACATACACCGAACGACGAAATATCCCAAAAAAAAAACAACAATAAATAAATAATAATTCGGTACAAACGAGGCTAATAAAAATCGCAATATAACCACGTAACTGCGACATTCAGAGTAATGTCGTCAGTCGCAGTCGTAGCTACGATAGATAGGTACCATCGCAAAACTGTGCAGATACAAGCTATTACAATCGTTCGCAAATGAACGACCGACTGTCTTGCACATGTCTCTACACTGTACAAGCGATTTTGATACTTTTCTGCTTTATTTGTTGTGTAAATAATATAAAAAAGAGCATAACAATTAGGTAAATGTCGAATTTAGTATTAATTTTAGATAATTATTTAAAACGCTTAGCTCTTTTTAAATTTGCTTACAAGAGTATATCCAGGATTTATTTCGTGGTTGTAAACGTTACGAGTAAAATATGTATGTTAACAATTTGTTTTCGAAAACATTTTGAATTTTGTATATCTATATAATCTATGTAGGTATGTACTAGCTACCTGTGAATTACTATCTATTATATCTCTATATTGCATAGCATGAATATAAAACATAATAATATGTGTAGGTAACACTGCTTAATTCGTTAGGGCGTGACATGCAGCTATTTTACTTACGAGGAATCAGATGAACTTTCTATTACAAATAAAAAAGTATTTATTGAAAATCAGTACTAATTACAACGCCCTCTACAATCAAGATCCTAAAACCGAATGAGCTCCCATTACGCACCAAGCACCGGACATAACTACTCATAACGCGAAAAG
Organism: Spodoptera exigua; assembly: GCA_902829305.4. Lineage (NCBI taxonomy): Eukaryota > Metazoa > Arthropoda > Insecta > Lepidoptera > Noctuidae > Spodoptera > Spodoptera exigua. The sequence continues at coordinate 10,678,244 of LR824620.2, read as the reverse complement.
AGATAAGAAAAAATATCCTAAACTGTCTTAAAGTATCAAGACTTGACGCCCACACATAACACTTTTAATTTACCCTCCTTAAAAAAGGGAGGGCAGCGGTGTTTTCGGCCCTAGCCGTGTGTGGAGGTAACCCCCTCCCAGAGGGGGGAGTAATCAAGACACGCAATCTTCGGCGAACCCTTAAAAACTTTAAAACTCATCGCCGCCTCACCCTGTATATGTATAGGTATATGTATTTCTCTGCATACGTGTTTGTTTTTTTGGCAATTTGTATCTTAGCTACGTTTAATTTGTGTTGATATTTATATGGGATGTTCTTTTTTAGTTAATTAGATTTTTTGTATGGATTTAATTTATTATTTATTTTGTTTGCTTTACGACAGATAAGTATAATTTAAATCGTTTAAAAAAGGAAGCTATGAGAGTTTCTCTTTTCTTATCTCAAGACTTTGGACTATACACGATGGGCGAAACTGACCTCAAGTTCAAACAAAATATTTTGTGACATAACTGTTACAAGAACTTCAGCGTTAAAGAAGTATGTATAACACAATTGTTTCGTTGGATACGATTTCGGAGTCCAGCAGATATTTTTTATAGTAAAGTAATTTTAATGAATCCAGAAAAGAGTTTTTAAGAATGATTTGTGTTGAGTTTATAACGAAACGAAAATAACTACATACATTAATTGTTCGTTTGTTTAAACTTGCTAATCTCAGTAACTACTGGTACGAATTGAAAAATTCTTTGCGCGTTAGATTGTTCATTTATGAGAAAGGTTATAGTCTAATATAATATTCCGCTACGATCTAAGGGACCTGAGCAAAGGCTAAAGCCTTTTAACTTGAAAAATGGAACATTTAAACATCACATTAATAATATCTTCTTTACAATTTCCGACCCATTTGTTTGTCCAACCACTTCAATTTGATAAGTGTAAGTGGTGTGTTCTCTTGTCACGGGTCAGTGCGTATGGCAACCGCTTAAATAGCCCATACAGTCCTCGAAATTAGAAACGGTCCATAGGGGTCTGTTTCCAAACATGAACGTCTTGTTTTTATCTTCTTTTCGTTTTATTTAACTGATGGTAAGCAATCAGAGTCGCCCATGGACACTAGCAACCAAGGAGGAGTTACAAGTGCGTTACCGACCTTTTAGGGATTAGGTATTTGGAGATTTTGGGATTGGGGAGAGATTGATGGAGGCGAAGGATTGGGCTTCCGGTAACCTCACCTCTCCTCATATTCACATGGCGAAACTCAACGTTGTGGTTGTTTCGTGTCGATTTTTTTGTGAGGCCGTTGTATTACTCCGGCCAAGCCAATCCCTATGTGCCGAAGCATGGCTCTCCCACACTTTCGTTTGCTTTTTAGCTATTTTTCAATCACATACATTTTGTAACGTTTGAATTTATTTTGATATAAACGTAGAAAAATGATTAAAGACACAATGTAAACTCGGTCTTCCATTTTCGAATTAAATTACTGACGTCACTACGCAGCTAGTCAACCGAAAAGAAAAACAAAACACGATCACAAATTCTATTCCAATTTTAAACTGCCGCACGCATCATAAAAAATCAACCCAATACAAAATCGCACATCCTACCGTGAATAGTTCATTAACTTTTTTACATGTGTGCGCATCTATTAGTCATATTGGCTTTCGTGTGTGTGCGTACAAACAGGGGGTTTTAATTTTTGGGGGTTCTTTAATGACACTTCTTCGCATCGATTTTAGCATTTTAAAGAGGGTTACGCTTTTGTTTTGCGTTATCGATTCAAGTTTTTTTATTCCTATTCAAATGTTCTAGTGCGTGCATATATGCTGAGCTTGCTTGCACACGTAGGGGATGTCGGATATGGAGAAAATTAATGTGACGTCATCGATTTTTGTTTTGTAGGGCTAAGCCGCAGTGAAGTGCGAGTTATTGGTAAAAAATCGTTTGATGAGTCCTTATCTGGATTTTATTAAATCTCGAAACTAAGTAGGAAGAAACTTACATTTCAATTTCTGTTATGAATCGGTAAACAAATATATAGTACGTTCTTATAATTTCAACATAAAAACAAAAATACAGATTAACAACAAAGCATTGACGATTTTAAAATTTGTATGCCAAATGTGAAAGCAACTAACAAATGCTTATGAGTTAATGCTTGTCCTTATAAAGTTGGACACAAAAGTAAACAAAAACACAAAACCAAAAACACGCTACACATTAACAAAGCAAAAAAAAATTAACACAAATTAAAGAAACGAATAACTGGATGAAGACGCGCCAATGAAAGGGGCAAAGTTGCCCCCCTAAACACCCCCTAAAAATTTAATTCATCACCGCCGCTGAGACATATCTCCTTCTTGTCCCTTCCCCTTTCTTCCACCATTCTTTGCTTTCTTGCAAGCTTTTTCCAGAGAGCAAGACAGCCATACTCATCCTGTATATCTTTTCCTGACCTCCTTTCTAACTTGAACCTTACCTCCTTTCAAACACAGTTCAATTTCTTTTATTTGAGAATTGCACATACGATGTTTATGGTAATTCAATACATAGCCCGTTTCATTCGTTCGCATTGAAAGCTTTAAACAAATAAACTTACAGGGAGTGCGATAAGGTTCTCTTGATGTCGGTAGGTGATCAAAAGGCGATACGTCTTATCTTTGGTTAGTACAGAACGCATCATTAGGCTTTAAGAGGCTTGCGTCACATCGGAGCAATTGTACGGAATTGTCGTGGCTGACTTTGTGTGGTTTTAATGACGTTGTAGTATTCTATGTATCATCTTAATTAGGAATTGTATTCTCATTGAATGTTTTCGCTGTACACTAAGTGCAGAGCGAACTAACTTGACCCATCGCTTTTGTCTATTACCTATAATAAAACCTGCTTGATTTTTTTTGACCAATGAGGTTTTTTCACAATAGGGATGTCAGTCAAGTACTTCAAATATAAGTGCGGTAGAGTCTACGTAAATTCTGTTGACCTTTATAAAAATTTAGAACATAAGAGTCATAGTAAGAACTTTCGTAATATAATCAGGTTAGCTGTCGTAAAAGAAAACATTAATATCAACAAACAAACGTGTATTATTTAGTCAGCAACAGTTATCTATCTTAAAACAAAATCCACCATAAAATGAAGCAGTTTTGCGCAGTAATAAAAGGACTTTAATGGTAGTAATCATCATTATCAACTTTCATTACTTGAGAACATTATTTCCTAAATTAGACATGAGAATTTAAGGATCTCTTTCTTTCTAAATCTTTACTTTGCCTTTCGTTATTTTTAATATGGTTTCATTTTCATCAGTAGTTATAGCTGACCAGTGTCAATCACATTTTAATTTTAGAACATCAATTTGATCTATATTTTAGTCAGGGTTGCGGGTCAAGCGCAATGATATACCACGGATCCGACCTGATGCAGGAAATGGATCGAGGTGGTTTTTAATCAGTAAGAGTCTGAGACTCTCTTTCTAGCACCACCCCAGGCAAGAATAATTCGTTGATTATCCCCTATTAAAAAAAAAACATAAGCTGTATTCTATTGTTTGGATCAGTGAGTTATCTACGAACTTACTAGAAGTTTTCAAAATATGATTATATCATCAACCGCTCACGTAAGCAGTTGATGACATTATAATATTTGGAAACTTAAATATTTAATAAGAACTAAGAAGTAATGACCACTAGACCTCAGAAAAGTTCACTAAATATATTTCTTAATATTTTTTTAAATACTGGTGTTCGTTTGTTTGTTAATTATTGTAAACCTAATATGGACTTCTTTGTTTTTTAATGTTCATACTCTGACCTTGTCCTTGTGGAAAATGTACTTAAAACTATATCACTTTCAATAGGTGAAACCATTTTAACTGCTAATACCATCTTCATAAAAATGTCTTCAACTGGACCAACTAAATTCAAAACAGAATACCTTGTTTCAAATTGAACCCATTACATTCAATACAAACACTCCACAATAATACATTCTAAATCCAAATTGAAAAGACCGACCGACCAGCACAATTTTTTTCCTATAAATATTTTTCCAAATCCCTATTCTCCCCTAGCACCCTTCGAATCCCTTTACATCATTAAGTCTTTACCGGAAGACGTCCTTGGGTCCTCCAGTAGCCGCTTAAACCATTATTGGCTGACCATGACCCTCATAATATCAAAGGACCGGATCTTTCAAAGATAAATAAAATTTAAGAAAAAAAATCGGCCAAACTTTTTCATAAGGACGTTGACGAAGAGCGATTTACTTGTTTTTCTTAGATGAACTTAAATTTAGTTGGTAGTTTACAAGCGTTTTATATTAAGTCTGATTTTTTTTCAAAGGATTATTCCATAGTTGGTTTGTATGGTATCTTTTTGCGTAATGTAAGACAATATACTTAAGATTGTTTCGTAGGGTGATTTTTCTGCTCTGTTCGAATATTAAGCGTAGTTTTTCGAAAACAAGACTTAAAAACAAACAATATTGTGTTGATATCAAGTCATGATGCTGAAACTACTTCTGTGTAGCCAACTGAAATACATTTGAATGACAGAAAAACAAATTATCCTTTTTATAAGTACTACACATTAAGCATCAACCCATTAGATAAATTTACTTGACTTCTTTTCGAATAGTTTTTGAAAACTGAATTCCAAAGTCATCCTTAGGGTGATACAGAGACAGGTCACGGTAGATGCGACAGCCAAAAGAACAACAGAGAATTTTAGAGGTCAAAACTTTAAAAGGTGACTAATAATTGCCCTAATGTGACAAAACTCTCATTGGACCCCACCAACATAATACCATTTCCAAACTTTCGACAAAAACTAAAAGTTTTCACGGAACTTTTCTCGACCGCATTATTTTCACGGACCGGAGACATATTAAAATCAAATAGAAAATGTCTCGATACCGCTGTCTTTACCAGGCTCTTATCGAAGAAACCGCTTTCAATTAACTAGTATATAACGTTTATGTACTTACTAACTCTTCACATAATGAGTTAATAACACAACACCTACACATGCGCGTTACAGATGGAAAATCGTTTACACACACATAAAGTACACCCACACACACACAGTATTCCCGGCTGTACATAAAACGCGTCTTTCTTCTTGTATTCTTAATTAGCGTGTCGTATGTTCCTGTCTCTTTCCCGCTCGGGGTGTTAATTAGAAAGGCGTCCCTTTCGCGCTTTCTTAATACATTCTTCCTCTCCGCGGTGTTTCTTTACGTTTTTATTTGTGTGCGTGTCTGTGTGCGGTGGTGTTTAATTTACATGTACTTGTATGTCAGTGTACAGGCGAAAGGAAAAGTGGTTAGACAGCGGCGTAGGCGGAAAAGGGTAGTTTAGTAACAATATAGGATGTGGGCTATGCACTGTGCATGATAATTGCGCATGTTTTATTGACTTTCCATGCGAAATGCTAAACGTATTACTTGGCATAGAACTAGAGCTACAGATAAGTAGCTATTTTTGTATTTTCCTTGCTTTTTTATTTATATGAATTTTATTTTTCTACTGAAATACTTATATCTGAGTATCATTTTAACTGCAAATGGGAAAAAACATGTTTTTAACTATACGTAATAACTCTTAATCAATTTGATATCGCAATTTTAATGCTAATATCACTCTCAAAAGTCGAGCAAATCCCACACCTGGAACGGACACCTCCATCCCCTGTACCGGGTGTTTTATACGAATGTGGGTATGCGCGAAAGGGTGTCAGCGGCGGGCACACCCTGCGCGGGCGGGAGGGGGCAGGGTACGTACACATAAACACTTATAAAAGTTTTTTGACAACAACCAAACCCCCCTCCCGCCGTCCCCTCGAATTCGCTAATTTATGTTGCTTTTTTAATCAATACCGGGGAGTGTACGAGTTATAAACCATCGACTCAGGATTGTCTGAGACAGTTTTCTTGTTGCTTACGTCATTATGTCATTGTGTTCGTGCCTTAATGACGTATTTTCTTTTTTGTTGGTGCGTGATAATGGCCTTGTTTTTTTTTAGTTCCAAGTTTGGATGTGTGGTTTTGTGTTGATGTTTTTTCGTTTGTGTTAGATAGGAGTTGTTTTGAAGCATATTTGCCTATTGTTAATTTAGTTTGCAATGTTTAAGTCTGAAAGATAATAAATACATGGAACATTTTCCTACACACATTAAATGAGAATATTTCACTGACTTTCCCCATATTGCGAAAAAACATAAAATTAATACTGCTCAAAACGTCTCCAAGTGGCGAAAACCGCCTCATATTTTCAAAACATAATAATCCTTCAAACCTTCACGCCAATAAATATAACGAGATAAGCTCGTATCATGGAATATATCACGAATTCACGACTCACCTACTTAAGTCGTCAATCTCGTCCTAAAAAATAAAGTTATATCGCAATTTTCCGTTTCAGCAGCCTCCTGTACTTTACGTGTGACAAAAAATCCCGTTTTCAAACAAACTTAAGTTTGCAGTCCCGAAATTTATTTAAGTAAACTTTTTGTTCTTTTGTGGTCCGAATCCAACCGCATGTGTAATTTGGTAACATATCGCTGAACAAACTTGAAGCTGTAGTTTCGACACACAAATTTCGGCTTTATATAGACGTGTTTAGGGTTGGTAGTGCATGCAAGAGTGTGTGGTTTTCTTGTAAGCATGCGGCGTGATGGATGGCTTGTGTCACGCGTGACGTCATTGTCACGGTGCTTCACGTGGATGAGTGACGTGGTATTAATACTTTATTTGCGGGTTTCTGGTTGCGACATTTTATTTTATTTACGCATGTTGCGATGGGGGATGGAGGCGAGTGAATTAATAAATTAAATATTAGAAAAAGAATGAAATTTGCAAAGTAGCTATGTGAGATTTAATATTTTGTTATCTGGGTAGTAAGGTCCACTATTTGCTATACCGGTGAGTTTTTGACTGATTTTTATGAAGAAGGCATGTAAAAGAATTTTGGTTCGCCATTTGAATCTAGACTTTGGAATGAGCACCGCTGAGCACGAGCAGCTTCACTGAATAACTGACCGACAGACTATTAATCTATTTTAACGTTTTATAAGTACCTATAGTTTTTTTTTTTTTGAATAAATGATGACTTTGACTATGATTTGTGTTAAGGTGCCAAAAATTTAGACTACCAAAAACATCCCCTTTTTGTGTCTGAAGAAAATTATCCTATGACTTCTCCCGCCCAAGGTAAGGCGAGAGAGAGAGTGTCAGACTCTTACTAACTAAAAACGCCCCCATTCCATCTCCTGCTCTGGGCCGAGGTCGCGGTGCCTCATTGCGCTAACCCCGCAGCCCCGGCTGAACATCAGCCCTATTGGGCCCCGCCTGTAGTGGTCTATTAGATCTTTGAACCAAAAAAAAAACATCCCCTAGATCTCTGTAGTATGCAGAATTTTAGGATGCCACTAACAACGAAGTAGCTTTTCTGATACTAAATAGATTGAAAGTCGGAACTTTGTCTTGGGTATTTGCGGGAGGGAATAAATGATCAGTTTGGTCTCCTGATGGTAAGCAATGACACTTATGGACTCTTACACTACCAGAATAGTTAGAGGTACCAGCGTTCGTTTCAGAATTGAGGATGGGCAGCAGGCCTAAGCTATCTACAACAGGAAATGTAACACGTAATGTTTTGCATGTACTCTTAGTTATTAAGACTTTCCATCCCATACCAGGAACATAGTATTTAACTAGCAACAAGTATCAAAACCTCAAACCGCAGCCAATTTATAAACATGTCATAGGCATCATAGTAGCAATGTAAAAGTCACAATTACAACTAAAGCCTCCTAGAACCACACCCTGACGTATCTGCTCTCATTAAGCATAGTGCACACGACAGCAGCTTGAATCGGCCACTAACTCAACCCGCGCCCGGGGGCCCGCACCGAACGTGTAATACTGGCACATAAATCTGTTGTATCGGCCATTTTGAGCTGGTTTAAGCGCTTTTTGTGTAGTGTGCTCTCGGCTTTATGAAGTGATGTATAGATAAAAGTGGTTGTTTGTTTTTTTTTGAGAAATTTATTTGATTTTCTTCTGGTATGTGGACTTTTTGTTGGTACATGGAATGGACGATATAGGATGATCATTAGCTCTGTTCTAAGTTTAAATTTCGAACATTTTTGGTCAGTAGTATACTATTATTATTTACTATTGCGCAATGATCATTAGCAAAGCAATAATTGAAACACGGTGTAACGTTTCATAAAATTAACAGT